>JAXQQM020091715.1:0-39391 GCA_034641835.2 Pinus albicaulis
GTTATAGCATCATTTTTCACCCTTAGGTGATTCATGATTATCTTTATGGCTTTGGGCACCCATTCCCATAGACTTGAACAAAATTCATTAAAAAAAAGTGTTAAAATTCCCATACGCGGGTATGCCCAGACTTTTCCGCATGTATACGCGAGTCCACATGTACTTTTCTGCGTATGCCATTAAAATCATTAAAAAATATATAAAAATTCCCTATTTTCGGGCTGGGTTGATGGTTACTCCAGTAGTTCAACCACCCCAGCACGTGGCCAACTGTTTCCAACTGATTGAAACTACTTTGAGGGAGTATAAAAGCCCCTCATGTGCATGGCCTAAGGAAGAGAGAAATTTTATAGACATTATACTCTGTTGGAATCCCAATTCAAGTCTGAATTCCCGTGCCTCCTGCACTTTCCCAGATTTATACAGGAAACCCTTGTTTCCTAGAGATGTTCATTCATTTATATGCCATTTCGAGTGCACAAGTCTTGAAAGTATCTTAGTGAGGCAAGGGCGGGACGGATCCGGACGACGGTCTATTCGAAGAGCATGGAAGGATTCAGGTGATCTCTCCACTTTTACTACTATACATGCTGTTCATAATAATGAAGAAACATCTTGTTCTTGAACTTGTGTGTTAATATCTATTTCCATATGTGAAAAGATTGATTATTAAGCATTTATTATGGTTTATATAATGTTTCACATGGATTGCACTAACGTTTAGGAGAAGTATATGCTATACAACTAGGTTTCCGTGCACATTCTTTCTTGTTTTCCAGGTTGAAGGAGGAAGAAGGGTTGCTGGGGGTTTGGACCCCGCGGGATCTACATTGAACGTAGGACTACGGGTGAGTTCTACTATCGTTGTTATCTAGTTTTTAGCATTCAAGTATGGTTGTGTGTGAGTCCTTCTGAATAGCATGCCCTGATCTGTGGAGGTTTTGACCCAACAAACCTCTAGGGTGTTTTTCCCCGAAACAGAACTGGCGACTCCGCTGGGGACCACATTCTTGTGATTCCCCTGTTGGGTGGTTTCAGCTGTTTGAAAGGTTTCCAACAGTTTTAACTTTTATTTCCAGTCCAGTTAACTCTTTCTCAGTCAGACTGAAGACCTGGTTCCTTATCCAGGCTTGACCTTTTTTATTTTTTATTATTTACCTTTTCATACACGGGTTTGTCTGCACACAGATGTGTATACATGTAGTTTTTGTTAAAGGGAGTCACGTATACGCGGGTTTCCTTTAACACAGTCGCGTATACACGCTTGTTTCAAAACTGTCAAGTTGCGTATTTCTGGGTCAATTTTGAAATTTTAGGTTTCTTGACTTTTTAGTCTTGTCTGCCTGTGGAGGCCTATTCCTGCAGTGTCTTTATATCCTCTGGATTGTGTTGAAAGTGGTCTTGGGTATTTTCTCTCTCTTGTTTGGTTGAAAACTAGCTTATTTGGCAAAGTTTGTTTCTTGTGCTTGCATTTTTGGTTCAAGTACCAAGATCTCTTCCTAGGGATTCTTGGCTGTTCCGCTTCATTAGAACAGAGAGATTCTGCTCATTTACTCTTTCCTACCTTTGTGTCTTGCTTTGCACTTCGATTTTTGCCCATTTCTTGGTTGGTTTTCTTGAGTTCAGTTGACTAGGTCTTGTTGCAATTTTTGAAGAGTCTTTCTTGGTTCTTTGAAGTTTTTTTTTGCTGCAAGGTTGTACTATTCTTCTAGGCTGAGTGATTGAGTTTCTTGTCTTCTTTTGCTCATATAAATCTTGCTACTAGCTAGCCCTATAAGATTTGGAGCATTTTTGAAGTTTTTGCTTGAAATTCAGAGTTATTTGGCTTGGGATTTGATAGTCTTCTTGGTCTCTTCGAGCTCTTCCTTTTTATAAAATTCAAAAGTTCAAAAAACATTTTGTTTTGGCATTTGCTTTTGTTTTGCATTTTTGTTTTCGTTTCGTTATATCTTTTGAAGCTTTGTTGAGATTTCTTCCCTTTGGTTTTTGACTTGATTTTGGAAAGGAATTGTCATTGGTTTCTTCCTCTTGTTTCAAGCGTTTTTGGTGTCTTTATACTAAGAGTTTCTGATTTTGGGAACTAGCTTTGTGGACAACCAAAAAGAGATAAAACTGAAGGATCTTTGGGAAATTTCTCTTTGCTTTAGTAGATTTTTCATCTTAGAATTTGCATGCTCTTAGTGATTTGCATCAGGTGCACTTAAGCATTTAGTCTTTTCATAGTTTTTGTGAGTGTGAAGTTTGTTATCTGAAAAGAAAAAATTTAGTCTCGTAGAACCTTTGTAGAAATTTCTTTTCATCGAAAGGCAATTACTGCATTTGCATGTAGTTTGGTTTTTATTAATTTCTTTTCTGCGTCAAAACACCACGAGTTTCATTTCCATATCCCTTTGACTTAACATAACAGCCAATTAAAATAAGCGCTATAATTTAAAAGCAACTAGCAAGTTTTTATTAAGTTTCATACACCAACTAGCTAGGTTGTAGGGCCTTGGATTAGGTGAGTGGAGAGTTAACTCTCCAAGGCCACTCAAACAAAACATAGAAGTTGATTAGTTGAGCGAAATCCAACTCCGTTAGGTGGACCGGGAAAGCTCTCCTCCAGAGAGTCAAGCGCAAGGGGAAGTGAAGGCTGAGAAGAGAGATACCCCCTCTCTGATTTGATGAATCTGACCTCAAGACCGTTCCGCCCGGCTTCTGACACGGATTGGTGTACATAGTTGCCACTCATAGGTTCCACATAGGTGACTGCGGGGGGGAATACCCATGGTACCTGAGGCAGACGTCGTATCACTTCCAGCAATACTTCTGGGGGGTGCCCTTGCGAAGCTTGGGTACTTGTGCCGGCAAAGGCTGTTGTTAGGAGGTCGGCGTAACTGTTTCTGTTACCTTCGCTAGTAGGCCTGGGCCGTAATTATCCCAGACTACTTTCGGGAGGTCCTATATTTCGCTTTCCTGTATTTTGGTGTCCGGTCCTAATCACCCGGAGCGGAAATACTTGAAGGTTGTTTGCTTGATTGTATCTCAGGGATTTTTCTTATAGTGAGTGCTCTTTTCTCCTAGCTTGCTTAGCTTTATATTTTTTGAGTCTAATTAAAATTTGTTAAAGTGGCTGATCAAGCGCCTCGTCGATCGAGGAGAATCCGGGGGTTATCTCCCGAGAGTTCAGAGCCTTCTTCAAGAAGGCGTAGGAGTAGTTTAGCAGGTGAGTATCACCCTGTGGCATCTGACGCGGTGGAGAGAGATCCTCCACAAGGGTCTGAAGGTTTCGTAGCTGATTCTGGTGTTGGTTCCGAGAGGAGCGCTCTGCTCACCTCGCGAGTTTTATTTCCGCAGGAAGAAGAAGTTCAAATAGAGAAAGTACCTGAACCCTCCGTGTCACTTCCATCTCCTCTTCCTCCTGATTATCCGTTCATTGTTGAATACATCGGACCTGAGTCAGAGAGATTGGAAGATCCTCCGTATTATTCATACCTTTCGATGGCCACGACTGGGAACGCGGCTTCTGTTGTGAGTGCTGCAGGCATTCAGACTCCTGCTTCTGTTGAAGGAGGAGGCACTATTGCTATATCTTCGATTGCTTCTAGTACTGTTGTGTTTGGCTCTGGTTTCACCCAAGCACATGCTTCTCATTCTGGTCCCTTTTGTTTTGGAATGCCCACTAGTGGGATTCCTTCTTTTTCCTTTTCCGCTGCTGCAGCTGCATCTACACCCATGTCTTCCATGGCTAGTGGATCAACTTCTTTTCAAGGGTTCCCCTTTGGAACTGGACATATTCCTAGTTCGAATCCTTCTTTAGGGTCCTTTCCGTTTACTTCTCAGACCCATAGTTTCAACCCTTGGTCTGGAGGTCAGAGTTCGACTACTTTTACAGGTTGGAACCCTGTATTCACTACAGCGGGGGCAGGGAATCAGTTTTACGCTGGTCACCAAGGGAATGCTTCTTTCCCTTCGTCGAGTGCTTATCAGACCTTTTCCCCTCTTTCTAATTCTTGGAACCCCTATCAGGGGCTTTCCTCTTCATTTCATACTTCAGTGGGGGGAACTGGTCCGGTGTTTGGTAACTCTGCGTTGGGAGGAGGTTCTTCTCATTTTTCTATGAGTTCTTTCTGGCAACCTGGTGCCTTATCAAATCCAGGGTATTCTTTTCAGAATGTTGGGAATCCATCCCATCAAGGATGGAATCCTCATGCTCCGCCTCGTTTACCTTTTCTGGCAAGGTTAAACTTGCCAGATCTGTCGAAATTGACGAATGATCAGATCCGGTACAGTTTGGGGTGGCCTCCGGTTCCCACCAAACTTCCTTCATACATTCCAAAGTTTGAAGGTAAGAATGGAGAGGATCCGGTTGATCACATCACCACCTTCCATTTATGGTGTTCTTCTAACTCCCTGATCGATGATTTGATTAGGTTGAGATTGTTTCAACGCACCCTAACTGGAAACGCTGCCAAATGGTATATTGAGCTAACTGGGGGTAGTTTTGCTACATTTGGAGATCTGGCTATTACATTTCTAAATCATTTCCAGTTTCCAATCCGTTATGACGCCAGGACTGAACTCCTAGCTAATTTTGAACAGGACGACGCAACTCACATTTCTGACCATATTCAGGAATGGCGGAGAAGGAAGAGGCTTATTAAAGTTCATATTCCAGGAGAATTCCTTTTGGAATGGTTTCTGAAATCTCTACAGTCAGACATTTCTAAGGATGTATCCCTGTCTGGGGTATTTTCTGAGGAACAAGCCATTTTTAGGGCCCAGTAGCTTGAATTGATATATTCTCAGTCTGGGGTCCTTCATAAATATTTGCCCAATGCTCCTCGCTCCAAATTAGATTTATCCAAAACTAAGCTTGGTCCTCATGGTGATGGACTTATTGGGTCGATCAATAGTGGTGCACCTACCCTGCTTACTCAATTGCAGCAGTTGTCTTTGCAATTTGCTCCTTCTGGTCAGGCTATGCCATATGAGTCATCGCCTTCCCAATCTTTGTCGATAAATGCTGTCCAAACTTCCGATCCCAAAGGAAATCAACAATCCGAAGGGAAGAAGAAGGGACGAAATAATAAGAAAAAGGGCAAGAATGGGAAGGGTAATGCAAATAAAACCAACGAGCATGTTGGTGAGGGTCAAAAGGATAAAAAGAAAGTGAAGTTTCCATGCAAGCTGTGTGTTGGAGACCATCTTACACACCTTTGCCCTAAAATTCAAGATGCGCAGCGCTTGTTAGCTCAGCAGGGTTCTTCCAGTTCCCAGGCTGTGTTAACAAACCCTTTTCCCCAAGGGCAACAACTAGTTGTTGGCGCGAATCAAAGTACTGGGGCTTCCTCTGGGGGCACCCAGGAAGGGGAAATTCCGTCAAACATATTCATGATGAGTGCTCACGCGGATATCGCTACGAGATCCCGTGATTATGGCGGAGAAGAGTCTTCGAAAGCTAAGGATGCTCCTGATCCTACTGAGCTGCTTCATATTACGAGGCCTACTGTTGAGCCTATACCTCGGATGCCCAAAGCATCTACCAAGCGTTCGACGATTAATCCAAACGCTAGGGCTGCCCAGAACTACTCTATTGTGGAAGATCTGGTGCAGATTCCTTGTGCCATGTCGGCTTTAGAGGTGCTCCAGTCTTATCCGGCTCAGCGCAGTGCTTTGCTCACTGATCTTGGGGCTGTAGATCCAAAGAACTCTCTTATGATTACCTTCGATATGACTAATTTTAAGAAGAGACTCTCCCATCATATGGCTTTCCATATCAAATCATCGTATCGAAAATGCAATATTTTTCGGACGGTCGTTGATGAGGGTGCTTCCACATGTGTGATGTCTCTCGCATGCTGGAAGGGAATTGGATCTCCCGCAGCTGCTCCTTCTGCTACTCTTTTTACTGTGTTTGACGGTCATTCTCACAAGCCCCATGGTATTGTCCCAGCTTTTCCCATCTGTGTTGGGGGAAAAACTGTAAATATAGAGGTTGAGATAGTAGATGCAAGCTTGGACTACAACCTTATATTGGGGAGAAACTGGATTTATGAGATGGATGCTATTGCATCCTCATTATTTCGAATTATTTGTTTCCCCCACGAAGGGAGGATTGTTATAGTGGACCAACTGGACTGTCCTCCTGTAGACCCGAATGCGTCTACTGACTCAACTATTCCAAAATTGGATAATACCAAGCCGCCTGTTGAGAATTTAGGGGTAGGAATGTATTCTTCTTTGATGGGTACTTTCGATATTCCTCCTCCTACGGTTCATATAAATGCAATTTCATCCTCCAAGGCTCCTCTTCGAAGAGAGTTCTTTAGAACTCATTATTTTTCGTACCCTTGGACCTTACCTTCCCCTACCGCCACATTAGCGGAAGGTCAAGTGGGTGGAATGGCATTTCCAATGTCTGCAGCTGAGGTTGCTTATCAGTCTATTGTTGACTCTGCAGAGTCCATCCCAGCTCCTCTTTCACCGGAAGAGTTGGATGGAGATGTGGCTCCAGCTTGGACACTTAGTTCTTCTTCTGCCCAGGATTGCCTTAATACCACTCTTCCATCTAAAGAGGCCATCCTGAAAGCTATGACTGGTATAGATAGACCGTGGGATGATTTTCATCATCGGTCTTACTTTTTACCTGATTTAAGCGAAGTTGAATCAAGTTTTCCGAGTCCTCCGTCTCTTGGTCCTGTTCGCCCAGTCCTGAACCCTTTAGCACCAACACAGGTTTATGCTGAAGGGAACATGGCTGTGATTTCTCCAAATATCCCGGTGAACATTTCCAGGGATCCCAATATCATTGAGAATGTCTTCATCGGAGCTGAATGTTCCCCTGAAGAGATTCAGATTTACACCGAGCTCTTTAAAGAGTATAGAGATGTATTCGCTTGGTCTTATGAGGAAATGCCTGGTATAGATCCATTTATTGTCCAGCATGAGATCAAGACTTACGAAAACACTAAGCCTGTGAGGAAAAAACTTCGTTAGGTCAATCCTAGGAAGGTAGCAGCTATCAAAGCTGAGGTGGAGAAGCTGCTTAAGGCGGGATTCATTTTCCCTGTTCCTTTGACTGAATGGGTTTCAAACCCTGTTCCCGTAGATAAAAAACAAGGAAAAATTCGAGTTTGCATTGATTTCAGAGACCTAAATAAAGCATGTCCTAAAGATAATTACCCCACACCATTTATAGATCAGATCATTGACGAGTGTGCCAGTAATGAGATTTTCTCCTTCATGGACGGTTTCTCCGGATATAATCAGATTACTATCCGTCCTGAAGATCAGCATAAGACTGCCTTTATTTGTCCCTGGGGTACTTTTGCATACAAGAAGATGCCTTTTGGTCTTAAAAATGCTGGGGCTACATTTCAGCGGGCCATGTCATATGCCTTCCACGACATCAAAAAGATTATCAAGGCCTATTTGGATGATTTAGCTGCTCATTTTCGAAAGAGGATGGATCATCCTGCTCACCTCCGTCAAATATTTGAACGATGTTGTTTCTATAAGATTAGGTTGAATCCAAACAAGTGCATTTTCGCGGTTACATCCGGTCGGTTATTGGGATTCATTATGTCTAGGGAAGGGATTAGGGTAGATCCCTTCAAGGTTGAGGCAATACTTCGGTTGCCTCCCCCGTCCTCTATTCGTCAAATTCAAAGTCTACAAGGGAAGTCTAATTTTCTTCGGAGATTTATCGTAAATTATGTTGAAGTTACCAAGGGATTTATGAGATTGTTGAAGAAGGGAGTTCCATTTCTTTGGGATGACTTTGCTCAACGCTCATTCAATGCTTTGAAAAAAGCATTGACCTCTGCTCCTTTATTGAGTCCACCTGATTATAGCAGGGATTTCCTTTTGTATCTTGCAGCAGCAGAATCTACTATTGGTATGGTTCTGGTTCAGGAAGATGATGCTCTTGCAGAGCATGTTATATACTATCTTAGTCGAGGATTGGTAGGACCTAAACTCCGGTACACTCCGATAGAAAAGTTAGCTTTAGCAGCAGTTCATGCTGTGCAGCGACTCCAGCATTACATTATTCTACGAAAAACTTATGTTTTGGCAGCAGCCAATCCATTTCAGTTTGTCCTCAGTAGGCGAGTGATTGGGGGAAAATACAATAGATGGATTGTGATTTTGCAGGAATTTGATCTTGATTTTATGTCTGCCAAGTCCAAGAAATCATTGGTTTTCGCAGAATTGATCTCCGAGTTGCCCTGTGGGGAAGAAATGATTTATGATGAATCCTTCCCGGATGAACATTTGTTTCTTATCTCTCCATAGGATCCTTGGTATGGAGATATAATTGTGTATCTCCAGACTGCGAAGTTTCCCTCTACTTTTTTGAAAGATGAGCGTCGTAAGTTGCGTCACTTGGCTAAGAATTACTTGATTATTGGTGATGCTTTATACCGTCGAGGGGTTGATTCAATCCTGAGACGTTGCTTAACTCTCGAAGAAGTTGAGGCTGTGCTGAATGATTCCCACAGTGGAGCTTGTGGTGGTCATTTATCTGGGCTTGCTACAGCCCAAAAGATCTTGCGTGTTGGGTACTTTTGGCCTTTGATTTTCAAGGATTGTATGGAGTCGGTCAAAAAGTGTCATCCATGTCAAGTTTATACTCGAAAAATGCGCGCTCATACAGCTCCACTTTTTCCAGTCATTACTGTCGATCCCTTTACAAAGTGGGGTATTGATTATACTACTTGTAACCCTCCTTCGGCTAAAGGTCACAAGTACATTATTGTAGCATTAGACTACTTTACAAAGTGGGTCGAGGCTATGCCTACTTTTGGGAATGATGGTGAGACTGCAGCTCTTTTTCTTTTCAACCAGGTTATTGCTTGTTTTGGTATTCCTAGAGAGATTGTCACTGATCATGGCAGTCATTTTTAGAATAGCATGATGGCTGAGTTGGCTCTAAAATTGGGTTTCCGGCAGGAGCATTCATCTCCGTATTATCCTCAAGCCAATGGGCAAGTGGAAGCCGTGAATAAATCCTTGAAGACAATTCTTCAAAGGAAAATTGATAAAGCTAGATCCAACTGGCATATTATGCTATATCCTGCACTTTGGGCATACAGGACGTCAGTGAAAACTGCAACTGGCTTTACTCCGTTTCAGTTAGTGCACGGGGTGGAATCCGTATTTCCTATTGAACGCAAGATTCCTTCTCTTAAACTAGTTGTTGAACTTCTTCCTGACACTTCCAGTCTGGCAGAACAGCTTCTTCATCTAGAACATCTCGATGAGCAGCGTCGAGATGCCGCCACGATGAATGAAGTGCATAAAAACCGAGTAAAAGTTCAGTACGATAAGGCGGTCAAGCCTAGGGTCTTTTCGGAAGGTGACCTTGTTTTGGTCTATGCCCAAGAAAAAGATGCCCTGGGGGCAGGAAAGTTTAAGTCTATGTGGTATGGCCCCTTTATCGTTAAAAAATTCCTTAAGAAAGGAGCATATACCTTGGTTGATTTTGAAGGGAACGAGTTGCCGGAGCCCATAAATGGGCTCTATTTGAAGAAGTATTATGCCTAGGCTTCGGCCTGGCATGTTGCTTTTGTATATAGTAGTTTTTCTTTGTACATATCTGGTTGTTTTTCGATCTTTGATGGGTTGGTGATGTTTTTGATCTGCTTTGGCAAGTTGTGTCGGATGTCATGAGTCATTTTGGTTTCGTCGATGGTGCTAGTAGACACACCCGGAACTTAGCTTCCGCGGCTTGGGTGCTTCATTATCCATCCGGTCAGCTGTTAGTATCAAGAGGGGTATGCATTGGTCCTGCTTCCAATAATATAGCAGAATACACTGCAGTTGTTTATCTACTCTCGGAGGCAATATCTTTGGGTGTTGATTCGTTGGTAGTTTTCTTGGACTCTCAGTTGGTGGTGTCGCAGTTGAACAATACTTATCGGGTTCGAGATCCATTTTTACTCCGGTTGTTCTTGAGGGTACATTTGTTACAAAGATCATTTCAATTTTTAACTTTCATTCATATTCCTCGAGCTGACAATTGGATGGCAGACTCATTAGCTAATCAAGCACTGGATTGGCACATTAATCATTCCATACAATAAAATTTAATCATCAAAAACATCATACATTTTGATACATTTGTCACATCACATCAAACATCGCTGTATATATATCATCAGAGTGTTCAAAAAACTATACAAAATTTGGATCCATAAGTCATACAAAAAATTGGGCTTATGCCCCCAATCATGTTCAGTCTCAAAAAATATACAGTCATCTGATACATCATATCTATCTACTCCTGAGGTCCCTGCCCAGAAGTTGTGTTCCTATAGAACACGATCGCAGTGGCAACTCGGCGGAATAGCCGTACCCAGTCGCGAGGTACTCCTACTACCTTCCTCTGGATGGCCTCAGGCAGATCTTCCACTGCAGCCATAGGCACTTGGCGGGTTAACCCCTCCAAGTTCCTCTCTACGGCATGGAGGGTTCTGTCTGAGTCTACTGTATCCGCTTCGCCTCTACGACGCTTATGTCGTGGGTATCCCTTAGGTCGAACTGGTCCAATATCTGTTTCATGATCATTTTAAAATTGTAAGACATTTTGAATCCAATCAAAAACATCTTTGTTTTTCATTTTTTCATACATATTGAAAAATCCAAAAAAAATTATATAAGTCAAAAATTGTAAACTTATTGACTGTGCCCCGTGCCGTGCCTGGTGGAAGGACAAGATCTGGATCGCCACGAAAGTCCATCCCGACATAGGGATAGTCATCCACAACGATGATTTGTTCTCTCCACCATTGGAAGAACTCATCATCCCATGTGGTCCGGGGAACTTCACTTCCCCCCAATCTCTTCATCATGTCTGCCCAGCGGGCAATTCTTGGGTCTCTCGGGCTGCTGATGGTAGAGATCACTCTGGGTCTCAGCGCTGGAATCTTCTCGAAGAAGAATGTCATCAAAATTGTACCATATCCAAAATGTTTTGTCTTTTCTTTTCGGATAGAAGTCAATTGTTGCTTCATGTTCATCAGTAGAGCTGTGCACCAATCATATACATGAGTTAAGCATTCCACTGCTATACTCATTTGCGTCCTGGATGCCTGGTGTAGAGAAGTTGATCCTGCTACTCTCCCAATGGTAAAAAGGAGGATTTTCATGTGCAAGTCTCTTAAATCTTTGATTGCAATTTGAGTTCCAACTTTCTTGGAACCCTCTACGCAGTAGACGTGGACGTAATCTTCCACGGTTAGCCCTCCCAAAGGCTTACCATGCAAGTCTACTGGCTCCCCCCTCCGGGAGAGTCCAGTAATAAAATATATATCTTCCACCTCGATGTGTATGGGCATCTGATCTATGATGAAGCAGTCTTCTTCCGGTTCCCAATAGTTCACAAGCATTTTGAGCAACCAGACATTACCCTTCATATTTGGCATTTTGAAAAACTTGAGCAATCCGCAATTCCGAAGAATATTCAGTGATACTTGGTCCTGCATGAATTCATTGTCTATAGCACTGTGTTCACGCTCTCTCCATGATATGGTCATCCTACAAAATTTCAATAATTCGTTCATTAGCTACGCATTTTTTCATTTTGGGTTGCGCATACGCGACTTTATTTGTGCGCAGTCGCGTATATATGTGACTTGGTCATTATCAACCCACGTATGCGCAAACCCGTGATTTTTAGCAAGTGATTCCACGGTGAAAATTCCTAATTTTTAAATTATTAACGGACAAAATGAATAACAAGGATGGTTTATGAGCTTACCTGAAAAATTCGGTGAAGTTTGACAGTTGGTTGCTCCTGTTTTGACGAAAGACGCTTTTTTCTCCAGAGCACTTTTTCCCAAATCAGCAATGTAACAATGAACCGAATATGAGGTAATTTGTCTATTTATGCCCAAAAAGTTGAAAATTTTCGCAAAAATTTGTTATGCTTATTTTTTCAATCTATCTTAAGCTGCATAACCCGGATGCTTGGAAGTGCCCAGATTGGTATATTTTCAGGTACATTTTGACGAATTTGAGATTTTTCCCGGTTTTTGATCCATGACTGCTGACCCGTCATGGCAGGTATATGATCTTCACTGGCATATAGGTTAGGGAATCCACTTTTCGTTGCATTTTGCATACTAGCCTCCATTCTGATCACTTGCCATAGGGTCGATCCCATCAGGTCATGAGTATTACACCCATTTCACTCGCCGATTATTTAATCATGACTTAGTGGTAGAGCCTTCCTTTACATGGGCTTTCTAGTTATTTCCTTTCTATCACTTGTTGCCCATGCTGCGTTTTATGTAGGCTCGGGAGTCCTCTTTAGTCCCGCCATGACTTATGTGTTGAAGCTTCATTCTTCTTCTTCCTCACTATCATTTTTCTGGCTATTACCCTAGAAGATCCCTGGTGTTGTTGAGTTGTATTACTGCATTGCATATTGGTTACTTGTTTATCCTGGCCTTTAGCCGGCTTCATTTGGACTCAATGTTTAAGCCAAATTTTGACCTTGTCTATCTGTACAAGTTAACCATTGCATGCACTTGGCTATCGCGACTTGACACCCTTTTACCCATGGATGGAACATTCCTCTGAGTATCTCTTACCAGTTTCCGCCACCTTGCATTGAGCATAGGATCGTTCCAATCCCAGGAACTAGTGCATCTGTTTCTTGATACTCATTCTATCCATTGTACTATAGCATTCTTTTATTCTTTTTCAGGCTTATTATATGAAAAAGACAAAAAAAATCAAATATAACAAAAAGAGCGGGAATGGGATGTAACTTCATAATTTGATGGCAGTACAGTGTCAGTTTGTCGCCCTTGAACAAAGCATATACACTTATATATCTTTCCTCCATTTGGGATGGTTTTAGTTTTGACCTAGGTTCAGCCTTTACCTTGTTTCACTTATCAGTCCTCCCCCGGTTGGTTATCTCTTCCAATCATATGGAGAGTTTGTTCTGCCTCCTGCATAACAGACTTATACAGTGTCACTTTTTACTACCATGGTCATCACGAGTCATGCTTTTGTTCAAGGGAAGTCTAACCAGAGTCGGCCATTCTGCGGTGTCTCTTGACTCATTATTCAGTCGGCCTTCTCGGTCTTGTCAGTATCTTGTTCTATCACATCAGATGTTTTGGTCCTCTGCTCGTGCTGGTTTGAGAAGGTCTCCATTGACTTCTTGCTAGCGGGTTTGTCTCTTATCGACTACGACACATTGCTCTGAGAGAAAACCTAGAGCCGCACCCTGGCCCTATTTCCATCATTGATAGGTGACCTTGTGCTCAGCATTTGATCATCATTATGGGTCTTTGACTGAGTGGTTTCCCCTATGTTCGACGTTAGCATACATTATCACACTTGGGATTCGTGTAGTACCTTGATTTCCATTTGACCCTATTGGTGCATTTCTCGCCTCTGTGTTAGCTTTCATTATTGGTTGGTTCGTAGGGTTTCTTCCGTGCGCTAGCTTCATCTTGTGCATGTCGGAAACGTACTTCGGTTTGGTTCCGTCACTCTACTTCGTCCGATTCCTTCCAAATCTTGGCCTGCGGGTTACACTCGCGCTGGACTGATGTGGGATGCCTTAATGCCTTCCTTCCAACAGATATTTTCCCATCGACTCCGACTCATTGCTCTGGGAATAAGGTCTAGAGTCTTTTTGTCAGTACCTTAGGGTTTGCAGTCATCAGTGGCAGACTCTTCGCTATCGACAGTGGGGATTCATCATTGCCTCCTGATTGGTAGATTCTTTCAAGCGTTCGACTTCAACTCATTTATTCGCACTTGTTAGATTGTACTGGGGCACCTTGACACTCATTTTCATTATTGGTGGGTTGTCTCACGTTGGTTAACGGTATACATTATTGACCGGTAATCCAACGATTTCTCACATGGTCGACTTCAGCTCATTTATTCCCATTGTGTAGAATTGTGCCATAGTGATCGGTGAAGACCTCAGGTTGCATCAGCATTTCTCGGTTCACTTTTGACAGTCCATTCAGTTTCTGCCAGTGATGCCGTTCACCCTTATATGTTGCAGTGTCAGTACAGCAGCATCCTATATGTTGGCTCCCGAGTTGCGTGATTGTACCGTTTATTCCACCTCTTATGATTTGGTACTTGGAGATTCAGTTACTTATATGATCAGACATCCAGTTTCAGCATCATTGATCAACTTTCTATATGTGATACTTAGACATTGATCCTGACTTGTACTTCCGGGCCATGCTCAGATGATTCATTATGTACTTCCAGTTCAGCTATACTTATATACATTTTGGATCTATTCTGTACTTTCGATATGATGTATTTTTGACTGAGCATGGGTATGCCCGCCTCAGCATGAGTTGACTCTCTATTTTCTTTCATTGGTTTTTGGCAGGCTGAAATCTGGTGAAGTCCTCTCTTGTCCTTGTGAAGTTCTTTCTATGTGCATAATACATTTCGGCCATCATGTACCCCTTCTGACCTCATATATTAGGGGGCATCTGTTATAGCATCATTTTTCACCTTCATATGATTCATGATTGCTTTTATGGCTTTGGGCACCCATTCCTACAGACTTGAACAAATTCACTAAAAAACAGTGTTAAAATTCCCATACGCGGGTATGCCCAGAATTTTCCGCGTGTATACGCGAGTCCACATGTACTTTTCCGCGTATGCCATTAAAATCATTAAAAAATATATAAAAATTCCCTATTTTCGGGTTGGGTTGATGGTTACTCCAGTAGTTCAACCACCCCAGCATGTGGCCAACTGTTTCCAACTGATTGAAACTACTTTGAGGGAGTATAAAAGCCCCTCATGTGCATGGCCTAAGGGAGAGAGAAATTTTATAGACATTATACTCTGTTGGAATCCCAATTCAAGTCTGAATTCCCGTGCCTCCTGCACCTTCCCAGATTAATACAGGAAACCCTTGTTTCCTGGAGATGTTCATCCATTTATATGCCATCTCGAGTGCACAAGTCCTGAAATTATCTTAGCGAGGCAAGGGTGGGACGAATCCGGACGACGGTCTGTTCGAAGATCGTGGAAGGATTCAAGTGATCTCTCCACTTTTACTACTGTACATGCTGTTCGTAATAATGAAGAACCATCTTGTTCCTGAACTTATGTGTTAATGTTTACTTATATGTGTGAAAAGATTATCATTTAAGCATTTATTATGGTTTATATAATGTTTCACATGGATTTCACTAACGTTTAGGAGAAGTATATGCTGTACAACTAGGTTTCCGTGCACGTTCTTTCTTGTTTTCCAGGTTGAAGGAGGAAGAAGGGTTGCTGGGGGTTTGGACCCCGCGGGATCTACATCAAACGTAGGACTACGGGTGAGTTCTACTATCGTTGTTATCTAGTTTTTAGCATTCAAGTGTGGTTGTGTGTGAGTCCTTCTGAATAGCATGCCCTGATCTATGGAGGTTTTGACCCAACAAACCTCTAGGGTGTTTTTTCCCGAAACACTACTCCAAAGTTGCCTCTCTAGAATTTCTAGAATGGCCTCCAACTGGAAAGGTAGATACCCATCCTCATCAATGAATCTCCAAGTGGCAACCTTATGATGACCAAAGTTCTTCTCTATACATGAGATACATAAGATGAAGTGGTTCATTCCCAAAGTGTAAATCCCCAAATCATGAACTATCTCTCCAACCCATGATACATAGAGTATATTACATATATCAATGCCCTCATCATTAGCCTTGTTGGCTATGTAGGAATCAAACATCACATCATCATAGTGAAAAAAAAGAAGTAGAGACATATGGGGAAACATGAAAAATGTCAAACCATATTCTCCTAATAACAACCAACGCAGCCAAGCCTTCTGTTGCCACGCTAGATCACCATGAAAACAAGTAAGAGAGCCATACTCTATCAAAAGAAGCCACCTCAGCAATGCCTCTTGCTACCATACCACATCCTCATTGTACCAAATGTAGTGGCCATATTCTCTCAAGAGAAGCCACCTTAATAAGGCATCTTGATGCCCCATAATATCATCATCATACCAAGTACAATGACCATAATCCCCCAATAGAAGCCAATGTTGTAAGGCCTCCTGTTGCCATCCTCCAACAATGTCATGTAATGTATAAGACGAAATCAACCCATACTCTCCCAATAGTAACCATAGCAACAAGGATTCTTGCTGCCACCTTACATTATCAGGGTGAAAGTCATGGAGCAGCAATATAGTAGTGGACATGTAAAATGTCTCATCAACATAATACAAAAAAGCTCCCTTATGCCACATCATGTGAGAGTTATAATTTCTCCCAAACCCAAGTATATACATGAACATGAGATACATCCCAAATAGAAATACATGTAAATACATGAGACATATCCCAAAAAAGAGTAAATACATGGACATAAGATATAACATGTGATGTCCAAACTCTCTTCTCGACAACCAAAGTAACCATGTATTCTTCTTCTGCAGTCTTCCAGTGATGTGTAAGGCATGAATCAGAAAATTATGACTCTTTGAGTGGTAGCCATACTCACCCAAGAGCAACCAGTGCAACCATGCTTCTTGTTGGCCTGTATCATAGATCTGCAAGTGGTTTGGAAACCCCTTAAGTTGTGAGATTTTTATTTATAGTTTAAAGAACATCAGAGGTAACCACAAACCTACTTTCAAGCTTTAGGATCTAGCATTCCTAAGGCTCAGAGAGGACTCTCTCTATAATATTTAACTTTGTTTTGATATATGAGTTTAGGCTAGTTATATGGGGCAAACTGGTTTTGATATTTGGTTTGGTTTGGTGAGAAAAAATCACTTAATGAGATGGATAGTGATAGATCTGTTTTTGCATTGGGAAAAAGGAGTCAATATGTCAAGCAAACAGATTAGGATCAAGGTCTAAAGTGAAATATTTTCAGGGCAAGATAGCAAAGTCACTCAAGATCTTTGAGGCTGATTGGTGAAGTGGTTTAATTGGGATAAAGAGCAATGCAGAATTCTTTGATCCGGATAAGGATGAGAAGAAAGAGATTGTTCGAAAGAGGGAGAAATTAAGGGTTCCTGTAATATTCCTAAATTTTCATGCAACTAATAGGAATATTAATTTTTCTCTTAATATCTAGTTATATGAATAAATGGGTAAGGAGGCCAATAAGCTGCTTAAGTAGGCGTAAAATCCATGTTAATGTGAAAAGGGATCATGTTAATAACTAGATCAAACATCATCATGTGTGAAAAAGGTCTAATATGTGTGGACTAGGTCAAGTTTGACCAAGTCAACAACATTAATATGTGAGAAGTGGATCATAAATAAAGACAGCTCAGTGTGAATGAAGATCAATCTAGCTAGTAAGAATAAAGACACCTTGGGTGTGAATGGAGACAATGCATGGAGACTAAGTCATGGTTGACTAAATCAAACAACGTTATAAATAGATGAGTGGGACTAATGAAGACAACGTAATTTTGGTGGAGGAGCCTTTGCATGGAAGTAACCTCATAATTGGGTGGGACCCATGGTGAGGAATTTCATCAACTATATAATGGAGGGAAGGGCAACCATATGGGGCGGGATTGAAGATTATATTTTGTATGTGGTTTGTTCAGACTTCTTGGATTCTTTGGCTGTTTAGCTAAGTTTGCTGCACCGTTTAGTGCAAAGGATTTCTCATGCGGGAATTACCCACTTCTTCTTGGAGAAATTGTTTAAGGGATCTAAGAGGAGCATCTTGTGCTACATTTTCCACTATCTGGTGTTAGGCCAAGCAGTCATCTTCAGCAACAACTCAGTTCCTTGCATAAACTACATTATTTCTTAAGGTATTGCAGTGGAGGGGGTTTTATCCCTTGTATTTTGAGCTAGTTTCCTTGAAGGAGGTTTTGCCTTTTTCTCGGAAAAATAGAAGGAGCTACAACCATTTATTTGCATGATCAACCATTTTTATGCAAAGCTTCATCCATACAGCATGATTTAGCCATAGATCTGCAACAAATACTTCATGTATGTCATGTTTGTCAAGAAACCATTGCCGGGTCATCTTGGATCTATGTAAAAGGGCTAGATCTCTGTTTTTGTGCTCTATTGATTAATAAATCATCAAATCTATTTTGTCTCTATATTTCTGAGTATAAAATCTCAAATAACTGTGCTGTCACTTTTTGTAGTATTTCTGTGTTTGGGGTTTTAGTGTTTTTGAGCTATTCTGGGTGTGGGAGACTTGTTTAACTCCTCTGTTATGATTTGTTTCTGATATCCTCTTGGATTTGGGTGTTATGATGTCAGATCTAGTGGATCCATGGTTTTATTTTGATTATTATAGCATACATTTCTGAAAATGCATTTTTTATGCATGTGTTGCTGATTTTTCCCATTTGGGAATATTACAGTGGTATCAGAGCTCTAATCTTGGCTTAGCCTGTGTACTACAACCATTATGGAGTATTCTCATGAGAAGGAGAGGATCTGCAAAAGGGATCAAGGAAAACCCTTATTTTTTGGAGGGAATAAGTTCTCAAAACTTCTTCTACACACTTTGCATGGCATCAGTAAAGACATCAAAGAAATGAGGAGGGAAAAACATGGAGATCCCTCAACAAGATTTGGACATGAGGAAAGCTACAATTCCTCATATTATGGGTGTGAGTATTCAGCCATGCCATCGGATTTAAAATGCTCTACTAGCCATATGTTCATGAAAAATGAGATGGAGAAAGGAGATGTGCCAAAGAAGGAGAATCTTGGTGATTATTTGCAAGAGTATGAATCTAAATCTAAGAGGTTAAAATATCACTTGAACTTCCAAGGGTTTTGCAAGATTAGGGAGGAAAGAAGAAAAAGGAGCAAGAAACATGGCGTGGGTAGATTATTTCTATCTACTTTTGATGGCTCACCTAAATGTCCAACTAGGGTTTTGGTGGAGGAGCTAAACATGTATGTGCAACAACATCAAGTTTCTGAAGATGAAGCCATTAAAGTAGCAGCACTGCATTTTGAAGGTAAGGCTTATGCTTGGTGGTTGTTTGAATCCTTTTCCTTAAAAAATGCAAATACATCTACTTATGCAAAGTTCATTATAAGAGTATTGGAAAGGTTTGATGAAAAGTTTTATGAAACACCTTCTGTGGAGAAAATCAAACCAAAACAAACAAAACCTTTGCATGGGTTGGAAGGATCTATCAACCCAACTCCATTTCAGAAAACCATTGAAGGGGATGAAAAATTGTATACCTTGCCAAGGGAAAAGTCCTCATTGCATGATGAGCTTTCTTCTCAAGAGATAGACATGGATATCCCTCTTTCAAGGGAAGACCAAGATCTAAGGTTTCTCATTGTTGATGAGGCATTTTCAACTATTTATGAGGAGGAAGATAAGGCTGGAGATAACAACGCATTCATATCAAGAGAACATCCAGTACCTCATGAAGAGGAAGATGGTGCATTTGCACCAAGGAGAGAAACTCTTGCACTCTTGCAAGGAGTTTCAAATAATCTCACATATAGAGATCATGGCACAATCCATGTGCAGCATCTGCCATCATTGTCAGATGGTGGGATCTTGAAGTTAGAAGAAAATAAAGGGGAGGGAAAGCTTCATATGATGAGGAGTACATACCCCTCTTTATTTCAGAATATTGATACACAAAGGAGGCAGGAAGAGCTGTGTAAAAAAGGAAAGGAAAAATTTGTCCACACACATTTACATCCTGCTCTATGCCTTGATGTCTCTTTGCATGGAGGCATTCCACCAGGGAGACCCCTTAATTGGGAGAAAAATAAAGTGTTCTCTCAACTATGTGCAACAATGATATATTTGGCTAAGGAAGGAGCCTTAGGAGAAGCTAGCACAGCGCATTGAATCTTTGATGGGATCAAAGGAGAGGTAAGCAATTTTCTGAAATGGACATTGCTATCTCCCACTCAGCTATTTGCACTGGAAAGAGAGGATTTAGAAGTCTATGATGACATGAGAATGATGTCAAATGGCCACTCCATATATTTGGGGCAACCAATGATATTCTCACACAAAAATAAGATATATGAACATGACAAGAGGATATCAACACTTTTGCATGCATGGGCCAAATTAAGGAAGTTTTGGAAGGAGAGAAATTTCCAAGGGGAGGTTGATTTCCATTTACTTCAATCTTGTCTTGATAAATAGAAGCTGCAAGAAAGGCAACAAAATAAAGGTGATAGTACTCCAACATGTGACTTTGGCATCAAGCATGTCAAAGAGGAGAGCGATGTTATGATAGGAGCTGCATTTCATATTTCTATAGCGTTGTCATTGTTGGGGAGCCTAGATCCATATTGGGAGTCCCAAATCTTGATGGAATATTATAAGAACCTCTTCGCATGTAAGGTTATTGATGGGAAAGTGATGGATAGGAGGTATCAAGTGGTTGATGGAGTCATTTATTCTCATAATCGGATCTATTTGACTAGAGACTCCAAGCTCAAGGATAAACTACTTAATGCAGCCTATGAGATCTTGCTTTCTAAACCCACTGGTTCCATTAGAGCATACCTTACTATCTTAGATGGATTCATGTGGGAAAAATTCAAAGGAGAGATGCACTCTCACATGAGGAAGTGCATAGATCCTTTGCTGGTTGAGGAGGAACATAGCTCTTGGGAAGAGTTGTCATTACCACCTCCTTATTCATTGGGTGTGAGAGGAAGCTCATCCATGAGCTACCTCACGGATTTGAACCAAGTGTATAGTAAGACTTATATTTCTTAACATTATGATGTATTTACTATATTATTGCATTTTCTTAACACTCATGTGTAGGCCATTGCCCCAGGAGGGAGCACTTTTACTTATGGGCTTCATGGGCTACTTGGGGCCATGAGAAATGGAGATGTTGACCATTCCCTAAAATATTTTGGGAAAATGTTGTATTCTTCATGGTGTGCTTCATCAGCACCAACTATAAAACACATTCTCCAAGAATACAAGAATAATGGGACAACAAACAAGTGGTGGGAAAAACACTTGTTATATCATATTCTATGGTAGTCAGGAGTAAAACTGCGCTAGTTGCACATGAGGGACCATTGTTCTTCTCCTTTACTACATATGGCAGCTAGCATGACTTTAATTATGATTCCAGATGATGAAGATGTTCTTATCTTTGTTAGGAACATGATTGGAGGAGAGACACATTGGTTGGATGTTTCCTTGGGGGAAGAAATTTCCCACACTTTTTTCACTACATGCTTCAAGGGGAGCATGGGAGATGACATGGCCACTATAGTAGATCACTTGTATCTTTATGAGGTGGACCATATGATTGTTTGGAGCACCTAGGATATGCCTCTCATGAGCATTTGGGAGGAGCTTTTCTATGAACTACCAAGTTGGGAGGTGATTCATTTCATTTGGATGATAGCATGGAGATGGGAGTCTTTCATTGGTAATGAAGTTCCCCATGATTGTCATCACTTCTATATTGAGGAGGCCATTGATTAGTAAGAAGGTTTCCATATATACCTTCCATTCTTTCATGATGAGATCCATTTGGTTTATCCACCAAAGGCTAACTTACACACTTGGGAGGAACCGTTGGGAGACAAAACTGTTGCAGAATATCCGAAGCAATGGCGGAGACTATTGGAGGTGGGGCTCGAAGAGGAGGAGGGGAGATTTTGTAGCACCCTTACAGTGTTTGAGGACAAGAAACATTTGGGAGGGGAAGTCTGTAATATTCCTAAATTGGCATGCAACTAATAGGAATATTAATTTTTCTCTTAATATATAGTTAGAAGAATAAATGGGTAAGGAGGTCCATATGTTTCTTAAGCAGGCATAAAATCCATCTTAATGTGAAAAGGGATCATTTTAATAACTAGATAAAATAGCCTCATGTGTGAACAAGGTCTAATATGTGTGGACCAGGTCAAGTTTGACCAAGTCAACAACATTAATATGTGAGGAGTGGATCATAAATAAAGACAAATCAGTGTGAATGAAGATCAATCTAGCTAGTCAGAATAAAGACACCTTGGGTGTGAATGGAGAAAATGCATGGAGACTAAGTCATGGTTGACTAAATAAAACAGAGTTGTAAATATATGAGTGGGACTAATGAAGACATCATAATTTTGGTGGAGGAGCCTTTGCATGGAAGTAACCTCATAATTGGGTGGGATCCATGGTGAGGAAGCTCATCAAATATATAATGGAGGTAAGGGTAGCCATATGGGGCAGGATTAAAAATTATATTTTGTATGTGGTCTATTTAGACTTCTTGCATTCTTTGGCTATTTAGCTAAGTTTTCTGCACTGTTTAGTGCAAGGGTTTTCTCATGCAGGAATTCCCCACTTCTTCTTGGAGAACTTGTTTAAGGGATCTAAGAGGAGCATCTTGTGCTACATTTTCCACTATATGGTGTTAGGCCAAGTAGTCACCTTCAGAAACATCACAGTCCCTTGCATAAACTATGTTATTTCTTAAGGTATTACAGTGGAGGGGTTTTTATCCCTTGTATTTTGAACTAGTTTCCCTGAAGGAGGTTCAACCTTTTTCCCGAAAATCTAGAAGGAGGAGCTACATCCATTTATTTGCATGATCAACCATTTTTATGCAGAGCTTCAGCCATACAGTGTGATTCAGCCATATATCTACAGCAAATACTTCATGTATATCATGTTTGTCAAGAAACCCTTGCCGGGTCATCTTGGATCTATGTAAAAGGGACTAGATTTCTATTTTTTTTCCCTATTGATTAATAAATCATTAGATTTGTTTTGTCTCTATATTTCTGAGTATAAAACCTTAAATAACAGCACTGTCACTTTATGCAGTATTTCTGTGTTTGGGGTTTCAATGTGTTTGAGCTATTTTGGGTGTGGGAGACTTGTTTAACTCCTTTATCATGATTTGTTTCTGATCTCCTCTTGGATCTAGGTGTTATGATGTCAGATCTAGTGGATCCATGGTTTGATTTTTATTATTATAGCATACATTTCTAAAAATGCATTTTTTATGCATGTGTTGTTGAGTTTTCCCATTTGGGAATATTAGAGTTCCCTACTTCAGGAATCAAGAGAAAATTTAAATGAAAATCGGTAAATAACATTGTGCTTTTAACAAATTTCCGATATATCACTTCCCGATTTCACATTAAAATTTGGAACACATTTATGAATGAATGGAAAACTAATGCAGGGGCATTAGACACTAGCCAACAATGTAGGAGGTTTTGTCCACATGTTGTGGCTAGGAGGGTTCAAAATCATTGAATTGTAACAGCTAGGTGTCAATACCTTAGCTGACTGTTTCATTCAGATTAGTTAGAGTCCATAGAAGTCGAATAGGTTTGGATTCCGTCCATCTGTCTTGTTTCAGTTAATTGAATAATTGTAATTAGGCTTTTGATTTACTAAACGGTCCTCGTAGAGGAACCGAAGAGACACATTGTAATGTATATAAATTGTATTCCTCGGATGTATTGAAGGGAAGAAAAGAAAAAAGAGAGAGATTTCTGCAATAAAAACTCTGTGTTATAACAATTGTTTCCAGTTAAATAATTTCAGTGCTCATTGGCCATCGAATTGTCTCGAATCCTTATTTGTGAAGAAATTGTTTAATTGTGAGGCGATTGAACACTGGTCTGTGTGGAATCGTTGAGTATGGTTGTTGCATAACTTCCACATTTCTCTGGTTATTGTTTCTCGTGAATTGTTCGGACAAGTTCTGTGAATTAATCCCACTCGCAGGCAAGGTCTGTGTAGAGAAGCCGTCGTCGTCGAACTCTGTTTAATGGTGGTGAAATCCCGCCTAAGAGAAGTATGTTTGTTTTGTTGTGAACTGAGAGTCTCTGTCCCGAGGTTGGACCTGAATTAAATGAATAAGAAGGATAGCGCAACCCCGAAGTAACCTTGGTTAATCGCTGTTTCAAAACCGCGAGTGGATTTGCTAAACCGGACTGCCCATATCGCACCGCTTCCGCGGAGTAAACGGTATTCCTAAATTCGGAGCGATTCCATTGAGTGTTCGACACGTGGCAAAGGCGGGACCCCTAAAACCACTTTCATTGCGCGCCATCGCACGTTAACGTTCGACATCGGAGCCCGCGCGATATTGATGCATACCGTCGATCTGGAGGAAGGCCAACTGAACGGTGTTCGCGTTTAGTAATAGCTCGAAGGATAACCAAGGTACGGTTCGTGTATTTGATTGGATCATTGATTATATATGTGGGCCCGAGGCCAAAGGTTGTTTGTTTAAGAAAAAGCGCCGAGTATTAATATAAGGTTTCGAAGGGTTAAACCTTGGTTATGAGGTTTGGCGGTGGAATACAAAGCTCGAGAGGTATATTTTAATTTCAAAGTTTGTTGATTATGTTTATCTATCAAATTTCTCGAAATTGACAAATAAAATTACGAGAAGTCGCGGAAGACCATGTGGCGAGGAATTGAGTCAATTGAGGTGAAAATGCTGACAGAGCTATGCAAAGAGATCAGTTCTCCTTAGGGGGCCGACTTTCAGTTTTGTTGCTGTCATTTGTGGTATCAAAGCGTTTTCGAGTTGTTTTTGCAGAGAATTGACATGGCAATCCGAGTTGGTAGAGGTGCTGGTAGAAGGAGAGGTGGACCCGTTGAAAATGCACAAGTGTTGGGAATTTTGCAGAGGTTCGAGGCCAGAATGGATTCCATGGGGCGAAGACAGCCTAGAGATCTTGAAGACATCAGTGAACCTGAATTAGAAGAAGCAGAAGAAAATGTTGAGATTCCTCTTGACATGAGGCTCCTCAGAACTGTTCTGGGGTCTGCAGTTAAGCCCAGAATTGAAGTGTCGAGTTTTGCAGGGGGACTGAATCCAGAAGAGCTAGTAGACTGGATTAATGAAATGAACAAGTGCTTCGATTATGAAGAAATGAGCGAGGATAAAAAGGTCAAGTTTGCAGTGACGAAGCTGAAAGGACATGCTGCACTCTAGTGGGATGGAGTGCAGGCAGAAAGAAGGAGAGTTGGAAAGCAGCCTATCAAGAGCTGGACTAGAATGGTGGCTAAGTTAAAAGGTAAATTCTTGCCTAGTGATTATCAGCTGACATTGTTTAGGCAAATGCAGAACCTGAGACAGAGGTTACTGACAGTAAAAGAATACACAGAGGAATTCTATAGAGTAAGCATAAGAGCTGGGCAATTTCAAGACACACCAGAGAAGACTGCCAGATATGTGAATGGTCTCAAGCTGGAGATCCAAGATGAGATTGGTCTTCTGTCTCCTAAGACAGTTGAAGAGGCCTATCAGATGGCCTTGAAAGCAAAGGAGAAACTCCTGAGGAAGCAGTCTGCCAAAGGGAGAGGTACTTTCCGTGGAAAGGGAAGTCAGGGTGGTAGAGGAAAGCCTACTACACCTAAAGATGGAGCTAAGAGTAGCTCGCCTCATAATGCATCTACAAGGGGTGATGCAAGAGGCAGAAGGGGTTCTTACAGAGGAAGAGGAGGCAGAGGCAGAGGTAGAGAATTGAGGTGCTATAGATGTCAGCAAGTGGGACACAAGCACTATGAGTGCCCAGAGAATGTGGGTGCTGGTCCAAGAAATGTTGTTGTTGCCCAGGCTGGAGAAGAGGCAGAAATTGAAGAAGAAATTCTACCAGAGAGGGGAGAGTCCTTGGTGGTAAATAAGGTCCTGTTGAAGCAAGCCAAAGAGGTCACTGAGCCTGCACAAAGGAAGACTTTGTTTAGGAGCATATGCAAAGTCCAAGGGAAATGTTGCCAGCTAGTCATTGATAGTGGCAGCACAGACAATCTGGTTTCCACTGAGGTAATAGAAAAGTTGAAGTTGAATACAAGAGAGCATCCAACTCCCTATAGGGTGTCCTGGTTGCACAAAGGGCACCAGCTGGTTGTGAAATAACAGTGTGAGATAGAGCTGCAAATGGGCAAATACAAAGCTAAGGTCCTGTGTGATGTAATGCCCATGGATGTGTGTCATATACTGCTGGGTAGACCTTGGCAGTTTTACAGAGCAGCAGTGCATGATGGCAAGAAGAACACTTACAATTTCTTCAAGGATGGGGTACATCATACATTGATACCCATGGAAGAAGGAGAGCCATCCAACAGAGTGATTGATCCAAAGACCTTGTTGCTGAGCGGGAAGGAATATCTGCAGCAGATAGAAGAAGAAGAGGTAATTTTTGCTTTAGTTTGCAAACCTAAGGTAGTTCTTACTTCTACAAATATTTCTGATTTGCCAATAGAAATCCAAGAGATGTTAGACAATTATTGTGACATTGTTGTGGATGATTTACCTGATGAGCTGCCACCTGTGAGAAAGATCAGCCATCAGATAGATTTTATCCCTGGTTCAAATCTACCAAATAAGGCAGCCTACAGAATGACTCCCACAGAAAATGAGGAAATCAGGAGACAAGTACAGGAATTGGTGGACAAGGGACTGATTAGAGAAAGTTTGAGTCCATGTGCAGTACCAGCAGTATTGAGCCCAAAGAAAGATGGAGGCTGGAGGATGTGTACTGATTCTAGAGAAATCAATAAGATAAAAATCAGGTATAGATTCCCTTTTCCGAGAGTTGAGGATTTAATGGATTGTTTGAATGGTGCTAAATATTTTTCAAATATAGATTTAAAAAGTGGATATCATCAGATTAGAATAAGAGAGGGTGATGAGTGGAAAACTGCCTTTAAAACAAATGAAGGACTGTATGAATGGATGGTAATGCCTTTTGGGTTGTCAAATGCACCTAGCACTTTTATGAGACTTATGAATGAAGTGTTGAAAGAATTCATTGGTAAATTTGTGATAGTGTATCTGGATGATATATTAGTTTTCAGCAAAACTAAAGAAGAACATTTAAGGCATCTTAATTATGTCTTGAAGAAGCTGCACCAGGAGAAACTGCTGATAAACTTAAAGAAATGCTCATTCATGAAGGAAGAGTTGGTGTATTTGGGTTTTTTTGTTTCTGCAGAAGGATTGAAGATGGACCCAGAGAAGGTTAAGGCAATTGTGGAGTGGCCTTCACCCATAAATGTTTTTGAGGTAAGAAGTTTCCATGGACTTGCCATTTTTTACAGAAAGTTTATAAGAAACTTCAGTAAGATTAATGCACCCATCATTGAGACAATAAAGAAGAGCAAACAACCATTTAAGTGGAATGCTGAAGCAGAAAGAAACTTTAAACTTTTGAAGCAAAAGATAACTGAAAAGCCTGTTTTGATTTTGCCTGATTTTACTAAACCATTTCAAGTGAAGTGTGATGCCAATGGAGAGGCCATTGGAGCTGTGCTGAGTCAGGATGATAGGCTTGTAGCCTATTTCAGTGAAAAGCTGAATGACACCAGAAGAAAGTATTCCTCTTATGAGAAGGAATTCTATGCAATTGTTCAGGCATTGAAAAAGTGGAGACATTATTTGATGTCCAAAGAATTTGTATTATATTATGATAATCATGCTTTGCAGTATATTGTACAGCAGCCCAAGTTGAATCATAAGCATGCCAAATGGGTTGAGTATCTCCAAGGTTTCAACTTTGTTTTGAAACACATAAGTGGCCAAGCAAATAAATTAGCTGATGCTTTGAGTAGGAGGCACATGCTTGTTCAAGAAACCAATTTTGAAGTTGTAGGATTTGATTTTCTCAAAGAACTGTATAAAATAGATTCAGATTTTAAGGAAGCATTTGAGGCATGTTGTAACCCTGTTCTAACAGATAGAAGCCAGTGGCTAGATTATTTCTTGCAGGAGGACTTACTATTCAGAAGAAACCAACTGTGTGTACCAAAATGTTCCATGAGAGAAAATTTGATTAAGGAGAAGCATAGTGGTGGACTTGCTGGACACTTTGGTACTGATAGCCCCCTATGAAATTCTTGACAAGCAAGCTGGGGGGCTATGTCATTTCGGAGACCTTCAAGGAATGCATCTCCCTTGAAGACACATCATCCTTGAGGTCTCTATGTGCTTTGCCTTATACAAATCCCCTCTACTGTTTCCCTAGCTCAAAGCCTTCATTTACCTCTTGTACCCCTGCAAAATGTCACTTTTCCCTTTTTTCTCCTTCTGTCAAAGTGTCTCTGCTCCCCTCTATTTCCCCCTATCAACCCCCTAAATCCCCTCTAAAAATCCCTACACCCTTTGTTTCCCCATTTCCCCCCCCATCTCCCTATCGTTACACTTTGGGCCTCAAAATACATTAGAAAGGGGTTAAAAACCCACTTCCGATCTTATAATAGGCCTAAGCCCCCTTCTCTGCTAGCCCAGCGCCTTTCCGCTCCATATAACTGGGCGCCTTAACCAAGGCTTTTTCCCTGCGGGGGTTTTTCTCTGTCCGTAGAGTCAAACCATGGAGCCCCCGTAGTTGACTCCTCGGGATGTGGGAAAACCCGATCGAACGATTGTTATTCACTACGGGGGGTCGCTCCAAGTTCTCACGTCCATACGCCCGGGTCCCCCGCAGTCCATCTCCACCGTCCATTTAAATCCGCAGATCAACGGTTCATAACCAGAGCGCTTCGGGCGCATTTTCCACTGTTGATCTGTTCCAGATCTAACGGCGCGGAACACGCCCGACATGGTGGTCCCACTCCCCACTTTCACTGTTCACAAACCGCCGGTTTATTCCGCACCACCCTCGCGCGCTTGGTGCTTTTTCCCCGGAGGCCAGCGATTCCACTCACCTTTCGCCACCTGTCCTCCTGTACGATTCCGAAACCACCATTCCCGCCCATTAACTCCATCCCCCGCGCATTATCTGTCGGACGTGAGCGCCCAGTGAAATGATCGTCGACCGTCCGATCTGGGATGGGCCATCCAACGGCCATCGTCCGCTCAAGATGCATGAATTCTAATGAAGTTGCATGCGCGATAGCTCACGCCATGGCCCGCCGTCCGTCGTCCTCCGCCAGTGATCTCGGCCACGATTGACGACCCGCATTTGTCCTCCACCGTTGATCGGTTTCCATCCCCCAGTCACGCTACGTCACCTCCATGTGTCCTCGTCGTACGCCCTCATGTCTCACTGCATATATTTGTTTCCGAAGCCATTTTTACGTGGTTTTCCCATGCAAACTATTTTCGCTGCGCATCCACCTCCCATATTTCATTGCTTCATTGCGTTTTTTCGCCATGTCCCCACCTGCACGTCTGTTTCCTCCATCCACCTCATCCGTCGTTCACCTTCATGGTTTTCTTCACAATTTGTTGTTTTGCAGGGTCGCTAGAGGTGAAAGACTCTATATTTCAGTCGTACCATCTTAATGGAGAAGTTTGCAGACAAAATTAAATCCAAGGGCCGGCGCTGCTATAAAATTGTCAAAGGAAGCGGCTGACGGGATTTGCACTAAGGAAAAGTGGGATTCCACACTCTGAGAATCTCCCATCACCATTAAAGCCCTAGCTAACCTGTCAGAGATGGAATTGAAGCAGCGGAGTGTCCCAGTACAGAGCAGAGAGATTAAGGCAAACTAATGAGGATCTTAAGCCTTTAATAAGAGGTTTAGAAGGCAAAGCAGCAATTTGAAGACCCCGAGGATCGATCCAAAGGATCTTGAGCACAGTAGCAGGTACCATCCGAGTTTATTTACCAGCAGAATGCTTTTCTCCATCAAGTATAGGGCACCCATACAGCTCTCATTATGCAGAATGTCCCTGAAAGAATTTCCGCCCTAACTACAGTTCAAAAAAAATCAAACATTTATGAGACAGACTTCTCTACAGATTATTTTATTGAAAGCACCAGGGGTACTACAGCCAAATTATGTCAAAGTCATATCTGAAGAATATCACTCATACATAAAGAGGTGACAGAGATTTAATACCCAAGCATTCAAACAGAATGGGTCTCGGCCCTGCATTCATCTGTGTATTTAATGTTACATTTAGTGTTCACCTACCTTCTCAGTCGATCTTCTGATCCATCATCTGCTATAAAGCACAGAAGGAAACATTGTAATGGTTGTTGATGAGATATCAGTGAAATGCAAGTATTTTCCTCTTAAGACAAGTTCTCTGTGTATATTGTAAGATAGGCTGAGATTTGATGTATTCAGACTGAATGTTCAAGCTATGGGCAATGATGTACCTGATTGGTGTTGTTTTAATATGACAAGCATGTTTCTTTGGATCCTGATCTAAAGCAGCTGGTGATGTTTCCTCTTTCTCTGTATTTGTGATTGACTTTCTCTTATGTTATGTTCCGTTTCATTTCATTTCTGCTGGTAGGCAACATAAGTATAACATAGGATTCACCCTTATTAGGTGCCCTATGTTTCCTGCTCTCCCCACCTCAATGTTTTTTGCTTATATGTGTATCTGAATGTTGATTTCAATTGATTTAACCAGTGTAGTGGATGATATTGCCTGCTCTCTGATGTATGAATTGATGAAGTCCATGTTTAGATGTTCTTGGTAGGATTTAGCTGGAAGGTTTGGGAACACTGGGGATTAGTGTTAGCCCTGTCCACTAGGATCCTTGCGCGACCAGTTAACCTTTCCAAGATCCCTTGTTTTGCCTCTAATTTTGTCCAAGCAGGTCTGGAGTTAAATGACCTCTGACCTGATCTATAGACAGAGTTGGTTGGTTCTCCTCCTTTCATTTTCTGTCCTTAATGTCCCATTCCAAATATCTCCTTTAAGATCCAAATGCTCTAGATGACTAGCCCAACTGAAATCTTGCACATTGAACAACAAGTAAACCCTTTCTTGACTCCATTTCCCAATGGCCTTGATGTTCTCTAAGTTATCTACCTTTGCCTAGTTTACTCTATGCTCACCCTTGCCTTATATTGGACTCTTCTTTCCTGATTCCCAACAACCAAACTCTTAATCAAACAAACAAACCCTGAGCCCCATAACTAGCCTAACATTGAAACATTGAGCCTCAAAGACATATGCTTTGGAAAATATAGAGAGATCCCTCTCTGGACCTAGGAGGGCTAGATCCTAAGGTCTAAAAGTGGTTCTGATGTTGTCTCATCTTTTGGTCTTGCCAATCTGGCCAAAACATGGGAACCCCAACATAATGGCGACTCCGCTGGGGAGATTTAAATGCATTACACTTTGAACATCCCTAGGCATTCAAACCCACAAATCTATGGTTATATTGGCAGAAATTCATCCCTTTCTTGAATCATCCTCCGTTCGTTGTGTATCTCATACTCTTAGACAGAGCCTGGGAAGGGCCAGGTAGCCTCCGGATCTCACCCTCTTCGGAGGTGACATATTTGGTAAACGCCCTCCCAGTCAATCTCTGGTTGGAGTTTGTTGTGTTTTGAGGTTATTCCTGAAAGGTGACATTACCTAATTGCTGATGGTGGACAACATCCTACTTCAAACATTCATAATCATCCACCTGGCGACTCCACACTCCCTATGATCCAAAGACCTAATGACTCCCCTGGTAGAAGACTCTGAACTGGTTGAAGAGACACAGTGACCTCTTTCTGATTTACAAACATGCTTCCACGCATATAGAGAAGATATGCCCCAATGAGCAGGGAGCATATCCCTGGATTCCCACACAAAATGCCTGAAGTGGACTGGTTAAAAAACTTGCCTACCTTTCAGGGTGAAAACACTGAAGACCCCTTGCTACATCTCATCAAGTTTCATATACATGTGTGGAAATTTAGAGTTGAATGGCATGAAGACTGCCTAATGAAAATGTTCATGGCAACATTAGAAGGAAAGGCTAGGAATTGGTATGAATGGTTAGAACCTCGGAGTTTGTTTTCTTTAAAGGACATGCACCAAGTATTTTACAAGAATTATAAAGGAAACTCTCCATCCTTACCATGGGACTGTTGTGATCAACCTCAGAATATCATACAGTACATGTTAGACATTGATATGGATTTGGTTGATATGCATCCTGAAGATCTGTTGACGGCCATCCAAGGATTTCATATGCATCCTAGCCATCACGAGAGCACAGATGAATCAACTGAGGAAGAAAACAGCCAAGAGACTGTGGACATTCTTCAAGGTATTCCTGAAAATTCAGATGATTATTTATCATCCCTAATAGTTGAGGCTCAAGATGACACCCTGCCTCAAATCCAATCTTTAGAGGAAACAGAGAGCTGCTGCACTTCTGCACAAAGGGACACAAGACCATCCTCCCCTTTGACAGAGGAAGAAATAGATCAAATCATCAATAGACAGCCAGCCTCTGAATTTTTTTACAGATCAGAAATTCTTGTCCATTCATCTGATGAGCTTTATTGTACAGAGTTGGAAAGCTCACATGTAAATCAGAATGAAGAGAAATCTGCTGACAATCCAGTGTATCTAGTTGGTGACATTACTTACATTCGTGATTCTCTTATTTTTGATCTATCTGATGATGGTGCTCTCCAAACAAAAAATGATCCTACAAGGCCATAATTAGTAGATTTGTGGGAGGAGAATTAGTCCCTTTCACTTCCAGAGAATAATGAGCCAATGCAAGCTATTTATGACACTGATGGGGAGAGCTATGACAGTATAATAGCAGATGAAGATTCTATGAATCTTCATTCTGATCTAACACAGATCATCAGTGAGACTAGAAGCCAGCAATTTTTCCTTTCGGAAGATGAACAAGAGATTTTTGAGCAGGTTGAAAGCAAAGAGCCTTCTCTTGAAAAAGAGGAAGCAAAGGAATACACCCCTGCTCAAGAATACATTGATCTCTTCACTTAGATCAGCACATCAGAGCAGAATGTATCAGAGTTCCAAGAGGACAGCACTGCCATATATGATGAGTCCTCCAGTTCAGAAAATGAAGCAGATAAGGGAGACTCTCTTTCTGAGGAGAGTCTCATTCTCGATCCAGTGGAAGAAGAGGAAATCCTGGTTGAAGCCTACCTGCCATATATTCATATCCAGGTATTATTTCATGATCCTTATGCACATTTCCTGTAGACATTTGGAGAAGGATCAAGAGTCTTCTTGAGCAGCATGTTGCAAACAGAAAGAGAATCTTTCAAAGCTGTCGTTATTGAACAAAAGGAGTGTGAGCTACCCTGCCTATCCAGCCTGCTCAAGGAGTTGAGCAAGAAAGACCAGTCATGGGATCACTTGAAGGACTGGTTGCATTGGAAGACAATGTTTGTAAGCTAGACTGTAAATATTCCAGTTAGAGTAGGGTAGGTAGGAAAAGCTCAATAAAGCTCAGTGTGTGAGCATGTAGTTAGTTGTTTTTAATTTATGCAAAGTCCAGCAGGTTAGACAGTCTAATCCTGACTTGGCTGTTTTTTCTAAATTTCTTGTCTTAGAATGTAGGTGAAGGAACCTGCTGGACAGTTTAATCCCAGCAGGTATTAGATTAGGTAGAGAAATGGATGAGGCCAACAGTCTAATCTGGCCTCATGGAGAAATAAGGGTAGATCTAGAGTAGGTTTTTTTTTGCTTTCAAAATAAAATAATGTAAAGGGTCTGCTAGTTCAAATGCACCCAAGGGAAAATTGTAGAACTGTAGTTTGGGTAGGTAGATTGGTTGGGAAATATTTTTGCTGATGTTTCTATCATACTGTGGCAGCTAAAATTGAAGAAGAAAGATGGCTTATGACAGCAGGCATCTGGCATACTCCAAGAGATCAATTTCTGAATTCTTGACTCCTCCAAGGAGAAGCCATCCCCATGTGGAGCCACTGTTAGCCCCCCCCTATGAAATTCTTGACAAGCAAGCTGGGGGGCTATGTCATTTTGGAGACCTTCAAGGAATGCATCTCCCTTGAAGACACATCGTCCTTGAGGTCTCTATGTGCTTTGCCTTATACAAATCCCCTCTACTGTTTCCCTAGCTCAAAGCCTTCATTTACCTCTTGTACCCCTACAAAATGTCACTTTTCCCTTTTTTCTCCTTCTTTCAAAGTGTCTCTGCTCCCCTCTATTTCCCCCCTATTAACCCCCCTAAATCCCCTCTAAAAAAATCCCTACACCCTTGGTTTCCCCATTCTCCCCCTTCATCTCCCTATCGTTACCCTTTGGGCCTCAAAATACATTAGAAAGGGGTTAAAAACCCACTTTCGATCTTATAATAGGCCTAAGCCCCCTTCTCCGCTAGCCCAGCGCCTTTCCGCTCCATATAACCTGGCGCCGTGACCAAGGCTTTTTCCCTGCGGGGGTTTTTCTCTGTCCGTAGAGTCAAACCATGGAGCCCCCACAGTTGACTCCTCGAGAGATGGGATGACTCAAATCAACGGTTTTTATTCACTACGGGGGGTCACTCCAAAATTCCCGTGCCCATACACCTTGGCCCCCCGCAGTCCATCCCCACCGTCCGTTTTTATCCCGCAGATCAACGGCTCATGGTCCATTCATTTCGGGGGTGTTCCTGACCGTCAATCTTGATTGATCGGGCAATCCTCGTTGACCCCACTGCCTTCATCGTTTTCCACGTTCAAATCCTAGATCGCATCTCCGCCATCCATTCGCCCGACAGATAGACGAACCGGAGCCCATCCACCCTGTGGTCCCCGCTGCACTGTTCATAAACCGCCGGTTTATTCCACACCACCCTCGCGCGCTTGGTGGTTTTTCCCCGGAGGCCAGCGATTCCACTCACCTTTCGCCGCGTGTGTTCGCCGCGTGTCCTCCCGTACGGCTCCAAAAAACCACCTTTCCCACCCGTTAACTCATCCCCCGCGCATTATCCTTCGAACAACACGTACGCCCAGCGAAATCACCGTAGACCGTCCGATCCGAGACGGCCATCCAACGGCCACGCCCGCTCAAGATGCACGAAGTCTACCGAGCCGCATGCGCGATAGCTCACGCCATCGCCCGCCGTCCGGTCGTCCTCCGTCGATGATCTCCGCCACGATTAACGGCCCGCATTTGTCCTCCACCGTTGACTGCTCTTCCCTCCACTCTATCCCCCAGTCACGCTACGTCACCTCCATGTGTCCTCGTTGTACGCCCACATGTATCACTGCATATATTTGTTTCTGAAGCCATTTTTACATGGTTTTCCCATGCAAACTGTTTTCACTGCACATCCACCTCCCATATTTCATCGCTTCACTGCGTTTTCTCACCATGTCCCCACCTGCATGTTCGTTTCCTCCATCCACCTCATCCGGCGTTCACCTTCATGGTTTTCTTCACAGTTTGTTGTTTTGCAGGGTCGCTAGAGGTGAAAGACTCTATATTTCTATTGTACCATCTTAATGGAGAAGTTTGCAGAGAAAATTAAATCCAAGGGCCAGCGCTGCTATAAAATTGTCAAAGGAAGCGGCTGACGAGATTTGCACTAAGGAAAAGTGGGGTTCCACACTCTGAGAATCTCCCATCACCATTAAAGCCCTAGCTAACCTGTCAGAGATGGAATTGAAGCAGCGGAGTGTCCCAGTACAGAGCAAAGAGATTAAGGCAAACTAATGAGGATCTTAAGCCTTTTATCAGAGGTTTAGAAGGCAAAGCAGCAGTTTGAAGACCCCGAGGATCGATCCAAAGGATCTTGAGCACAGTAGCAAGTACCATCTGGGTTTATTTACCAGCAGAATGATTTTCTCCATCAAGTACAGGGCACCCATACAGCTATCATTATGCAGAATGTCCCTGAAAGAAATTCCGCCCTAACTACAGTTCAAAACAAATCAAACATTTATGAGATAGACTTCTCTGCAGAATATTTTATTGAAAGCACCAGGGGTACTACAGCCAAATTATGTCAAAGTCATATCTGAAGAATATCACTCCTGCATAAAGAGGTGACAGAGATTTAATACTCAAGCATTCAAACAGAATGGGTCTCGGCCCTGCATTCATCTGTGTATTTAATGTTACATTTAGTGTTCACCTACCTTCTCAGTCGATCTTCTGATCCATCATCTGCTATAAAGCACAGAAGGAAACATTGTAATTGTTGTTGATGAGATATCAGTGGAATGCAAGTGTTTTCCTCTTGAGACAAGTTCTCTGTGTATATTGTAAGATAGACTGAGATTAGATGTATTCAGACTGAATGTTCAAGCTGTGGGCTATGATGTACCTGATTGGTGTTGTTTTTAATATGACAAGCATGTTTCTTTGGATCCTGATCTAAAGCAGCTGGTGATGTTTCTTCTTTCTCTGTATTTGTGATTGACTTGCTCTTATGTTATGTTCCATTTCATTTCATTTCTACTGGTAGGCAACAGAAGTATAATATAGGATTCACCCTTGATAGGTGCCCTATGTTTCCTGCTCTCCCTACCTCAATGTTTTATGCTTATATGTGTATCTGAATGTTGATTTCAATTGATTTAACCAGTGTAGTGGATGATATTGCCTGCTCTCTGATGTATGAATTGATGAAGTCCATGTTTATATGTTCTTGGTAGGATTTAGCTGGAAGGTTTGGGAACACTGGGGATTAGTGTTAGCCCTGTCCACTAGGATCTTTGCACGACCAGCTAGCCTTTCTAAGATCCCTTGTAATTGCCTCTGATTTTGTCCAAGCAGGCCTGGAGTTAAATGACCTCTGGTCTGATCTATAGACAGAGTTGGTTGGTTCTCCTCTTCCTTTGCTGTCCTTGATGTCCCATTCCAAATATCTCCTTTAAGATCCAAATGCTCAAGATGACTAGCCCAACTGAAAGCTTGCACATTGAACACAAGTAAACCCTTTCTTGACTCCATAGCCCAATGGCCTTGATGTTCTCTGAGTTATATACCTTTGCCTAGCTTCCCTTTTGCTCATCCTTGTCTTGTATTGGACACTTCTTTCCTGATTCCCAACAACCAAACTCAATCAAACAAACAAACCCTGAGCCCCATAACTAGCCTAACATTGAAACATTGAGCCTCAAAGACATATGCTTTGGAAAATATAGAGAAATCCCTCTCTGGGCCTAGGAGGGCTAGATCCTAAGGTCTGAAAGTGGTTATGATGTTGTCTCATGTTTTGGTCTTACCAATCTGGCCAAAACATGGGAACCCCAACAAGACCGATAAAATTTATGAAAGCGTATAAGTCACTTTTATTACTGGCCCAAGATGAAAACAGAAGTGGACAAGTTTGTGAAGAATTGCAAAATCTATCAGCATGCCAAAGGAAGGAGCCAGAATGCAGGATTGTACACTCCCTTGCCTATTCCTGATAGGCCTTGGGACATGGTGAATATGGATTTTGTTCTAGGATTGCCCAAGACTCAGAGAGGGAATGATGCAGTCTTTGTTGTAGTGGACAGATTCTCCAAAATGGCACATTTTATTCCGTGCTATAAAACTAGTGATGCCACCCATGTTGCTAACTTGTTTTTCAAATAAGTTGTTAGGTTGCATGGGTTGCCCAAGAGTATTGTTTCAGACAGAGACACCAGATTTGTGGGCCATTTTTGGAGGACACTATGGAAGAAACTTGGTACCAAACTGAGTTTCAGCTCAGCTTATCATCCTCAGACTGATGGACAAACTGAGGTAGTGAATAGGAGTCTGGGAAATTTGTTGAGAAGTCTTGCAGGAGAGCATCCGAAGCAGTGGGATCATATTTTTCCCCAGGCAGAATATGCATATAATGACTCACCAAACAGAAGCACAGGGCAGAGCCCATTCCATATTATCTATGGAATGCACCCCAGGGGAATATCAGAGTTAAGAAATCTGGGAAGGGCAGAGATGAGAAGTGTTGATGGTGAAGAATTTGCTTCAGAGATCTAGGCCATACATGAACAAGTGAAACAACAATTACAAGGCAGCAACACCAAATACAAGGGTAGAGTAGACTTGAGCAGAAAAAAAGTTCATTTTGAAGTAGGAGATCTGGTTTTGGCTCACTTGAGAAATGAGGGATTCCCAAAGAAGCAGTATAATAAACTGAAGTTCAAAAATATTGGGCCATGCAAGATACTTAGAAAGTTTTCTGCAAATGCTTATGAGATTGAATTGCCACCTGATGTTGGAATATCTCCCATTTTTAATGTTGCAGATTTGTACAAGTATGAAGATGATGGTGAAGAAGAAAGATCAGCAGACAAGGAACAAATTGAGTGGGAAAAGCAGCTACCTCCAGCACAACCATTACAACTAGAGAAGATATTGGACAAAAGAGTGTTCAGGAAGACTAGAGGACAAGAGTACTTTCAGTACATAATAAAATGGAAGGACAAGCCAGAGGAAGATGCCACTTGGATGACTGAAGGGAGGTTGCAGAAGATAGGCAGATCAGTGGAAGAGCTCATGGACAGGAGCCCATGAAGAAAATTTCCCTTGGGAGTCCGATGCAGGGGCATTAGACACTAGCCAGCAATGTAGAAGGTTTTTTCCACATGTTGTGGCTAGGAGGGTTCAAAATCATTGAATTGTAACAGCTAGGTGTCAATACCTCAGCTGACTATTTCATTTAGATTAGTTAGAGTCCATAGAAGTCGAATAGGTTTGGATTCGATCCATCTGTCTTGTTTCAGTTAATTGAATAATTGTAATTAGGCTTTTGATTACTAAACGGTCCTAGCAGAGGAACCGAAGAGACACATTGTAATGTATATAAATTGTATTCCTCGGATGTATTGAAGGAGATGAGAGAGAGATTTCTACAATAAAAACTCTGTGTGTTAACAATTGTTTCCAGTTAAATAATTTCAGTGCTCATTGGCCATCGAACTATCTCGAATCCTTATTTGTGAAGAAATTGTTTAATTGTGAGGCGATTGAACACTGGTCTGTGTGGAATCGTTGAGTATGGTTGTTGCATAACTTCTGCATTTTTATGGTTATTGTTTTCCCGTGAATTGTTCGGATAAGTTCTGTGAATTAATCCCACTTGCAGGCGAGGTCTGTGTAGAGAAGCCGTCGTCATCAAACTCTGTTTAATGGTGGTGAAATCCTGCCTAAGAGAAGTATGTTTGTTTTGCTGTGAACTGAGAGTCTTTGTCCCGAGGTTAGACCTGAATTAAATGAATAAGAAGGATAGCGCAACCCCGAAGTAACCTTGGTTAATCGTTGTTCCAAAACCGCGAGTGGATTTGCTAAACCGGACTGCCCATATCGCACCGCTTCCGCGGAGTAAGTGGTATTCCTAAATTTGGAGCGATTCCATTGAGTGTTCGACACATGGCAAAGGCGGGACCCCTAAAACCACTTTCATTGCGCGCCATCGCACGTTAACATTCGACATCGGAGCCCGCGCGATATTGATGCATACCGTCGATCTAGAGGAAGGAAAACTGAACGGTGATCGCGTTTAGTAATAGCTCGAAGGATAACCAAGGTACGGTGCGTGTATTCTACTGGACCATTGATTATACATGTGGGCCCGAGGCCTAAGGTTGTTTGTTTAAGAAAAAGCGCCGGGTATTAATATAAAGTTTTGAAGGGTTAAACCTTTGTTATAAGGTTTGGCAGTGGAATACAAAGCTTGAGAGGTATATTTTAATTTCAAAGTTTGTTGATTATGTTTATTTGTCAAATTTCTCAAATTTGACAAATAAAATTACGAGAAGTTTTGGAAGACCACGTGGTGAGAAATTGAGTCAATTGAGGTGAAAATGC
>JAXQQM020074087.1:0-120359 GCA_034641835.2 Pinus albicaulis
GGTTCTTGAAAGTCCTCAGCATTTTAGATCTAAAATTTCTCTCTTATTGGTGTAGAAAACCCAGACAAACATAGAACTCAAAGGGAGCTCACAAAGCAAGTGATGAAGAATGTGACAATGATAATGGCTCAAAGTCAAACAAAGAGTATAGATCCAGAGTGATCTAATACAATGAAAAGGTGACTAAAGAATGGGAAAACCCTTCTATTTATAACAAAATATTAGGGCGGTCTAGAACTTGGTGCATGAATAAAATATTATTAATCAAATTCTAGAACCACCCTTTAGAATATTTTATTATATTTGTTGGAGGGAAAAAGATTTTTGACTTGGGTCAATTCCTTTATTTATAAATAATAAATAAATAAATGATTTATTTATTATTTTAAGGAAATGGTGGGAATATAATTAAATAAATAATGATTTATTTAATTATTTATAAATGATTTAGTCAAATTTAACTAGGAATATTATTTAAATAGGATTTAAATAACTTATTCCTAGGAAATAATCAAATAAATAAGAATTTATTTAATTGATTTCCTTGTTTTGGGTTAAATATGACCAGGAAATATAAACAAATATAGATTTGTTTATTATTTCCTTTTGGGGTTTCCTATTTAGACCATAAACAACTTAATAAAGGTGTTTTAATAAGTTATTTCACATAGTGAAAGCAATTTTACTTAGGGTAAAATTGGTCTTACATGGTGTACTTGGGTTCATCTAATGATAATAGGTTAGATGACCAAAAAATGGTGTAACAGATTTCCCCCCAACGTACAAGTGTTAGGAGAAAATCGTATGACCGAAATACATTGTAAGAACTCAATCACTAGACATCAAGAGGGAAGTCAAAGAGAGAAATGTAAGGTAGTCTAATGTGCTAAAGGACTAGACCCTGAGTAGACGAGACTTACAGGTGCAACAAGTCTCTAGTTTATGAAGTGGTACCTGTGCTAAAGGCGACGGGGGAGGCATACCTATGCCCACTGAGACAAAGTACAAAAGAATAGTATGTCCAGTAAACAAGGGACCGAACTATAAAGTACATGCTGGCATAAATACGAGCCAGAAAAATAGAATGATGAATCCCACATACATATTGTGCCTGGAATAACAGCCATGACTTATAAAATAATATTTTAGTATATGAGATACAAATACAACCCAAATTCCCCCTATACACGGGGAAGGGCTCGCAAAATCTGACTGATACATGAAAATCGAAAAGGCGCTGCAAGCGGCTGAGGCCAACATCATCAAATGTAAGGAGCTGCATTAAAGGCTGAAATGAAGAAGTCATCTGGGCATGTGGGGGGCTACCTGCAGGGCCACCCCCTCATGAGGGTTGAGACATCTCACACACACCCGGGAATCACCAATAGTTGTTGTTGCATCACTGGACCATCAAGTATACAGATCACGATCATGCTGAAAGGAGCTCGAACCAAGGTACACCACCCTCTAGACCTGACTTCTGGAGTAAATGAGCTGATGTCGACAGAAGGAGGTCCACCAAAGGTGAGGCAATAAGGGATCCCCAACTAAGGCACGAGAGAAAATAGTAGAGCAGCTAACAGAAGGTCACTAATGATGATGATGAAATGGGGGATATTGAGTAGCGGATGGACGACATCTCTTGTTAGAGCATAAAGGGCACGAATGGCTTGGCAGCGACTAACACAATATCATGAAGGATAGGGGAAAATGGTACTGAAGGCCATAATGTGCAACACGAGAGAGGGACCAAGCAATGAAGGATGGAGGACTATGGCGGGATACAAAGGGACTCAAGATAGACTCCATGACTGCGATGATGACTCAACTCGGATACTCTAAACAAGGGTGACTCGATGGTGCTGCCACACAGTAAAGGTCCAATGGGGGGCCATAAAAAACATGAGTACAATAGGGTATCTCATGACGGAAATCGACACGAACAAGAATGAATATGGAGGCAAAGCGGTGCCCCAAGGAAAAGTGTTGTAAGTGAGAAAATCCGATTTTGAGGAGGGTTATGGTTGAGGGGCATAGCTGCCCCCAAGCATGTTGTGGTCATGCCACACATTTTAATGATGTGGTGCGCCATTTGTTTTCGTTATGGTTATGCAGTATGAGAAAGGAAATGGAGGATTACCAATATCTTTTAGTACTGCATATATGAATCAAATGGACTTTAAGTTTTCGGGTTGGCATACCTGGTGTCACTATGCCAAAGAGAGGATTTGGAGATAATGAACTGATGCTCTCCTAGAAAACCCATAGGTTGGTCAACAACAACTTCTAAGAGACTGGGTTGCTGATGTAAGATGAAGGAACGATAAGGCGTATCATCCCTAGAGTGATCTAAAGTGATATGGGATGCTAGAGGTTCGTCTAAATGTGGAAGAATAATGGTACTAAAGTCGACATGACTAGTTACACTAGGAGAGTTGTGGATAATTTCTTCTCCTGGTCTCTCAAATATGGGTGCCCCCTTACCCAAACATGGGGTTTCAATGTAATGGCCACGAGGTGTATGTGGTACGAACGCATGGGTTCGATGTAAGGGGGAATAGATAAAGTCAGGGGTGGGGATTTTTTCCATAATGTCGTCATCGTGATAGAAGATGGGGTGACTGGTGGAAGAAATACCACCTAACGCGGTGAAGCTACCTGACTCATCATCATGATAAGAGAGTTTCACATGCACATCGTCACAAGGGGTGACAGAAGAGTAAGCAGATAAAGGATCTACCGATGTTGAGCCCAGGGTGATCGCTGAAGGAAGGTCAAACGAAACAACAGGGGAGGATTCAGAGGGAATGTTCCCCAAGGGTCTCATGGATGATGATAGGTAAAATATGGTGGACGAAGGCTCTGTCATCTTGACATGAGGAGGGGGAATGTCAATGGGAGCCGTCATGTCTAGTAGTTATGCCGAAGCAAAACGCGCAAATAGGGGAGAGGTGGACTTGTTACGCTTGGCCTCGAATTGGTGGACCGCGGCTAGAAAGGTGCGGAAGTCCTTAAGGCGGGGACAAAGGTGGGTGTAATTTCCATGGAGATCACACAAAGCACAGGGGTGGTTGGTGTGAATAGTCATAGGGTTCTTGGCCACGGTCACGGAAGGAACAAAGGCTTCCAGGACCGTGGACTCAGGAAACGAGACATTAACCATGGGCTTGAGATTAGGCAATTCAGGACAAAAATGGGTGGCATGACCAACAACATCACACAAAGCACACTGGATGATATTCTTTGGAGGCTGAGGAGGGGTAGGGTTTGTCAGGGCAGCCTTGTCCTTTGATGCCCCCCTGCGAGCTTTTCCATTCTTACCTGAAGCGGTCGCAACAGGAGGTGGTTCCTGTTGAGGTGACTGAGGCACTGTTACAGCGGGAGAAGTCATGGGGACCGGTTGAACCGAGGTCAAAGCAAGATAAGGTTTGGGCTGACCAGGTGGGGTAGTGGTTGGACGGTCAAGGTACCAGACGGGTATGCTCAGGGTCAAATTGGGGAGGGAGAGGGTGGCCATGATGGGAACCGAATAGACTCCGGGAGGGGGAGCAAGGAAAGGTATCTGACTAGTGGGGTAATGGCCAGGAGGGATGGCTCCAAGATGGTTGAGACCTGGTGGAACTGACCCAGGAGGATAGAGGGGCTCATGGGTACCAGCTGTAGGAGAAGGGCCAGAAGGAAGAGGTTTGGCTGACTAAGGTGAAGGGCTAGGAGCAGGTTGTGGTGGGCGAGGTTGTGGTTGAGGTTTTTGACTAGCCGAAGTGGGTTGTTTAAGGTCAGCCCAAGACGATTGCATCATGAAAAAATTCGCTAAGCTGGGATCAGAGACAGGAGGAGGGGGAGGACCCAGGAAGGTTTCAAGCAAGGAGGAGTCTTTGTAGACGCCAAGGGAAACACTGGTAAAAGAATCAACAGTTTGCTTATTGGTGACAGCAGAGATGGTGGACTCAAGGGAGGTCTGAGATTTTGGTTCATGATATGACAATTGGTCGATGGTGACAATATTCCCATTATGAGGGAAAAACATCTTGCGGTGGACGGCGGATGGGAAGGCAGACATGGTATAGGTGTAGCTACGCCCCAAAAGAATGTTATAGTCAAGAGGGGCATCAATAACTTCAACGTCAACGCAAACAGTCTTGCCCACAAGGGTGATTGAACAGTTACGGAATAAGCCAATGGGCTGGGAGGCATGGCCATCCCTCGCACGAAGGGTGATTGTGGAAGGGGCCAGCTCAAGAGATCCGATTTGTTTCCAAACCGAAGCAGACATCACACATGTAGATGCCCCCCCATCAATAATACACCAAGCAACATTGGCATTTCAGATTTTGACTGGGATTTGGAAAGCAACAGAAGCAGGAAGGGGGGGATGGTCTGACTGACAGGCATCGAAAAGGATCAATTGGTCATCAGCAGGATCTACAGCACCCATGGCAGATAGTAGAGCCTTCTTTTGAGAAGGATACGACTGGAGGAGTTCCAGTGTTGAAATGGCAGCAGGAGATTGTGTCAGATCATATACTATGCTATATGAATGGGAAGCCCGACCAGAGGTAGAATTTCGGTGTAATGGGCCCTTAGGAATCTTGGTATGAACCTCAGCTTTGGGCGGAGGGATTTGCAAGGGACCATTGGGTGTCGACAGAGGCTCTGTAGGACCTGAAGGTGGGGACTCGGGGACAGACGAAGTGGGAGGCATGGAGTACTGACGAGACCGAGTTTGAAGGTTAAGGTCGACAGGTAAAGGTTGATCAGAGTTCATCATGAGAATCTGGTAATCGGAGGAACCAGAAGGGGAAGGTGCAGTGGATACCGGGGTATGAGGTGGTTGGGTAGCCACAAATCCTTATTGAGGAAAAGGGTCGGTAAACACAGCGGGTTGAGAAGTAACCATATATGGAGGGACGTAGGGGAGGAATGTTGTCCCCGCACGGTGGCCTGAGACTCCCACATCTGTCGCATCTGTGGTAATAGGGGACAATCGTGAGTGTAATGACCATAAACACCACAACATGAACAGGGCTTATTGGTGCGAAGCGGCCTGTCCGGCTTGGGCTGAGAGCCCTGTGGCTGGTTAGAAGTGTTAGGATCAATACTTGAAGGATTGGATCCATAATTACCATAGGCAGATGGATTGCCTCTCCTCTTCCGTTGAGAAGGAGGAGGAGTAGTCGCGCCTTGCTGCGCAAATACTTGCCCTGGAGGGGGTAGTAAGTGTGGCTACGAGGGCGGAGAAGGCAAGGGAGTGGGAGGTCCAAATGCTGGAGGAGCTGGGACACTAGGATGTGGGTAAGGATAAGGGTGAGGATGGGAAACATTGAGGTAAGTAGGAGTGTGGGAAAAAGGAGGAGGCATGTTGTATCCTGGATACATGTTACCAAGAGGGGGAAAGGTGCTAGAGGTGCTGGCCCCTCCTGGAGGGAAATCATAGGCCATAAGAGGTTGAGTAGAGGTATGAGAAAGAGCTCCAACGATACCGTTGGCAGAGTGATATTCCCCCGGGGCGTTAGGGCCACCTAGTTTGGGGAGTTCAGGAAGGACGATATAAACATAACTAGATTGAGCATAGATAAGGTCATATTTCAAGGCTATTTGGAGGGCAGCTTCTTCGGTTTGGGGAAAATGGGATGCGACATATTTTCCGATGGGAGGTAAGAGAGAACGAAGGAACCAGTCCATATAAACCCGATATTCAAAGGGGGGAGCGTGACATAAGCTCCGTCTTCTTCACCATTCCTGGACATGAGCGGAAAGGCGGGTCGAAGAGGATTGATGAAAAGAAGTCAAGAGTTCAGTACCAGTGTTGTATCGGAGAGGGAGCTGAAAATAAGATAAAAAGGCTTGGGCAATGGTCGCAAAGGTGGTATGGGAATGGGTGGCTTGATCGACATACCATTTAGAAGCGTCACTGGTAAGCGTGCGTTGGAACAATCGAAGATGGATGGAGTCATTGGTGATGGAATTGGAGGAACACCACATGTGGAAATATCGGATATGGTTGGAGGGATCTTCACTAGCAAGGCCTTCGAACTTGGGATTGTCAGAGGGGAGCTTGGTTGGCATAGCAAGCCAACTGACATCGTGGAAGATAGGATCATTAATCAGCTGATTGAAGTCGGGGAGACTGAGACCGGCCATATAAGGGAGCAAAGGTGCAGTCGAGGTAGATCCCGTAGTGGCTCCACTGGAAACGGACCCAACAGTAGAACTGGGGTTGTTGCTGGCAGTAGGCCCTGAACTAGACATAGTGAAAGTAACAGGGGGAGAACCAGGAGTAGGGGGGGACCCGAACAATCAGAAAAAGAGTCGGAGTGCGGACTCGGGGGAGGACTTACTCGATGAAAACGGGAAGGAGGAATTCGGCCAACCGGAAACTAAGGGTGAAGGCCAAGAAGTCTCCGGGACAAATGCCTTGGAGGCGCAAGGATGACGGGAAGAAGAAAAATGGACAAGGGCAGGGAGGTGCAAAATCAAGTCGAAACAAGGGCAGAGAGGTGCAGTGTCAATTGATTTTAAAGTCTTTGCCAGTCGGTGATAACCAGACTCTTCTTCGCTTAGGGTCAGTGTGTGGCATGCGTTAATTTTAATTGTTTAAACCCAGACGTTTTGAGAGTAAAAGAAAAAGTGTGTTGCGTAACTAAAAATAAATCTGCAGTAAATAGGACTGAAAGAACAGAAAATTAACAGCTAACAATGCATCAATCTAACCCAAGAAGGCGGGTCTCTCAATACTAGTCTATAAGAGGAAAAAAATCTAATCAAAGCACGCTAAAAAGAGGCCAATAGATCTAAGGTCGGGAGGGACGGAGATCTAAAGGAGAAATCTGCTGAAAAGAGGTGCAGATAACAGCAAATAGACAGAGGCAAGGTTGCTTCTAGAAAGGAGGGGATCAGCTAAAGGTAGAAGGGACAAGGAGGCGGCCCTAGAAAGGAACCCAAACAAAACTATATGAGGTCTTTTGAAAGGGAGAAGAGCTGATCTGTAGGGATCTGAAAATGAGGTATCAGATTTGAAAGAAATAAGGTTGAAACTCTGGAAATTTAGACTTCTGAAACAGTGAAACTCTCCCACAAAAAGTGGAGGGTACTAGAGCCCTAAGGGGCAAGATTCCCACTTAGTTGAGTGAAACAGATCAGAAACAGGTCTAAATGGGCGGAGACAGAGGCTGGAAAACCCTGACAGAAGCTTCAAACAAACCCAGAAAAAAGTGCTGAAAAATTGCAGAAAAAAGTGCAGGTCACAGGTTCTGACCTGTTTTTAGTCCAAGTCGCAGTTTTGGGGCAGAAAAGTGCGACCTCAAGGTCAGGTCACATTTTTTGGGCCGATAAGTGCGACCTGCAGATCCAGATCTCTCAGCGGCAAATTTCATAAACAATTGTCGTCTCAGCTGCAGCTGATGTCTGTCACCTGCACAATAGGGCCAGAAACACACGGAAGTTAAAAATTTTAATGTTTGAGGGTTTTAGAGGTGAAAAGTACCATAAAAATAGGAAAAACATAAAATTGAAGAGAAACCCTAGGTGTTACACCATTTTTTGGTCATCTAACCTATTATCATTAGATGAACCCAAGTACACCATGTAAGACCAATTTTACCTTAAGTAAAATTGCTTTCACTATGTGAAATAACTTAGCAAAACACCTTTATTAAGTTGTTTATGGTCTAAACAGGAAACCCCAAAAGGAAATAATAAACAAATCTATATTTTTTTATATTTCCTGGTCATATTTAACCCAAAACAAGGAAATCAATTAAATAAATCCTTATTTATTTGATTATTTCCTAGGAATAATTTATTTAAATCCCTATTTAAATAATATTCCTAGTTAAATTTGACTAAATCATTTATAAATAATTAAATAAATCATTATTTATTTAATTATATTTCCACCATTTCCTTAAAATAATAAATAAATCATTTATTTATTTATTATTTATAAATAAAGGAATTGACCCAAATCAAAAATCCTTTTCCCTCCAACAAATATAATAAAATATTCCTAAAGGGTGGTTCTAGAATTTGATTAATAATATTTTATTCATGCACCAAGTTCTAGACCGCCCTAATATTTTGTTATAAATAGAAGGGTTTTCCCATTCATGAGTCACTTTCATTGCATTAGATCACTCTAGATCTATACTTTTGATCACATTCTCCATTTTTGCCTTGTGAGCTCCCTTTGAGCTCTATGTTTGTCTAGGTTTTCTACACCAACAAGAGAGAGAAATTTTAGATCTGAAATGCTGAGGACTTTCAAGAACCCATCCCATTGAGGAGAATTGGAAACACCTTTCTTGTTTTCCTCTCAGGTGCCCCTTTTTAATATAAAAATTCTTTCAAATATATTGTTCTTGTCTTGTCTATTGGATGCATGGAGCAACATTCTATTTTCACTGCTTAATGTCTTTTGTGCCTAGATCTGGATTTGTGCAGCATTATTTGGATCACCTAATTGCAGATTTAAAGATATTGGCAGCCATAATTGATGTTAGGGCTATTTGTTATGCGTAGCTAAAGTGATCTTTTACTTCGAAGTGGCTCATTTCTAAGGCGTTGATATCTCTTTTCTTCTCTTTTTGGAGCTGGTTACACAACATTTGGTATCAAAGCTTTGGATTCTAGGGTTTCGCTGCTCCAAACAGGTCATCGTGGCATTTTCGCTATAACTTTTTTTCTACGACGTTTCAGAAGCTGAAATTTTTAGGGTGCGAAGCCGAAATCCTGACGAAGAAGAAAGAGCTGAAATCCTGCGACCCGCCTATCCGATCATGTCCAGGAATGGCAGAGAAGAAAGAGCCTATGTCAATCTCCTACCTTCAAAGACCGTCTCTACATGGACTAGTTCCTTAGATCTCTCTTTCCCCCTATCGGGAAAGATGTCGCATCGCATTTTCCTCAAACCGAAGAAGTTGCCCTCCAAATGGCATTAAAATATGACCTAATCTACGCTCAGACAGGTTACGTTTATACTTTTCTACCTGATCTCCCCAGACCCAGTGATTCCCATACACCGGGGGCACCTCATGCCGCCGACAGTATCGTTGGAGCGATCTCCCATACATACACCCAACCTCCCATAGGTTATGGTTTTCCTAGGGGGGGAGGTAGCACCTCCCGCACTTTTTCCCCTCCCAGTAACACGTCTCTAGGATACGACATGCACCCTCGTTTGGCCCAACCTCCTACTTACCACACTGTTACCCAACCCCCTTATTATCCGTGTCCACAGCTTGGTGCTCCAGCTCCTCCAACATCAGCACCTCCGCCTCCCTTGCCTTCTCAACCCCCGCAACAGCAGTCACCGCCCCCTCAAGAGCAGGTGGATGCATAGCAGGGATTTGTGGCTACCCACCCACATGACGGACAGGTGGCTACTCAACCTTCCCCTTCTGGTTCCTTCGATTACCAGATTCTCATGATAAACTCTGATCAACCTTTACCTGTCGATCTTCAGCTTCAAACTCGGTCTCGTCAGTACCCCAAGCCTCTCGCTTCGTCTGTCCCCGAGTCACCTTCTTCAGGTTCTACAGAGGCTCTTTTGACACCTAATGGTACCTTACATACCCCTCAGCCCAAAGTTGAGGTTCATACCAAGATTCCTAAGGGCCATTACGCCGAAATGCTGCTTCTGGTCGAGCTGCTCATTCGTATAGCATAGTATATGATTTGGCGCAGTCTCCTGCTGCCATTTCAACACTTGAACTCCTACAGTCATGTCCTTCTCAAAAGAAGGCTCTATTATCTACCCTGGGTGCTGTAGATCCTGTTGATGACCAATTGATTATTTTCGACATCCGTCAATTAGAACATCCTCCCCTTCCTGCTTCCGTAGCTTTCCAAATCCCAGTAAAAATATGGAACGCTCACGTTTCTCGGTGTATTATTGATGAGGGGGCATCCACCTGTGTGGTTTCTGCTTCGGTTTGGAAACAACTCGGATCTCCTGAGCTGGCCCCTTCTACAATCACCCTTCGTGCATGGGACGGCCATGCCTCCCAACCCGTTAGCCTATTCCGTAATTGTCCTATCACTCTTGCGGGCAAGACTGTTTGCGTTGACGTTGAAGTCATCGACGCCCCTCTTGATTATAACATTATTTTGGGGCGTAGCTACACCTATTCCATGTCTGTTGTCCCATCCATGGTCCACCGTAAGATTTTTTTCCCTCATAATGGAAATATAGTCACCATTGACCAGTTGACATATCATGAGCCAAAATCTCAGACCTCCCCTGAGTTGACCATCTCTTCTGTAGCCAATAGGCAAACCGTCGATTATTTGACCAATGTCTCCCCCGGCGTCTACAAATAATCCTCCTTGCTTGGAATTTTCCCTGGTATTCCTCCTCCTCCTGTCTCTGATCCCAGCTTAGCGAATGTTTTCATGATGAAATCATCTCGGGCTGACCTTAAATGGCCTGCTTCGGCTAGTCAGCAACCTCAACCTCAACCTCGCCCACCGCAACCTGCTCCTAGCCCTTCGCCTCAGCCAGCCAGAACTCTTCCTTCTGGCCCTTCTCCTACAGCTGGTACCGATGAACCCCTCTATCCTCCTGGGTCAGTTCCACCAGGTCTCAACCATCTTCGTGTCGTCCCTCCTAGCCATTTCCCTGATAATCAGAGACCTTTCCTTTCTCCCCCTCCCGGAGTCTATTCGGTTCCCATCATGGCCACCCTCTCCCTCCCCAATTTGACCCTGACCATACCAGTCTGGTACCTTGACCCTCCAACCACTACCCCGCCTGGTCAACCCAAACCTTATCTTGCTTTGACCCCGGTTCAACCGATCCCCATGAATTCTCCCGCTGCAACAGTGCCTCAGTAACCTCAACAGGAACCACCTCCTATTGTAACCTCTTCGGGTAAGAACGGAAAAGCTCGCAGGGGGGCATCAAAGGACAAGGCTACCCTGAAAAACCCTGCCCCTCCTCGGCCTCCAAAGCATACCATCCATTGTATTTTGTGTGATGTTGTCGGTCACGCCACCCATACCTGTCCTGAACTGCCTCATCTCAAGCCCATGGTTAATGTCGCGTTCCCTGAGTCCATGGTCCTGGAAGCCTTTGTTTTGTCTGCGACCGTGGCCAAGAACCCCAAGACTATTCACACCAACCACCCTTGTGCTTTGTGTGATCTCCAAGGCCATTACACCCACATTTGTTCCCACCTCAAGGACTTCCACACCTCTCTAGCTGCGGTCCGCCAAGTCGAGGCCAAGCGCAACAAGTCCACCTCTCCCCTATTTGCGTGTTTTGCTTCAGCAGAACTACTAGACATGACGGCGCCCATTGACATTCCCCCTCATGATGTCGAGATGACGGAGCCTTCGTCCACCATCTTCTACCTATCATCATCCATGAGACCCTCTGGGAACATTCCCTCTGAATCCTCCCCTGTTGTTTTGCTTGACCTTCCTTTAGCGATCACCCTAGGCTCAACATCGGTAGATCCTTTATCTTCTTACTCTTTTGTCACCCCTTGTGGCGATGCGCATGTGAACCTCTATTCTCATGATGATGATTCAGGTAGCTTCGCCGCGTCAGGTGGTCTTTCTTCCACCAGTCACCCCATCGTCTATCACGATGACGACATTATGAAAAAAATCCCCACCACTGACTTTATCTATTCCCCCTTACATCGAACCCATGCGTACGCACCACATCCACCTCATGGCCATTACATTGAAACCCCATGTTTGGGTAAGGGGGTACCCATATTTGAGAGACCAGGAGAAGCAATTCTCCATAACTCTCCTAGTGTATCTAGTCATGTCTACTTTAGTACCATTATTCTTCCACATTTTGACGAACCTCTAGAGTCCCATATCACTTCAAATCACTCTAGGGATGATACGCCTTATCGTTCCTTCATCTTACATTAGCAACCCAGTCTCTTAGACATTGTTGTTGACCAACCTATGGGTTTTCTAGGAGAGCATCAGTTCATTATCTCGAAATCCTCTCTTTGGGATAATGACACCAGGTATGCCAACCCGAAAACTTAAATTCCATTTGATTCATATATGCAGTACTAAAAGAGATTGGTAATCCTCCATTTCCTTTCTCATACTGCATAACCATAACGAAAAAAAATGGTGCACCACATCATTACAATGTGTTTAGATTCCCCTTTATACATTTTTGCATGACCACAACATGCTTGGGGGCACCTATGCCTCTCAACCATAACCCTCCTCAAAATCGAATTTCCTCAAATACAACACTTTTACTTGGGGCACCGCTTTGCCTCCTTACTTGTCCTTGTTCGTGTTGATTTTCATCGTGAGACACCCTATTGTACTCATGTTTTTATGGTACCCCATTGGACCTTTACTGTGTGGCAGCACCATCAATTCGCCCTTGTTTAGAGCATCCGATTTGAGTCATCATCACAGTCATGGAGTCTATCTCGAGTCCCTTTGTATCCCGCTATAGTCCTCCATCCTTCATTGCTTGGTCCCTCTCTCGTGTTGCACATTATTGCCTTCAGTACCATTGACCCCTATCCCTCATGATACTGTGTCAGTCGCTGCCAAGCCATTCATGCCCTTTATGCTCTAACAAGGGAATTCGTCCATCCACTACTCCGTATCCCCCATTTCATCATCATCATTAGTGTCCGTCTGTTAGTCGCTCTACTATTTTCTCTCGTGCCTTAGTTGGGGATCCCTTATTGCCTCACCTATGGCAGAGCTCCTTCTGTCGACATCAGATCATTTACTCCAGAAGCCAGGTCTAGAGGGCGGTGTACCTTGGTTCGAGCTCCTTTCAACATGATCATGATCTGTATACTTGATGGTCCAGTGATGCAGCCGCATCTATTGGTGATTCCCGGGAGTGTGTGAGATGTCTCAACCCTCATGAGGGGGTGGCCCTGCAGGTAGCCCCCCACATGCCTGGATGACTTATTTATTTCAGCCTTTGATGCAGCTCCTTACATTTGATGATGTTGGCCTTAGCCGCTGACAGCGCCTTTTCGATTTGCATGTATCACTCAGATTTTGTGAGCCCTTCCCCGTGTATAGGGGGCATTTGGGTTGTATTTGTATCTCATGTACTAAACTATTATTGTATAAGTCCTGGCTGTTATTCCAGACACAGCATGTATGTGGGATTCATTATTCTATTTTTCTGGCTCATATTTATGCCATCATGTACTTTATAGTTCGGTTCCTTGTTTACTGGACATACTATTCTTTTGTACTTTGTCTCGGTGGGCATAGGTATGCCTCCCCCGCCGCCTTTAGCACAGGTACCACTTCATAAACTAGAGACTTGTTGCACCTGTAAGTCTCGTCTCCTAAGGGTCTAGTCCTTTAGCACATTAGACTAACTTACATTTCTCTCTCTGACTTCCCTCTCAATATCTAGTGATTGAGTTCTTACAACCTACTTCAGTCATACGATTTGCTCCTAACACTCATACGTTGGGGGGCAATCTGTTACACTATTTTTTGGTCATCTAATCCATTGTTATTAGATGGACCCAAGTACACCAAGTAAGACCAATTTTACCCCAAGTAAAATCGCATTCACTATGAAAAATAACTTAGTAAACCACCTTTATTAAGTTGTTTATGGTTTAAATGAAACTTAAAGGAAATAATAAACAAATCTATATTTGTTTATATTTTCCGGTCATATTTAATCTAAAAACAAAAGAAAAATCAATTAAATAAATCCTTATTTATTTGATTATTTCTAGGAATAAGTTATTTCTAAATCCCCATTTAAATAATATTCCTAGTTAAATTTGGATTAAATCATTTATAAATAATTAAATAAATCATTATTTATTTAATTATATTTCCACTATTTCTTTCTAAAATAATAAATAAATCATTTATTTATTTATTGTTTATAAATAAAGGAATTGACCCAAGTCAAAAGACCTTTTCCCTCCAACAAATATAATAAAATATCCCTAAAGGGTGATTCTAGAATTTGATTAATAATATTTTATTCATGGACCGAGTTCTAGAACACCCCAATATTTCGTTATAAATAGAAGGGTTTTCCCAATTCATTAGTCACCTTCATTGCATTAGATCACACTGGATCTACTCTTGGTCACCATTTTCCATTTTTTCCTTGTGAGCTCCCATTGAGTTCTATGTTTGTCTAGGTTTTCTACCACAATAAGAGAGAGGAATTTTAGATCTGAAACGCTGAGGACTTTCAAGAACCCATCCCATTGAGGAGAATTGGAAACACTTTTCTTGTTTTCCTCTTAGGTGCCCCTTTAATATAAAAATTCTTTCAAATATATTGTTCTTGTCTTGTCTATTGGATGCATGGAGCAACATTTCATTTTCACTGCTTAATGTCTTTTATGATTAGATCTGGATTTGTGCAGCTTTATTTGGATCACCTAATTGCAGATTTAAAGAAATTGGCAACCATAATTGATGTTAGGGCTATTTTTTATGTGTAGCTAAAGTGTTATTTTACGACGAAAGATTCATACTAACACTAGGGTCTGAAACAGCTGGATATGCAAGAATATATAAAACGATAGCGGTCGCAAAAGAAAACTCGTGTGAAGTTGCCAATTGTTAGTATGAATATTTCGTCGGAAAAAGACCACTTTAGCTACGCATAAAAAATAGCCCTAAAATCAATTATGGCTGCCAATATCTTTAAATTTGCAATTAGGTGATCCAAATAAAGCTGCACAAATCCAGATCTAAGCATAAAAGACATTAAGCAGTGAGAATAAAATGTTGCTCCATGCATCCAATAGACAAGACAAGAATAATATATTTGAAAGAATTTTTATATTAAAAAGGGGCACTTAAGAGGAAAACAAGAAAGGTGTTTCCAATTCTCCTCAATGGGATGGGTTCTTGAAAGTCCTCAGCATTTCAGATCTAAAATTTCTCTCTCTTGTTGGTGTAGAAAACCCAGACAAACATAGAACTCAAAGGGAGCTCACAAAGCAAGTGATGAAGAATGTGACAATGATAATGGCTCAAAGTCAGACCAAGAGTATAGATCCAAAGTGATCTAATACAATGAAAAGGTGACTAATGAATGGGAAAACCCTTCTATTTATAACAAAATATTAGGGCGGTCTAGAACTTGGTGCATGAATAAAATATTATTAATCAAATTCTAGAACCACCCTTTAGGAATATTTTATTATATTTGTTGGAGGGAAAATGATTTTTGACTTAGGTCAATTCCTTTATTTATAAATAATAAATAAATAAATGATTTATTTACTATTTTAAGGAAATGGTGGGAATATAATTAAATAAATAATGATTTATTTAATTATTTATAAATGATTTAGTCAAATTTAACTAGAAATATTATTTAAATAGGATTTAAATAACTTATTCCTAGGAAATAATCAAATAAATAAGGATTTATTTAATTGATTTCCTTGTTTTGGGTTAAATATGATCAGGAAATATAAACAAATATAGATTTGTTTATTATTTCCTTTTGGGGTTTCCTGTTTAGACCATAAACAACTTAATAAAGGTGTTTTACTAAGTTATTTCACATAGTGAAAGCAATTTTACTTAGGATAAAATTGGTCTTACATGGTGTACTTGGGTTCATCTAATGATAATAGGTTAGATGACCAAAAAATGGTGTAACAAAATGGGATGGTGATAGGAAAGAATTCAGACGGTTGAATGGTAGAAATGTGCCTTATCCCAATCATTTAAAAGAAAATATGCCAAAAATATGCCCCAAAAGTTGGGTTGTTGACCAATTCAGAGAGAAATACAGTGCAATTGGTCGTTACCCGCGTTCGGAAGAGGATGCGCTAAACGTAGGGAATGGGTGCAGTAACTCGATAATAATATTTTTAATTTATATGTAAATTTGAAACTTATAAGACATATATATTTCATATTTTAATTGTTGGGTTATTATAAGACACATGAACCTATCATTTTTTTAACTTTTTTTATAACAGGTGCATTTCTTCCCATCTATATGGGCACATGGACACCATTTTCACACAGAAAATGTTGATGCTGGAAACATCACACAAGACTGTGAAGTGGAAGTCGAGTTCGATCAATCTAGTTGATCTAGCCACCGTGATCAAAACCTAGTACGAGGAATGTTAGGTTACGTCGGAAAGATACAAGAGATCATTGAAGTGGATTTCTCTTCTTTCCCATGTGTTATTTTTAGGTGCAAGTGGTGGGACACCTTTGATCGAAATAATGTAAAGGAAGATTGCGATAGTAGGCTGATATGTATCAACTCTAGAAACATGTGGGATGAAGCTAAGGAGCCTTATGTTTTCCCCAAACCCTACAACCAGGTGTTTTTTTACCCAGATGTGTTGGATAGGGATTGGTGGTTCGTATTGACACGTGACCCTAGATCAAAACATATTTTTGAGAACAATAGTGTTATCATGCCATGTGAGCTAGAAGATAATGAGGGTGATCATGAGAACCGAGAGTGATATGGTATATGTGTTATTTCATCAATATTTATACTTTTTAAGATGGGTTTTTCGAAACATTATAAGATGCATTTTGAATTAATTGGTAATTTGCATTGTGTTAATGTTAAAATCAATATTTCACTTGATAATTTGCAATTATGTTGATCTCAAAAACAATGTTGTACTGTATAAATTAGTTTTTTTTTGTATCTAAGATCATAATAAAATAATGATAATTCTAAAGTACATGAATTTATTTGCATTATTTTCTAAACTTTATTATGTTGCAATAATTCCTATTATTCTAGATTTATTATTTTAAAATTATTTAAAATTTTACAAATTTACAAATTTTAATAAAATCATTTCACATTAATACAATTAAAATTTTCACATTAATACAAGTAAAATTTTACAAATATTTTACATACAATTACAATTACAATTTTACAATTTCACATACAAATCACAATTACAATTTTAGAATTTTACATACAATTACAATACGATTAAAATTTTACAAATATTTTACATAGAATTACAATTACAATTTTTCAATTTCACGTACAATTACAATCACAAATATTACAATTTTACAATATCCTGATCATTTAATATTAAATTAATTAATAAACATCACGTTCATGATAACCATTGTACAAACATCATATTTGACTAAAAAACACATTCAAAATCACTAACATCATCGTGATCATGATCATCTAACAAAACACAATTAACATTATATATTAACATCATCACAACAAAAACATAAAATATACATCTCATGTCAAATAACTCATGTTATTACATACACATCTATCTGCAAGCTGCACATTAAATGAAAATATCTAACATGACCTAACAATATAAACATCATGATGATCACCAACATGTAAATTAAGTACAACTGCAACATGAACACACACACACACACACACACATATATATATATATATATATTTGAATAATGTCAAAAATATACAACTGTAATATAAATGTCATGGATCAGCTGGTGGTACAACATCAATATAAGCAGTACTATTCGAGGCCTACTCATTCAATGGTGAAGCCTCGACAGTCGATGGTCCAGCCTGCTCATGATCATGAGTACTGCTGAATGCGACAGGCTGATGACTGGACGTGGCCGATAGTCTAGCCTGATCTGCATGATGACTGATGCTAGATGCTAGTGGAGGTTGCTCATTTGGCGCAGCGCGAGGTCAACGATTATGAGATGATGAGTCGCTTCTCATGGACTGTCGATCACGTGTTGCGTCTCGACCACACCTATAATGTGCAATAGTCCTCCTCAGTTGTGTAACTAAGGTCGTAGCTCCTACGACATGTCGCATCAGGTTGTACATGTCACGCGGCATGCCTCTCCACATTTGTAAAAGCCTACCATCGGCTTGTATGTCTCTCATATGAGCGGGCATGATGCCCACCTCAATAATCAATGCAGTGAGTTGATCGCCCAACTCCATCCTATATCACTATAAAGACGATCGCGCCTAGAAAAAGGTGGTACCGGTGCACCAGCAGGAGCAGGTCTCTCTACACCGGTCTCTTGATGATCCTCGACATCTGGCATGCGCTGATTGTCATTAGGATCCACACCTAGGTCATGTGGTGGTGTCGGCATGTCCTCGCCATCAAAATACCCAACGTCTGCAAAATATATACAAGTACACAACAATAATTAGACAATTTCATTACACAATTTAATAAAAACAAGTTAAAGAACATGTTAGAATAAATTTAAATAAAACAGTAATATTACCTCAATCATTCGGCGTCTCATCAGCTATGAAGAGGATTTTGGTACACCCTCGCCAATCCAAACCCGCATAAGGACAGTGGACCATAATAAATGGATGCTCGTCAACACTGGCTATCAAATCCAGTGCATCATTCGATATCCTCGCTGGAAACACAGTTTCGCCCCTCTTGGGCATCATCTGCCCCCACATGTGCATCCGTGCCTCGAACATCGGCCTACGAGGCTGCCGAACAAAAGTAGGCCTTATCTCTGGAAACCTCTCAAAAAATAAACAAAAAATATCTGAAGAAAAGGGGAAGTTGACCCTCCCTTGTGCATGAGCACGACATCTATCTAAGGTTGTACAGAATTGCCGCCAAAAAATGGCAGACCACTTGACAAGTCGTGGCTCCTGTACTAAAGAATCAACATAATATAGAACCGAGCAACTAATGTGTTGCCCGTCACTGATGTTGTGTGAAATGGTCGAAATGAGAAGTGAGAGGCACCTCACCTCATCACTACCAAATGCACGAATACGTAACTGACCTCCAGCGACCTGAAAATCTAAAGGAGACAGTATTGATGCTCCAATGTATCTTTGGGAGTACACTAACTGACTCCCTTCTACATAGCCGACTAGAACCTCTGGGAACGAGGGAAAATCCACCCTTCTCCTCGATAACCATGTAATGAAATATATATCCTCCTCAGTGGGTGTGTACCACTGGTTAAGACCAACCCAGAAATCCTTTTGGTAGGCATTCCACCTTCGGATAAGATGTCTCAAAAACAAACCATGGCCCTTTAGGGAAGTAGCCTCCTCATAGAACTTGAGGAGGCCTATCTACCTTAGGAGCCCCTGGGTAGCTACTGTAATAGGGAGAGGGTACGCATCTTTATCCCTCTCTCGTGCCTCCCACAGGTGAACCATGTTATATTGGTCCACCTGTTGTTGTTGTTGTTCCCCCTCTTCTCTCCTTTCACATCTCTGAATGATTGACATATTAAATACAATTTTTTTATTAAATGAAAATTGTATTTATAAATATACATATATAATTTTTTTGGAAAAACAAAAACAAAAACAGTCGGTGCACCAAAAAATAACATTCATGCACCGGTCATGGTGCCTCTTTTTATGGAGCGCACCGGCGACGATGCACCAATTAATCTTCAACGCACAGGTGGTAGTGCTCTCGAAAATTTGTAGCGCACCGACGATGGTGCACCAATTAATCTTCAACGCATAGGCGGTGGTGCACTCGAAAATTTGTAACACGCCGTTGACTATGTACGGTGTCAGGAGTGCGGTGCGCTAACTAAACTTTATGCCCTAGGGCATATAGTTAAGTCAGCGGACCGACCTCCTTCCATCATTACATAGTAAACGGTGCAGTCTTTTACCAGGTCGCACCGTTGACCCCGTCAAAATATGGAAATCGGTGCGCTAACAAAAATACCCATCCCAGGGCGGATATTTTATTCAACGCACTGTGTTGCTGCTATTCCACTAGGTCAACGGTGCAACCGGGTAACCGATCGCACCGCACTTTAAAAATAAAAATAAAAATAACACGGTGTGCCTTCAGTACCGCCCCGGAACTGGTGCAGATACCGTTAGCACTGGTTTACCAGGCCGCACCATTGACCTTGTCTAAATGTGGAATGCATTATGCTAACAACGTTACCCACCCCGGGGCATATATTTCAGTCAACGCACCGCGTTTCCGCTATTCCACATGGTCAACAGTGCGCCTAGGTAAATGACCACACCGTATTTTTAAAAAATGTTAAAATAACACGGTGTGCCTATCGACACTTCCCCAGAACCACTGCGGATACCATTAGCACTAGTTGTGGTGCGACCTGTAAATTTACAGGCAGCACCGCTGTTGTAGAGGTAAATCCCCTCTGCGGACAGAGGCGATCCCTACTAGCCCAGATCAAGTCTAGCAATAATCATATCACGCTAAGGTGCAAGTCCCTAACTGCAATAGACCAAATTGCGAAGAAGAGATACCTTAATTCCAACGCTATTGTTCGTAGAGAAGATAGGGCTCCCGTTTCCTTGCTCTGGCAGATCACAATTCTCCCGCTTGTTGCAATCAAACACCTGCACATACAAGAAATACGACGAACACACAAGCGTAAAACCCAATATATACAATCATGTATCAGTCAGAGAAGACACAACTCATGATCATAATGAACAATACGAGTGGAACCATAACCAAAGTCACTTATCATTAATTAATACAAAGAAAAATACAACCTGGCTCTGACGCTGAATCTTCCTTCGGCGGGTCGACAGCGGAACACATCTCGGTAAAGCTCATTGGGAATGGGACAAGCCTCTCTCTTTGGTCGTCAATCTCCTTGCTACTGATTTGGCTCTATGAGGACTATCAAGGCTCTTGCAGCATTCTTCAGGCTATGAAGGCTCTTCGAGAGTCAACCATTCAGCCAGTTCAACCATTCAGCCCGTTCAACCATTCAGCCCCTTCATCAATGGATGAAGGCTATATTTATAGATGAGAGGAGGAGGTTGGGATCCCTACAATAGTGGAAGGGAGGCCTTATCCCTTGGGAGGTTCCCCATAAGGTGGAAACAAAAGGCCAAAGGAGGAAGGCTGTGGGTATTCAGTCAAAACCACTCCTCATGACTCACCCATGAAGTTGTTGTAATCGAAACTTTGCCTCTTTAAAAAAAAATAAAAAAATCCATAAGCAGATTGGCGCGGGTGCTTAACTGGGACAGAACGCCAATTGGCACGAGCTCAGTGTTAATTTTCCTCATTGGCGCGAGGACATAATGGGCTACCAGCGCCACGGCAAAAACAGGAGTTTTTAGGGGTATGCTCAGGAAATGATCAACAGAAGGAATGTTGTCCTCATGGAAAGGGATGCAATGATGGTATTTGCAAGGCATGAAAATTATTATTGGTCACAAAAATGACCCTCCAATGGGCGAGATGGGGATTGCAGGGATGGTGAAAAATTACTGTCTAACAGATGCCCCCTAAAGCATGAGGCCCGAGAGAGAGAGAGGGGTGAAATGCTTTACGAGAACGTGTCCAACTGAAAACACTGTCGTCGGAAAACTTGCGTAGACAAGTACAACTGATATCTCAAATACATGAGATACGTGTTATGGGTGCAGCCATCCATAATAGAGTATACAATAATCCAAATCCAAGGCATGGACGCAGCCATCCAGTAAGGATCAATAAAGAGACTCAGGTATGGTCGCAGCCATCCAATCAGTGAGTCATGTAACCAATCATAATAATCCACAAAATTGCAGCCTGGATTCTAACAGAAAAAATCCAGGGTCTTGCGCTCCATCTCGACCCAAACAGAGTACAAGTTCAAGCATGTGAATATGTGAGCTGAAGTCGAACATGCAAGAACATCGTCTGATTACCATCCAATGACGAAAGCCGTTAATAAACGCGAGAGGTACCACCAATGATGACAATGGCCCTCAAGGTACTATAGGTACAATCTACGACATGTGAATCAGTGAGCTAGTGTCGAACACCCGTAGAATCATCTGATCGAAGGTCAATGATGAAAACCTTACGTCGAATGCGAAGAACCTACCATTGAGGCATGCAGGCTCCAAGGTACCGGAAGGGAGTCTCTAGATCATCTTCCCGGATAATGAGCTGAAGTCGACATGAAGTGACCTTGATTGAAGGTGGGCCATAGTGTTTCCCACTTGATCGATGCGAGACAGAGGAAAATAATGTCTTCATGAATCAGGATCAGATGAGAATCAGAGGAAGGTTGAAACTTGCAGAGGTCAACCACTCTTGAACATATGGGCAGCACAACAGTGAATTTGGCAGTATTTGACATCAAAATATCAGAGGTCATGATGACGAGGCAAAGAGCAGATGAGAGGTCAAAAGGGATCACCCAAACCCACGCAGGCAAGTGGAAAACGAGATGAGATGTCCCCAACCCAACACGAATGCAGACAAGTGCCATGTTCAAGAGCGACATACTGCCAACACGAAAATGATGCTGGTTCCATTTTTCCCCACCATTTCTGGTGAGTACCTCTTTATTTTTACACAAGCTTGAAGAGGATACCATATGCTTGTCATATAAGTCCGTCCTTCGGACGAATCCATCCTAGTACATTTAACGAGCCCTAGGAATGAGAAACTCGAATATCGTCATTACGACTGAATCTGATGTCATCAGGATTTAACGAGTCTGACAAAGGAAGAACTTGGCGTCTTTTCATGTTTAGAGAGTTTGAAAAGACAGCATAAAAGTAAACTCCAGCAGTCCCTTTTTGTAAATAGTTCCTCAGATCTGAAAAGGTAGAAAACTATGTCTGAGAAAACCTCCTAGTCGCGATAGGCTAGGGTATTCCTTTTTCGTAAATAATCTATCCCAGCCTAAAAAAGGGGTAAACGTATACTAGGTAGATGTCGTTTCGTAGCCAATTTAACGAGCTCAAAATGACAAGAAACTCAGCAATCTTTTGAATTTTAGGGAGTCAGAAAAGAGCTGAAAGGTGACTCCTCCTAGAGGAACGAGTGGTATAAAGGGTAGCAACTGGTTCTGATAATGGTGGAACTGCTCAGAACAAGTAAAGGTCGAGAGGATAACTAACAAGACCACTCATCGCAACGGTTCCTCAGGAACAAGTAAAACACCGACGTGAAGGCATATGATCGGCCAAGCAAATAGTGACGATGGAGTGAGAAAACCAAGGCTCATCTGGCAAAAACAGGTTGATAAAATGGCAATCACAAGAGGTAAAATGGGAATGGTTTCATTTTTACACAAGCTTGAAATCAAAAAACTCTGCTTGAAATTGGTTTCATTTTTACACAAGCTTGAAAAAAAGATAAACTATGCTTGAAAAAAGTAAGCATGCCCCCAGCACGGTGACTCAATTCGAGGTACATGCCCCCCAATTTTCAATCCATATGAAAGGCAAATGGAGTGAAGGTTCAAGTTACGAGATCTATAGAAAGACTCGACTGGGATTTTACGAGAACTTATCAAAGACTCGAATTGAACGGGAAAGTGTTTCATTATTTTAACGAGGTTGACACATTAAAAGAAGTATCCTCAGGACACCTTGTTTCATGGTTTAAGGAGCTTGGCACAAGACAAGGAACTCTGCTCCGACAACCTTGTTTCATTTTTTAGGGAGCTTGACACAGGAAAGGAACCATGCTCCGACAACCTTGTTTCATTTTTTAGGGAGCTTGACACAGGAAAGGAACCATGCTCCGACGAACAACTCATCATGATGAATAATAATTCATGGCTTCCAAGAGTTGCTCGTCCGATGGAAGGAAAACATCTTGGAATTCTGGACCCAATGCCCCTAGCACACGATGCACGACGGCATCATCACTGAGCACAGGCACAGGGTAGGTAGCCACATATTTGACCTGTGGTGGGGCAGATACAATGGGTGGATAAAAACTAGGAAGGGATGATGGTAGGCCAGCTGCCACATCAGCACCAAAGAACGAAAGCTGATCAATGTTCACGATCCGTCCTTCATGTGGAAAACATACCACACAAAAAAGGGAGGAGACAAGTTCTCCCATGGCATAGGTGTAATCACGCCCCAAGATTAGATTAAAATCCAAAGGTCCTAGAACAACCATCACGTCCATATGGATGGTTTTACCTCCCAAAGTAACAGGTAACCTTGGAAGGATCCCCAGTGGAGTCGCCAATTTTTTGTAGAGGTAAATCCCCTCTGTGGACAAAGGCGATCCCTACTAGCCCAGGTCGGGTCTAGCAACAATCGCATCACGCTAAGGTGCAAGTCCCTAATTGCAATAGACCAAATTACAAAGAAGGCCTACCTTAAGTCCAACACTGTTGTTCGTAGAGAAGATAGGGCTCTCGTTTCCTTGCTCCGGCAGATCACAATTCTCCCGCTTGTCGCGATCAAACACCTGCACATACAAGAAATAAAAAGAACACACAAGCGTAAAACCCAATATATAGAATCATGTATCAGTCAGAGAAGACACAACTCATGATCATAATGAACAATACGAGTGGAACCGTAACCAAAGTCGCTTATCATTAATTAATACAAAGGAAAATACAACCTGGCTCTGACGCTGAATCTTCCTTCGATGGGTCGACAGTGGAACACGTCTCGGTAAAGCTCTTCGGGAATGGGACAAGCCTTCTCTTCGGTCATCAATCTCCTTGCTACTAATTTGGCTCTATGAGGACTATCAAGGCTCTTGCAGCATTCTTTAGGCTATGAAGGCTCTTGGAGACTCAACCATTCAGCCAGTTCAACCATTCAGCCCCTTCATCAATGGATGAAGGCTATATTTATAGAGGAGAGGAGGAGGTTGGGATCCCTAAAATAGTGGAAGGGAGGCCTTATCCCCTGGGAGGTTCCCCATAAGGTGGAAACAAAAGGCCAAAGGAGGAAGGTTGTGGTTATTCAGTCGAAACCACTCCTCGTGACTCATCCACGACATTGTTGTAATCGAAACTCCGCCTCTTTTTTAAAAAAAAAATCCATAAGAAGATTGGCACGGGTGCTTAACTGGGACAGAGCGCCAATTGGCACAGGCTTAGTGTTAATTTTCCTCATTGGCGCGAGGACATAACGGGCTACCAGCGCCAAAGCAAAAACAGGTGTTTTAAGGGGTTTGCTCAGGAAATGATCAACAGAAGGAATGTTGTCCTCATGGAAAGGGATGCAATGATGGTATTTGTAGGGCATGACACTGCTTATTTGTCACAAAAAAGACCCTACAATGGGCGATATGGGGATTGCAGGGACGGTGACAAATTACTGTGTAACAACCGCGATCCGGTGTGAGCCGAACGGCTCGAGCGCACTGCGCAACAAATTTTTTTCTTCTTTTAAATGGTTCATTTTAAGGTTACTTGAAATTCTAATCTGCTAAAAGGCTTAATTCTGGAAAAACAAGAAAAATACATGTACATTTGGCTGTCGAGGAGGCATATTGGCTGTAGAATTTGCAAAAGAAAATTTGCCCACCGTTTTGCAAAATTCAAGCTGGAGATTGGTGGGCAATGCACAGCAACAGTGCGTGCAATGGGTGCAATGGGAGCACCAATGTCAGAGTGGCTCAGACAAGGATAAATTTCACTGGTACTTGAGAGCTCTGGAACACTGAGAAAAGTGAAAAATGCAGTTTTTTTGCCGTAATTTTTTTAATTTTATTTAACCCTATTTCCGTGCGCGGGGTTTTTATGGGCGCACCGATGCGGTTGCTTAATACCGCACCAGGCGGTTTCTGTTTTGGCATGTTTTTTATGAGGCACCGGTGCGGAAGAGTTGTAAAGCACCAGTGCGCTATAGTAATACGACGCACCAGGTGGGTGCGTACGGAGCGCACAGTGTCCGATGTGCCAATGTTTTGTGCGCACCGGTGCTTTCTCTTGTTGAACGCACCGGTGCGATGTATGATGATAAGCACACCGGATGAAAAACATCAGCAAAAACCTCCGCCCACCAACCTCCTCTAGTAACCTCTGTTAGAAACAGATGTCTGGGGTATTTTTATAAGGGGTTCCTCAAAAACATCCGCTAGAGGGTCTTTTCCTTGTAGTGTGCTCCGCATGGTCAACTCAAACCATATACCACTTTGACCCCGGTTCAACCGGTTGCCATGACACCTGCCTTTGCTTTAGTGCCACAACCACCTCAAAAAGAACCTACTTCTATTCCCAAATCATCTGGTGAGGGGGGAAAATCCAAAAATAAGAAACCTAAGGACAAGGAGCCCAAACAGCTCCTACTCCTCCTAAGCCTCCAAAACAGACACCTTTGTGCACTTTATGTGATGTTGTTGGGCATGCCACCCAGAATTGTCTTGAGCTTCCTCATCTCAAAAATGTGTTCAACGATATGTTTCCTGAATCCGACATCCCAGAGGTCCATGTTACCTTACCTAATTTAGCTAATAAACTCAAATAGTTGTGCACGAACCACCCCTGTGCTTTGTGCGATATTTATGGCCACTATACTCATTTTTTTCCCTATCTCAAAGAATTTCATGATACCCTTGAATCATTTCGCGAAATAGAGGTTGCTCGTAGTGGATCACGTACCCCTCTACTTGTGAGTTATGCTTTTGCATAACCAGAGGACATTTATGCACCCATTGTGATACCTCCCCCTGATGTCAAGATGACGGACTCTTCGGTCGCTATTATCTATTTGTCGTCATCCATGAGATCTACGGTGGAAGACCCCTTTAGGGAACCCCCTTCTATTTTGGTCGAACCTCCCTCGGCGAACACCTTGGTCTTAACTTCGGTAGATGTTTCATCTACTAGCTCCTCATCTACCCTCCATAGCGATGCGTATGTGAACCATATCTCTCATGATGATGTGTTAAGCAGCCCCGTCGCATCATGTGGTATCCCTTCCACTAGTCCTCGCATCTTCCATTCTGATGAAGAAATTATGAAAGAAATGACCACCCTTGATTTTACCTAAGGTGATATGCACCATCATGTGTACTTCCTTCCACAGCAGTCCCATGACCAGTGTGTTGTGGATTCCACGAACTTCATCCATAGTGAGGTTGATTGGTTTTATTACCCCTTGTATCAAACCCATGAATTCAATCCACATCCATCTTGTGGCCATTGCATTTCCACTCGATGCTTGGGCAAGTGGGCATACCTTCTAAGGGATTTTGAAGGCCAACTCCTTCCTAACCCTCGCAATGCAATTTACCTCAAGAAATTTTACCCATAACATCTCCCATTGACATGCGTGTATTTATTTATGTCATGCATTTAGGTAGCTTTCATTTTCCATCATCATCTCATTTTTTTTCTTGTGGCACCTTTCAGATGGATCCATCCATTGTATATCAGCTATGCCAATGGTGCAAGTCACTTCTCTCGGAATCTAGCCTCGATAGCTTGGGCCATTTTTACTCCTGTGCATTCGTTGGTCCTCTCCAGTGGCATATACACTGGATCTACCACCAATAACTAGGCCGAATATGATGTAGTGATAGGTTTGTTATTCTTGATCATCGCATCCTTCATCTTCATGTTCGTTTAGATTCCATTTTGCTTGTCATGCAATTGAATGGTGTGTATCGTGTGAATAACCATGTCCTTTTTAGAAGATATTTACGTGTGAAGCTCTTAGCACGTGAATTTGAAACTATTACATTCGGTCATGTACATGTTGTCGATCATTTGCATATCCTTTTATTTTTCAAATATTTGAAAACATAAAAATTAGAAATTGTTGAAAAATATGTTAAAGTATCAAAATTCTTATACTTTAGCATGAAAAATATTTATGTTCACTATATCTGAGTTAAAGTTTAAACATTTAAACTTTATATAAGTGGGTTCTGCATTGGATACTTAAAAATCGATTGATTTGTTGGGCGGAAAGCACTGATGTTAAAAGTTTTTATCAAAAGGCCCAACCTGAGAGCACAATCAGCGCGCAAGATATCGAGATGAGTGCCTCTGCAGTTGACCGGGTTGATTGCGGGGACAACAGAGATGAACGGTGGAGATCAACTGCAAGGGCACCAGCCAAAGTTTTCTTCCGTACTCCGGGAGCCCCCGCACTGACGTGAGACACTGAGCTATTCACAGCTGTCTTCCATGTCAAATGGAATCAACGGCTCGTTGGCGCGTCTTATCCACATTAAATTTAAAAGTCGCGCCACCTATTTAAAGAATATTTTCATTTGTTTTTCAAAACACTTGTAATTTGTTGCGCTGCCACCTGTTTTAGTTTTCCACCACCTACACAAATTTGACCACCCTGTGAATTTTTCTTGCGTAAATTTTCAACCATGGCTAAACGGTCATCTCTATCAGGTTCAGCTAGTCATATCCCTCTCATGGATACTGAGAGGGATATTCAAGATACCAAATGTTCTATAATGCACCTTCATTTCTATCAACAAGTTATCTTGAATGATACTGCTTCCCCTGTTTATTCTGCCATGGTCAAGCTCGGTATTCTTTCTGCATGCATTCCCAAGACCCATCTTTTTCCTGAATTCATCTATTGGTTGGTGTCAGTCATGTATCCAGGGAAGTGTTTTGTTATGAATTCCCAAGGAAAGAAATTTTTGCAAGTGTCCACCCATTTAATCTGCCAAGCCCTTTGCTATCCTTAGTCAGAGTCATCCATCCAATTTTCTAACGATTCGCTATTACATTATTATGATAATCTTGCAGGTGAAGAGTTTAATCAGTTCATGTTTTATTTGAAACCTGACATGAAGCATTTTCAGCTAGATTGTAAGGAGTTTGCTATGGAGGTTTTTGACACAGAGACTCATCCTGTATTAAGTAACATTGCAAAAATTCTAGGTAAAAATGATGATAATACAGTGGAAAAATCAATCCTAGGGATGTTTCCTATGATGATGAAGCCAGGAATGGTGCTGGATATTCCATCATATTAGCAAGAAGCAGTCAATTCACAGCTAATGAGCCTTTCATTAACAGGTTCTTTCAAATTTCCCTCATTGATAGTATACTTGTTCTTATATCATAATGTGGAAGAATTCATGTATTTAGGTCTAAATATTATAAATGCAAACAAAATAAGGAAATCAGTGATATTCTGGACAGATGTAGTTAGAAGGGAGAAAAATGAGGCTGGATTGTTTGATTTTTCTAGCTATTACATGTCAGTTGCATATAAGATATTGAATGGAGTTCCTCCTCCCTGTATCTTACCTAAAGCTCAGGAGTTTTTTCATTTAGGAAATAATTGCAAATTTGGAGATTGGTTTGTTTTTTAGGATTACTCTAAAATAAGGTTGTATGGAGCAAGTGTTGAGCCTTATAGACTCCCAACGTTTGTACCAATGAGGATTATTTCTTTAGAGTTTATTAGACATAGCCTAAATGTTGATCAGGTTCATTTTGTGCCTATGAAAAAAGGACATATGTATAAATTACCCATGATTGTGCCCTTTCATAGTCAATATGAGGCAGGAATTTGATGAAGTAACAAGAATGTTAGATGAGATGCATATTCTACTAGGAGAAAGTTGGGCTTATGACCCTTTGTAATTTCAAGAAGAATTGAGAATGGGTACTCTGCTTTCATTCATGAAAGTAGGCCAGAACAGGAGAAGGCAGCAAGTAAAGGTATGATGAGTTAAGTAGGTGAAAATACTCAGACTCCTCTCATAGCAAAGAAAACAAATAAAAGAAACAAAGAAGTGGTTATTGATCTAGAGGATGAGGAGCAGGGAGCCGAGAAGAGAACAAAGTTTGCTAAAGATCCTACATCTAATTCACCTGGTTTTTTTTTACATTTGGGAGAAGAGAAAAATGCTCCCGCTTCACCCAGGAGTCATGAAGCTTCTCATGAACAGGTGCCTTTGATAAAACAAATGTTTTCACAAATTGAAGAAAGAAATCAGAAGATGAAGGCCAGCATGGGGGCCCAAGCTGAACATCAAGTTGCTGCTGACCAAACAAGATTGTTGACTGTAATGGATCTTGAGAAAGATCAATTTAGAATTTCCCTGTCACATCCTACAGACATGTCAATTGGTTCTTCCAACAGTTTCAACACTGTAAATGTGACTGTGGATGTGAAGAAAATCCCACTGATGGATAAAATGAATTTGCATATGCAAAAAGGTCAGTTGATTGTAAATGACCTCACAAAGACTAATGCAATGGCAGTAAAAGCAGAAAATATGTTGGGAAAAGTAATTAAACAATTGAAGTTAGAGAAGGCTAATTCAAGAGCCTTAACAATTTAGAATGAGGAATTGAAAAAGATCATTATAAAGATTGGAGTAGACCCCAATGACAAGACTGTTGTGCAGAAATTCATGCAAAGTGTTGAGGTAGAAATATCCACATTGAGGAAAAAACTAAAATTACCTACTGGAGAACATTCAATGGCTGCAGAAGTGGCAGAGGTAGAGAAGGAAAAGGAGAAGCTTTTACAGCAACTCATGCAGAAAGATGAAGAAATCTCCAAAATAAAGCAGACTGCAATTTCATTGCAAAATCATATTGATAACCATAGTTGTACTTTTGTTTTTCCTATAGGTAATGATGATCCACAAGCATAGATTGTTCAATTAAATATTGAGCTGCAGATGGCTGAAATACACCGGAAGAAGGCTCAAACAGATCTGGAGACTGGAACAAAGTTGATTAAAGTCATAGAAAATGAAGCTGACAAGTACAAAACAGATTTCCGAAATGTTGAAGATGAGATTAAAAATATCAAAGAAAGGTTGAAAGGAAATCTCTCACTGATACAAGCCAAAGATATCATTTGGACTGATATCATCTCATAAATGAAATCTAATTTGTGCTTCTTGATGATAGTTGCAAAAGAGAAAATTCTTATTTTAGAATGTGAAGAACCAATCATGTCTGATAAACAAAAAACAATTATTAGAGCCATTTGGGCCAGAAGATTTATTGATTTTATTAACTCTAAATCAGATCAGGAATTAGAGGAGAATGACATGCAGGACATAATGTTGTATGTAGTAGAAATTAACAAAATGATTATCAGAAGTGATCTCAGAAAGGTTGCAGAAAAGAAGCTAACGGAAATCAAGGAAGCAGTGAGTTGGTTTGATAAGTCATTTGAAAAAATGACAAGAGTAGGCTTACCATCATGTTGGGGAGCTGAAGGAAATCTTTTGCCAGGGAATTCTTATGAGAACTTGCTAATATTGACAAAAGGCAAAGGTGATAACATGCATGAAAAGACTCAGGTGCTTAAAGGAGAAACAATGGCTAACTTCTTGCAGAGACATTTTCAACTATTGTGGATGGTAAAGACTCTTTTCTTAGAAAGGCCGTCCTATAATCGAATTACTACATTCAGATTGGAATATCAAAATATGAAAAATTCATCCAGGACGAAGGTAGAAATATGAAAAAAGTGCAGAGCTTGGACAATAGACTTACCTAAAGGATCAGCATCAAAGGAAAACAAATCAGTTGACCCAGAAAAAGAAGCCACATCATCAGCAATTCCTATAGATTAGGATATTTATTTTATATTATTTTCTGAAGACAGTGTAATTGTAATAAGACATTTTCAAGGCATGAAATAGACAGCCTTCGAAGTCTTAAGTATTTTTGGTGGTTAGGATTGATTACAGCAGTTCCAAACTACTTTTTACTGTTTTAATGTAATTTTCAAGAGAACGAAAGGTTCCGAGTTTGGGACCTTCAGAAATTTATTTTTTGTACTCAGAGATTCAAATATTAATGAATGAGTAAGCAAGTTTCTAGCATTTTGTTTATGTTGAAATGTATTCAAGTTTAAATTCTGTGTTTTCTATCTATGAATAAAACAAATTTATGAGCAACAGGTCTCTTTTTACTTCTGTATGTAAGAGTTAAAAACCTTAATTGGCGCTCCTTTGTTTTAACTGTTTCTTTCACATATTTCTTCTGGGGTTTGAGATGATATTTTCTATATAAAATAGCATATCAGTTTGGGCATCTTCTTTCATTTTCTTCTAGTCACTTCATTCAACATCAACAAATGGTAGCATTGTGAAGCATTCATAATATTTGATATTTAAGGGTTTGATCATAAATAATTGAGGGTTAATAAAACAGAGACATATATATTTGTGACATAATCATATAAATGTCTTAAGCACTAATTCCTTATCACAACTAAGGGATTGTCTCTTAAGGTACAACATTAATTGGTGTCATTGTTGGGGAGTGAAGAATCGAAGTTTTCCCTAGGTTTTTTCATATTTCCTCTGGTTGTTCAGAGAGGAGGAAATACTAAGCTGTGCTTTATTTTAATAATTTTGGCTCCTAAGAGGCCTCACACGAGGTCAGATACCTCTCAGAAAAAAAGCTCATATTCTGTAAGATCTAGAAAAGTTAGTTTCAAAGAAGGACCAGAAAACAAAAACAAAAAAATCTACACCTGATGCCACACTGCTTGCACCAGGTAGCAGTTCTCATATCTTACCCTCCAAGGATATTTCCTGGAAACTCATTTCTCGGAACAAGAATCCTTACCCTTACCCATTCATTTCCAAGAACAAACATTATAAGAACTATCTTTTGAGTCTGTATCATTTCCATTCACAGATGCTCAACCTAAAACAGTTGCCAGTTCTTCTGCTATCGTTCATCTACCCCTTCCCATATCAGTTGTTCCATCCCATTTATCCCCACCTACAAATGGTATTCATTTTACCCCCGCTCAAGGAGCAGTCAATCAGGTCATAAACATGGCAGACCCTACTTTCTTGATGAATAGATATGCACCATTAAATCTACGCCAACCAATGAATGTAATGCCTCAGGAGTACCTTAAGTTGCTTCCTAGATTTACTGGTGAAGATGAAATAACTGCATAACAACACTTGCCTTTGTTTTGTACTTTTGCTGAAAATTTTAATGTAGAACATCTTGATGTTGTAATGAGACTTTTTGTGCAGTCTCTAAATGGAGAGGCAAGAAAATGGTTCAAAGGATTACCAAATGGTTCAATCAATGATTGGGATGAATTATAAAGACAATTCAAACAACGATGGGATGAAAAAAGAGACCATGGTTATTCTTTAACATAATTTAATGCTATAAAGAAAAAATCAAACGAAAACATGAGTGATTTTATCAAAAGGTTTAATAAGTTGTACAATAGTTTGCCTGTGGAATGAAACCTCATCCTATTGGAGCAAGGTTTGTTTTTGCTGGGGAATTTGTATCAAATTTTAGTTTTACCTTGAGAGAAAGAATATCCCCCACTCTTGAATATATTCAAACTGATGCCTTAGAGATTGAGGCAAATATGACTGCTGCTATAAAGTTTCAAGATAAAGGAAAAGCCAAAGAAGAAGACTCATTACAAGATCAAAGGATCAATGACATGACTAAGGTCATTAAAAAAATTTCAAACAAAATAGTAAAGATGGAATTAGATACCAAGAAGCTTGCATAAAAAAACAGAGGGGTTTTCAATCCCCAATTCAGAAAACAGCCCCCTGCAGATTCTACAGAGAGAAAGAAAACATCAAGACCAAGTCCAAGCACCTTTATATATAGAGGCAGCACCATCACATTCTGTTGATGATGATCAGAAAGAAGATGAAGATCAAATTTCTGCTGTATATATGGAGGATCGTGAAACAGAAGAAGAAAGTGAGAAATAATATGTAGAAGAATGTAAAGAAGTTGATGTCTCATTTGATCAGGAAGAAATGGATGATTATTTCAAATAGTTTACTAATTTTATGCAAGGAGATTTTCATAAAAAATATGATTTAAGGTCAAAAAAGAGGTTGAGAACTCGGGATGATGAAGAAAAGGAATCAGAATCAGTACCTACTCCAATGGCGAATCCACCACAGAAGAATCCAATTAAAAAATCAGATAAGGGGAAGCAGCCCATGAATCAAGAAAAAGAGAAACAAAAGCAGCAAGTTGAGACTTCCCAACTAAAACCTAATGACCCTAATATGTTGGAGAAGATTGTTATTGTTCCTGATCAACATGCAAATTCAAACAAAAACCAAGAAGAACCTAAAAAGTTAACAAAACAAAATCAAACATTCAGTTTGTCTAAAGAGTTAGAAAAATTAAAGATTCAAGTACCACTTCTTGAGTTGGTTAAAACACTTGGTTATAAGAAAGAAATTGCAGAGTTTATTAATTTATCTCAGTCTGATGAGGTGGGTGATATAGTGAATCTGCAAGAAGAGAAACCAATGGTTACTTTTGGACCTCATGTTGAAGAGGTAGATTCTTCTGTCCACCTTCTTATATATCAGTTCTGTTGCATGATTTCATTTTACATAATTGTATGCTAGATTCTAGTGCATCACATCATCTAATGCCATTGTCTGTGATGAAAGAGTTAAATTTACAAATCACCAAGCCATATAGAGACCTTTATTCCTTTGATTCAAAAAGGGTGAAGCGTGTAGGTCTTATCAAAGATATGGTTTTTTCCTTGGCTCAAATTCTAGCTAAGAGTATTATGATGGATGTGGTAGTAGTAGATATTCCAACCAGATTTGGTATGTTGTTGTCTAGATCTTAGGGGGCAGAGCTTGGACGAATTTTGAAATTGGATTTCACATATGCCATTATTCCTGTTTTTAATAGGGAGGAAAGGAGGTTATACAGAGAAACCATATTTTTTAAGACTACTACCAATAAAGATGTAGGTAATTCCCCCATTTATGGTCAAGAAAAAGAGGATCTCTCTTGTTTCATGTTGCATGAAGATGCAGAATTTGCTAAAGATTCACAAGAGCAGCTCTCTTAAGCTAATGTACATAAAGAGCTGTGTTCAAATCAAATTTGGAAGTGTTATTTTGATGGTGCATTCTCTAAGGAGGGCACTGGAGCTGGATTCATATTTATATCTCACGAAGGTAACTTTTTACCTTTTCCTTCAAATTGGAATTTGAATCTACTAATAATGTAGTTGAATATGAAGCATTGATTTTAAGTCTGCAAACAGCTAAACATATGGGAATTCATTCTATCTCTGTTTTTGGTGATTCTGAATTAATAATAAGACAAATTAAGAATTGGTGTCACATTAAACATCCCAGATTGAGGTCCTATAGAAATGAGGTGTGGGATCTAGTTGAAAATTATTTTGAAGCTTTTAATTTACAGTTTATTCCAAGAGAAGAGAACATAATGGCAGATTCATTGGAAGTTGCAGCCAATACATTTAAGCCACCAATTAATCCAAAGTTGAGATATGAAATTAAATTGAGACACAGGCCTTCAATCCCTGATAATGTAAAACATTGGCAGGTTTTTGAGGATGATGAGAAAATTAATCAATTTTTAACAATGATTGGAAATTTTGAAGATAGTCAAATTGATTTAGAAGCTGATTAAAGTGGTCAAAGTGATATGTCTAAAAATATGAAACATTCAATTGGTGATCAGAAGATAATTCAGTTGAAGGATAATATTTTTCCCAAAGGTTTGGTACCTCTTGAGAGATTGTTTGATGCTAATGATGTGGCAATGAACCAAAAAAAGGTATCCCAAGATGCAGAAATGGAGGACTATAATTTAGGAAGTCAACATGAGCCTAAAAATTCAAATTGTTTAAAGGAGTTCCTAAGGAGTACAAAGAAAGTTATGTAGATCTTTTTAAACAATTAATGGATGTATTTGCATGGCCATATGAAGATTTAAAAACTTATGATCTAGATATTATTCAACATAAAATACCACTGAAATATGGGGTTAAGCCACACAAGAAGAAGCTCAAAAAAATTAACCCACTATTGTTGGATCCAATTGAAAAATAGGTAAAGAAACTTTTGCAAGAAAAAATCATAGTTCCATTAAGATATTCAGATTGGGTTTCCAATCTGGTACCAGTCAGGAAGAAAAATGGAGAGATAATATTATGTGTGGATTTCAGAAATTTGAACAGAGCTTCCCTAAAGGATAATTATCATTTAACAAATATGGATTTTGTTCTGAAAAAAGTAACTGGAGCATTCAGGTTATCCATGGTTGATGGCTTTTCCGGGTATAATCAGGTGGTTGTGGAGAAGGAAGATCAAAAGAAAACTGCTTTCACCACACCTTGGGGAGCATTCATGTAACTGATTTCACCACACCTTGGGGAGCATTCATGAATGCAGGAGCTAATTTCCAAAGGGCAATGGATATTGCTTTTTTGGGTGATAAATTTGTATCCATTTATCTTGATGATGTTACTATTTTTTCAGGTTCTGATGATGAGCACTTAGAGCATCTGCGGAAAGCCTTCTTGAAATGCAGAAAATTTGGATTATTATTAAATCCCAAGAAATCTTTGTTTGCTTTAGAAGAAGGTAAGTTGTTGGGTCACATAGTTTCAAATCAAGGAGTGAAGATTGATCCAGCAAGGGTTAAATCTATACAAACAATTCCACTACCTAGAAGTAAAAAGGATATCCAAAGGTTTATGGGAAAAATCAATTTTCTGAGAATATTTGTTCCAAATTATGCTGATATTTTCAGGAGAATAACATATAAGCTAAAAAAGAATGCTGAATTAAAATGGGACAAAGATGCAAGAGAATCATTCGGCAGAATTAAAGAAGCTCTTCAAGAAGCTCCTGCTCTGATCAGTCCAGATTACTTGAAGCCTTTTCAAATATTTTCATTTGCATCATCCTCTAATATTGTTGCTATTGTATTACAAAAAAAATGAAGAAGGAAGTGAACAACCTATAGCCTTTTTTAGCAAAGTCCTCGGAGATGCAGAGCTGAAGTATAATATCCTGGAGAAGTATATGCTTTAGTTAAATCATTAAAGGCTTTCAGAATTTATGTACTTCATTCTCAAATAGTAGCATATGTGCCTAATTATACTGTAAAGGATGTGTTAGTACAGAGTGCTGTGGAAGGAAAAATAGGAAAATGGATTGCCAAAATCCAAGAATATGACTTGGATATCAAACCAACAAAGTTAGTCAAAGGATAGGGACTAGCCAAATTGTTGACAGAATCTAATTTCCAAGCTTTGGGAATTAGCTTACTTGCACCTGTAGATGAAGTGATTGAAGAAACAGATCAGATTAAGACAAAATCAGTAATTAAATATAAATTTCTCTGTTTAGACTGGTATAAAGATATCATTCATTATCTGTGTTTATTTTCTTGTCCTCCTTCAATAAACAGAGCTTTGAAACTTAAGGCTTAACCTTATGTTATAATTGAAGCTAAGTTGTATTGCAAAGATCCTGCTGGTGTGTTGTTGTTATGTTTAACAGAAGAGGAAACCATGGAGGTGATTAAAGAATACCATGAATGTTTGTGTGGAGGTCATTACAGCTGGAAAGTAACTACTCATAAGATTCTTAAATCAGGTTTTTATTGGCCCTCTATTTGTTGATGTATACAAAACTGTTAGAAGTTGCCAGAAATGCCAATTGTTTGCAGAAAATAAAAGGTTATCTCCTTTACCTCTTCTTCCTATGATTGTTGAAGAACCCTTCAGACAATGGGGATTAGATTTCATTGGAGAGATTAATCCACCATCAAGTGGGCAGTTTAAATGGATTATAACTGCTACTGATTATTTTTAAAAATGGGTAGAGTACTAGAAAAGAAAATGATTTGGTTGTGATGAAGTTTTAAAAGAGAATATTTTTAGTAGATTTGGATGTCTAGTAAAGATTGTAACAAAAAATGCTCAAGTATTCAACTCAGTTAGGTTCATAATTTTTTTTCAAACTTATAATGTAATATTGTCTCATTCTATAGCATATCACCCTCAAGGAAATGGATTATCAGAATCATCTAATAAAACATTGGTGAAAATATTGAAGAAAAAAATCTTTGAGAACCAGAAGGATTGGGATTCAAAGTTGATATTTTCTTTGTGGGCTGTAAGGATGACTACTAGAAGATCCACTGGTATGTCATCCTATGAAGTATTATATGGTACTCAGGCTTTGTTTCCCACTCAACTAGCAAGACCAGTAATATATTTTCTTCAAGATGCTCAAGAGGAACCTAATGCCTTGATCAGAAGATTAAATAAGGTGATAGAATTGAGTGAAAGCAAAAATAAAGTCAGAGACAGTTTGGTCACTTATCAGAAGAAAATGAAGTCCATTTTTGACAGAAAGGCAAGAGAAATCATGTTTCAAACTAGAGATCTGGTATTAATATGGGATACTAGAAGGGAGGAGAAAGGGAAACATGGTAAATTTGATCATTTATGGTATGGTCCTTACAAAATTTCTGAAGCCAGATCAAAAAACACTTTCATGCTGGAAAATCTTGATGGAGAAGCAGTAGAATTGCTTGTGAAAGGGCGGTATCTGAAACATTATTTCTAGCACTAAAAGCAGTTATTCCATCATTGTACATATTCAGTTTTCTCTCACTGTAAATTTCTCATCAAGCAAATTTTGACTCCATGCCCGAAGTGAAGGCATTGATCTGCAGGTTCTTAGTGTTTCGTGGCAAAAAACACTATCCCCAGGTGGAGCGAGATGTTGTGGATCATTTTCATATCCTTTTATTTTTCAAATATTTTAAAATATAAAAATTATAAATTGTTGAAAAATATGTTAAAGTATCAAAATTCTTATACTTTAGCATGAAAAATATTTATGTTCGCTATATCTGAGTTAAAGTTTAAACATTTAAACTTTATATAAGTGGGTTCCGCATTGGATACTTAAAAATCAATTGATTTTTTGGGAGGAAAGCGCTGATGTTAAAAGTTTTTATCAAAAGGCCCAACCTGCAGGCACAATCAGCATGCAAGATATCGAGACGAGTGCCTCCGTAGTTGACCGGGTTGACTGCGGGGACAATAGAGATGAACGATGGAGATCAACTGCGAGGGCACCAGCCAAAGTTTTCTTCCGTACCCCGGGAGCCCCCGCACTGATGTGAGACACTGAGCTGTTCACAGCTGTCTTCCACGTCGGATGGAATCAACAGCTCGCTGGCACGTCTTGTCAGCATTAAATTTAAAAGCCGCGCCACCTATTTAAAGAGGATTTTCATTTTTTTTCAAAACACTTGTAATTTGTTGCGTTGCACCCTATTTTAGTTTTCCGCCACCTGCACAAATTTGACCACCCTGTGAATTATTCTTGCGTAAATTTTCAACCATGGCTAAACGTTCATCTCTATCAGGTTCAGCTAGTCATATCCCTCTCATGGATACTAAGAGGGATATTCAAGATATCATATGTTCTGTAATTCACCTTCCTTTCTATCAACAAGTTATCTTGAATGATAGTGCTTCCCCTGTTTATTCTGCCATGGTCAAGTTCGATATTCTTTCTGCATGCATTCCCAAGACCCATCTTTTCCCTAAATTCATCTACTAGTTGGTGTTAGTCATGTATTCGGGGAAGTGTTTTGTTATGAATTCCCAAGGAGAGAACGTTTTGCAAGTGTCCACCCAGTTAATCCGCCAAGCCCTTTGTTATCCTGAGTCAGAGTCATCCATCCAATTTTCTGACGATTCATTGTTACATTATTATGATAATATGCAGGTGAAGAGTTTAATCAGTTCATGTTTTATTTGAAACATGACATGAAGCATTTTCAGCCAGACTGTAAGGAGTTTTCTATAGAGGTTTTTGACGCAAAGACTCGTCCTGTATTAAGTAACATTGCAAAAATTCTGGGTAAAAATGATGATAATATAGTGGAAAAATCAGTCCTAGGGATGTTTGCTATGATGATGAAGCCAGGAATGGTGCTGGATATTCCATCATATTGGTAGGAAGCAGTCAATTCACAGCTAATGAGCCTTTCATTAACAGGTTCTTTCAAATTTCCTTCATTGATAGTATACTTGTTCTTATATCATAATGTGGAAGAATTCATGCATTTAGGTCTAAATATTATGGATGCAAACAAAATAAGGCAATCAGTGATATTCTGGACAGATGTAGTTAGAAGGGAGCAAAATGAGGCTGGATTGTTTGATTTTGCTAACTATTACATGTCAGTTGCATATAAGATATTGAATGGAGTTCCTCCTCCCTGTTTCTTACCTAAAGCTCATGAGTTTTTGCATTTAGGAAACAATTGCAAATACAGAGATTGGTTTGTTTTTTAGGATTACTCTGAAATAAGGTTGTATGGAGCAAATGTTGAGCCTTATAGAATCCCAACGTTTGTACCAATGAGGATTTTTTCTTTAGAGTTTATTAGACAGAGCCTAAATGTTGATCAGGTTCATTTTGTGCCTATGAAAAAAGGACATATGTATAAATTACCCATGATTGTAGGCCCTTTCATAGTCAATATGAGGCAGGCATTTGATGAAGTAACAAGAATGCTAGATGAGATGCATATGCTACTAGGAGAAAGTTGGGCTTATGACCCTTTTGGTGTAATTTCAAATAGAAGAATTGAGAATGGGTACCCTTATTTCATTCATAAAAGTAGGCCAGAACACGAGAAGGTAGCAAGTAAAGGTATGCTGAGTTCAGTAGGTGCAAATATTCAGACTCCTATCATAGCAGAGAAAACAAATAAAAGAAACAAAGAAGTGGTTATTGATCTAGAGGATGAGGAGTAGGCAGCCGAGAAGAGAACAAAGTTTGCTAAAGATCCTACATCTAATTCACCTGGTTCTTCTTTACATTTGGGAGAAGAGAAAAATGCTCTTGCTTCAACTAGGAGTTGTGAAGCTTCTCGTGAACATGTGCCTTTGATCAAACATATGTTTTCACAAATTGAGGATATAAATCAGAAGATGAAGGCCAGCATGGAGGCCCAAGCTTAACATCAAGTTGCTGATGATCAAACAAGATTGTTGACTGTAATGGATCTTGAGAAAGGTCAATTTAGAATTGCCCTGTCACATCCTACAGACATGTCAATTGGTTCTTCCAACAGTTTCAACACTGTAAATGTCACTATGGATGTGAAGAAAATCCCACTGATGGCTAAAATGAATTCGCATATGCAAACAGGTTAGTTGATTGTAAGTGACCTCACAAAGACTAATGCAATGGCAGTAAAGGCAAAAAATATGTTGGGAAAAGTAATTAAACAATTGAAGTTAGAGAAGGCTAATTCAAGAGCCTTAATAGTTTAGAATGAGGAATTGAAAAATATCATTATAAAGATTGGAGTAGACCCTAGTGACAAGACTGTTGTGCAGAAATTAATGCAAAGTGTTGAGGTAGAAATATCCACATTGAGGAAAAAACTAAAATTACCTACTGGAGAACATTCAGTGGTTGCAGAAGTGGCAGAGGTAGAGAAGGAAAAGGAGAAGCTTGTATAGCAACTCGTGCATAAAGATGAAGAAATCTCCAAAATAAAGCAAACTGCAATTTCATTGCAAAATCATATTGATAACCATAGTTGTACTTTTTTTTTTCCTACAGGTAATGATGATCCAAAAGCACAGATTTTTCAATTAAATACTGAGCTGCAGATGGCTAAAAGAGATCGGAAGAAGGCTCAAACAGATCTGGATACTGCAAAAAAGTTTATTAAAGTCATAGAAAATGAAGCTAACAAGTACAAAATAGATTTCCGAAATGTTGAAGCTGAGATTAAAAATCTCAAAGAAAGGTTGAAAGGAAATCTCTCACTGATACAAGCCAAATATATCATTTGGACTGATATCATCTCAGAAATGAAATCTAATTGGTGCTTCTTGATGATAGTTTTTTTTTCCACAAGAAAAAAAAAAAAAAAAAAAATTCGAACTTTTTATTAATATTAGAGAGTCACAAAACATATGCATAGCATTTCATGTCAACTCCTGATCTCCTTCTAGAGAGGGAGAAGAGCAGTCTCGACATCCTTGGGTACGCACAGGTACACCAAAGGCTGTCTAATCAAAAATAACTTTTCACCGAAAAAAGAGGCACTTCCATTCTTTCGTATCTCCCGGCATATCACCGAAACAGAGATAAAGAAAGAATAGGAAAGATACCATCAGCATCTGAAAAAATAAATTTTCAGACATAGCAACATAACAGTAAACCTGTAGAGACCGGCAGTAGGCACTATCACGATCTTGAGGTCAGTTGAGTAACAGAATAAGAAAAGGAAACTGTTTTTTAGAGAATACTATATCGGAGGGCCTCCTCATATGAGGAAAATAGCCCACAGAAAATATAAAAGTAATATCCATAGTTTTGAATAAGGAACATAACAGTTTTAAAAGAAGTTTAACATAACATAAAATAACATAGAACTATCAGCAGCGGCATGGTAAAAAGGAACAGCAAAGAGGATAAGCTGTCATCCAAAAACTGGCTGGGCAATAGGATTGATCACCCCATTTTCCATCTCTGTCACAGACCAGGTCCCCAAATCTTGTTGAACACCTGTTTTAGATAAAATGTCTGCCTCCTGGTTTCTTTCCCTGTAAATGTGGCAAACAGTGATTTCATTAAAAAAACTTTTGATACGAAAAATCTCATTAAGCAAAGGAAGCAAAATATAATTCCTGCATTGTTGAGTCCTATTGAACCAACTTACAACATTCTTTGAGTCACCGAAAATTTGAACATGTCTCATATATCTCAAGGATAGCCAGCAAAGAAGGTGATGTAAGGCCTTAAGCTCAGCAAAATTATTGGTCCCCTGCCCAAGGCCAATTGAGGCTCGAAAAGAATTTTCAAGAGTAACATAAATAACCAAACCTGCTCCGCACCGTCCATTTACATCTGCAGCCCCATCGAAATAGGCCCACGGAATAGATTCCCTAATAAGTTCAAGCTGAATAGAGCGAGGGATCGAGCGCCCAGATGGAGATGGAATGCTGTCATAAATTGTTGCCTCTTCTGCGGCCAATTTTCCAATTGGGAAGGGAATATCTTTGAAGATAACTTGGTTCCTAGCTAGCCACGTGCCCCAGGCTATCAGAAGTGGGATGAAGCGGACTTTTTCATCAGAAGCCTCCTGCCACCACCGGGACCATGCTTGCTGGATGATTTCTCCTTCCCACCTGAGGGGAGAATTAATGAGTCTTAAGGATTCAGCCCAAAGACTGACATTGAAAGGACAAGTGAGAAATAAATGCATTGAAGTTTCCTCATTGGCTTTGCAGAGAGAGCACCATCCTTCTTGATGATAGTTGCAAAAGAGAAAATTCTTATTTTAGAATGTGAAGAACCAATCATGTCTGATAAACAAAAAGAAATTAATAGAGCCATTTGGGCCAGAAGATTTATTGATTTTATTAACTCTAAATCAGATCAGGAATTAGAGGAGAATGACATGCAGGACAGAATGTTGTATGCATTATAAATTAACAAAATGATTATCAGAAATGATCTCAGAAAAGCTGTAGAAAAGAAGCTAATGGAAATCAAGGAAGCAGTGAGTCAGTTTAATAAGTCATTTGAAAAAATGACAAGAGTAGGCTTACCATCATGTTGGGGAGATGAAGGAAATCTTTTGCCATGGAATTCTTAAGAGAACTTGCTAATATTGACAAAAATCAAAGGTGATAACAGGCATGAAAAGACTCAGGTGCATAAAGGAGAAACAATGGTTAACTTCTTGCAGAGACATTTTCAACTGTTGTGGATGGTAAAGACTCTTTTCTCAGAAAGGCCGTCGTATGTAATATTCCAAATTAGGAACTTTCTACAACAATGAGAATACCCTGAGGTATTCCAAAGTTGGAGAGTAGCAAGTAATCAACTCTTATAGTGTTTAAAAACACATAACCATCATATAAAAATTACAACAACAAACTATGCTTTTATACAAGTCACCAAGTGGGGAAAAGCAGTTGTTTTTACCTAAAAAATGATATTTTCTGAGTATTGAGTTAAAACAGTGGAAAATAATGGTTGTTTCCCTTAGAATAGGAAATATAGGACATGCGTGAAAAAGAGTTTCAGAAAAAAATGCAATTAGCCTAGTTAAACAGGCCTCCCATGCTCACAACTGTTAAAAATGGGCAAAACCCCAAGAATGCAAAATGTCGGAGCAGCTGCACAAGTGATTGCGCAGTCTAAAGAGAGTTTAACTTATAAAATAGAGAAATATATCTGATAATATTATTATAATACTCAATGATGTACAAAAACATAGATCTAATCTCTTTTACACAGATCCAAGAAGACCCGGCAAGGGTTTCTTGTCAGAAAAGATGCACAAGAGAAAAATGCTGCAAATATGTGGCTGAATAACGTTGTATGGTTGTAGCTCTGCATAATAATGGCTGAAAATACAAATAAATTGTTGTATACTCCTTTTCTAGTTTTCCCAAAGAAAGGTTGATCCTTCTCTTGGGAAACTAGCTCCTCAAAATGGGACTTTCACCCCTTCCACTGCACACCCTAAGAAATAATGAAATTTTCTGAAGGAAATACATTTTTTCTGAAGTTAAGTGCTTGTCCCAACACTAGGTAGTGGAAAATTCAGATCAGAAACCTCCTCTTAGATTTATCAAGCAATATCTCCAAGAAAGAGTAGGGAATCCCGCCCGGGCAAACCCTTGCACTAAGCAGTGCAACAACTTAGCTAAACAGCTAATTATGCAGGAATTCTAAGCATAAATCATGAAAATATAATCTCGAATATTTCCATATTCTTTCCATCTCCTTCATTATATAATTGATGAGCTTAATCACCAAGGGTCCCACCCACTATGAGGTTGCTTCCATGCAAAGGCTCCTCCACAAAAATTGTGTTGTCCAACAAGATGGTGCAATGTATCTAGACAAATTTGTTGACTTGGTCAACCTTGAATGATTCTTCATGCCCTGTCCCTTTCCACACTCAAGGTGCCTTCATTTTATCTAGCTGGATTGATCTCTATTCACATTAAGCTGGCTTTATGTAGGATCCACTTCTTTGAGAATAAATCATGTTGACTTGGTCAAATTTGACCTTGCCCACATAGTTTAGACCTTGTTCACACATGTGGATGCTTGAACTGGTTATTACATGATCCCTTTTCACACTAGGAGGGATTTTTATTCATACTTAAGCAAATTATGAGCCTCCTTGCCCATTTATTCATCAATCTAAGTTTCAAGAGCAAAATTAATATTCCCATTAGCTGAAGCTAATTTAGGAATATTACAGTCTCCCCATCCCAAATGTTGCTTGTCCTCAAGCAACTGTAAGGGTGCTGCAAAACCTCCCCTCTTCCTCTTGTGGCCCTCCCATCCGATAGTCTCCTCCATTGCTTCAGAATTTCTACAAAAATTCCATCTCCCAATGGCTCCTCCCAAGTGTACAAGTTGGCCTTTGGTGAATAAACCCAATGGCTCTCATCATGAAAGAATGGAAGGTTGTTATGGAAACCTTATTGCTGATCCATGGCCTTCTCAAGATAGAAGTGATGAAAATCACGGGGAATTTCATCATCAATGGAGGTCTCCCTCCTCCATGCTATCATCCAAATAAAATGAATCACCTTCCAGCTTGGTAATTCATAGAAAATCTTCTCCCAATTGCTCATGAGAGGCATGCCCCAAGTGCTCCAACCAAACATATGGTCCACATCATAAAGAAACAAGTGGTATGCAATGGTGGCCATATAGTTTCTCATGCTCCCCTTGGAACATGTAGTGCAGAAAAAGTAGGGACTCTCTTCCCCGAAAGACACACCCAACAAATGTGTCTCTCCTCCAACCATGTTCCCAAAAAAATTAAGAACATCTTCAGGATGTGGGATCATAAGTAAGATCATGCTAGCTACCATATACAATAAGGGAGAAGGAAAATGGTCCCTCATGTGCAACCGGGGCAGTTTTCCTCCTAACTGCCATAGAATATGACATGACAAGCGTTCTCCCCAACACTTGTTTGCTGCCCCATCCTTCTTGCATGCTTGGAGAAGGTGTATGATGGTTGGTGTTGATGAATCGCACCATGAGGAGTACATCATATCTCCAATATCTCCCAAGGAATGGCCAACATCACCATTGTTCATGGCCCAAAGTGGCTCATGAAGCTCATCAGAAAAGGTGCCCCCTTTTGGAGCCAAGACCTGCACATGAGTGTTAAGAGAATACAAGTATATAATAAATACATCATGAGATTCAGCAATACAATGTTTGTCATAAACTTGTTTAAAATCAGCAAGGTAGCTCATGAATGAGCTCCCTCTCACACTCAATGAATAAGGGGGTGATAATGATAACTCTTCCCAAGAGCTATGTTCCTCCTTAACCAGCAAATGATCATGCATCTACTCATATGAGAGTGCACCTACTCCTTGAAATTTTCCCACATAAATCCATCTAAGATAGTATGATATGTTTTAATGAAGCTAGTGGGGTTTGAAAGCAAGACCTCATAAGTTGTATCAAGTAGTTTATTCTTGAGTTTGGAATCTTTGGTTAAGTAGATCTGATCATGAACATAAATTATCCCATTAACTACCTCATACTCTCCATCCATTGATTTCCCATCAAGAACCTTACATTTGAATAGGTCCTTAGAATATTCCATCAAGAGTTGGGACTCCCAATAAGGGTCTAGGCTCCCCAACATTGACAGCGTTGTAGTAGTATGAGATGATGAATTTTTCATATGATTGCTCTCCTCCTTGACATGCTTGATGTCAAAGTCACATGTTGAAGTATTCCCAACTTTCTTTTGTTGCCTTCCTTGAAGTTGATCTTGCTCAAGACAAGATTGAAGTTTAGGAAAGTCATCCTTCCCTTGAAAGGTTCTCTTTCTCAAAAACTTCCACCATTTTGCTCCTGCATTCAAAATTGAAATTATTTCTTTGTTATTTTCATAAATATTCATTATATATTGGAGTATCCTTTTCTACCCCAAAGCTATGGAGTAGCCTTTTGACACTATGCTCATATCAGCACAAATTTCTGAATCTATTCCCTCCAACGCAAATAGATGAATGGAAGAAAGCAAGGTCAATTTCAGAAATTTGTGTAGCCTTCCATCAATGGTTTTCAGTGTTGTAGTGGCTCCTTCCAAGGTTCCCTCTTTAAACAAATAGGTTGTTGTTGCATATAGTTGAGAGAACACTTTAGTTTCCCTCCAATAAGGAGGTCTTCCTGCTGAAATGTCTTCTTGTTGTTGGAGTTCCAGTGTTTTGGCCAGATTGGCAAGACCAAAAGACTGGACAACATCAAAACCACTTTGGGACCTCAGGATCTAGCCCTCCTGGGTCTAGAGAGGGATCTCTCTATAAAGGCAAAGATAGATATGTCTTTGAGGTTCAGTTTTAAGGTATTAGGCTAGGTATGAAGCACATGGGTTTTTTGAATTGGTTTTGTTGGTTGGATTGGTTGGAGATCATTAACTGAGAAGGTTATGAAGGAAATAAGGAACAAAGTAGCACGATGTTTCAGCATGGGAAGCTAATTCAAGGAAAGTGCCAATCCATTGGGCTATGGATTCATGAAAAGGAATTACTTGCATAAAAACTAACCAAGGGCTTCCATAGGGCAAGTCATCTATACTAAAGGGTCTTTTAGATAGATGGTGAAATGGGACATTAAGGAGTGAAGGTGAAAGAATGAAAGAAACCCAAGTGCAGTCTGTAGATCAGGTGAGGACTTTTAACCTATCCTGCTTTGACATACTCAAAGGAAAATCTCAATGAAGGCACAAAGGGCAGCTTCAGATCAGATCAGATGTCATTTAAATCCAGGCTTGCTTTCAGCATACTCTAAAGGAAAACTTTAAAGATTAAACACAAAACTAGGCCTAAGATCAAAGAAGGACCTTTAACTTTCAGTGCTTTTGACACTAGCTCAAAGGGATCTTAGAAAGGCCAATCTGTTGGAAAAGGACCCCAGTGGACAGGGCTAACTCTAAATCCCCGGTATCCCAATTCTTCCAGCTTAAACCCAACAATAACATCTAAGCAACAAACTCCAAATTCGAACATCAGTAAGCATGGGCTAGGCCAACGTATTTGATGTTAAATTACATGAATTTGCTCTTAGATTCACTATCAACAGAAAACATCAAAGATAAGAAGAGCAGTGGGCATTAAGGTACCATGCAAGGGTATATCCTAAGCCTGATTTACTTATTCTTATCAGAGAATAATGGACCATATGATTAAAATGAAATAAGACAATGCAGTAAGGAAAAAATCACCCGTAATATAGACCAGGATCCTGTGAAATTTGCTTGTTTAATTGATGTGAAAAACCAGTCACATACTCTGAGCTCAATGGCTGTTACAATCCAAACTTTCTCCTCCCAGCCTACTAAATTACAAACTACTAAGCTACTTCCCCCAATAACGGTTCTAACAGTCGAAAGAGTCCCTACAACTAACAACAACAACAACCACCTTTACAATATGTTCTTCAAGAGTTCTTATAGGAAAATGAGTAACTGTGGTAGTAGATGTACATTTAATTGATTTATTAAGACAGAGTGGAGGAAGTGTTCATGCCCATTCTACTTGATGGCTCTTCATTGTTGTATGTACTCTTTAGGCTGCTTCGGAAGTCTCTGTCAGGTTAACATTAACCTCAGATGTATTCTTTGAAGTTCTCTCTGACTGTATGGTACTCTGTATTGCCTTCTGAAATAAGTAACTGGGATAAAAAGTCTGCAGGTCTCCATACTTCCATAACTGTTGTCCTGACAGCTTTAGAAGCTTCTATCAGTGTAATCACTTTTAAGGGCTCGAGGAGGCATGGAGAACATTGTAGGAAGGTGTCCTTTCAAGAGAAAATACATTCTGCTGATGTTATCACACAGATATGGCTTGTTTCATGTGCTTAGGCTTCATTAAGCCCTTAATCATTTTCATGAGCTTTAAACTGCATCTTCGTCCTTTACTTATGGGATTATAGGCGTTGAATCTTCAATAAGGGGCCTAAATCCCTTAATTTGTCTCTGCTAATACACTTTGCCGCAACTGTAATGGTTATTTCTACGCTCTGAATCACAACGACCGTGATCATGGAGATGGAGTGAATTTCTCACTATGTAAACCCTTCACAATGCAATAAATCCATTATAGAAATCCAAGGGGATGGTGGAAAATTGTTGTGGAGGCCTATGCAAATGGTGGCGGAAATTGTGGATGCAAGTGAAAAACATTGCAGAATGGTGAGAGAATGAAATGTCGGAGGTCTGGTGTGAGGAGGGTTGGAAACCGTTCGATTAGATAAAGCAAAGGCAATCAACGGCCAGGATCCGTTGATGGAGGTGTTAATAGTAATTTAGGCGGAGAAAGGAACTCTTAGTGTTAAAATGCAAAGGTTCAACTTTGGGTGAATACAAAGGAAATGAAGCGAAATGTATGAAAGCGGAGCCTTTAGGTAGTGGGACCCGGCGGGCGGAGGGTGATTAAATGTGAACCGTCGGATCTAAGGAGGAGATCAACAGCAGGGATTAAAGGAAGTAAGGTGGTATTAATGGAAAAAACACCGGTGTCGCATGGCTTCTGGGCGGTTTTGAACTTTTGCCCCAAAAAACGCGATATATGTCGATGCATGACACGTGGCCCTTTAAAATCGCTTACATCGCGTAAATTTAAACTTTTAAACCTCGGACACTAAAATCACGCGATATGGATCTCAGCCGTTGGATGGAGGGGTAAAAGATCGTACGGTGCAGGTGGCAACACGATATGGAAAGATGCGCGAGCGATTAAGCGGGAGGTGGTTAAAGCGGATTAGATCCGGACCATTGGATCTATAGAATGGACGGTTAGGATTAAAAGAGGGAGAGGGAAGGCCAAAGGGTAAGTGAAAAGGTGGGATGAACAAGAGTCGTTGGATCAAAGGGAACGAAAGGCGGGGATTGAATCGCATCGGAGAAAGGTAGGGGGCCGAAACTCTGAGGTCCGATGTTGCGATTATGCGATAGCCGTCGGATCTAGTGGGAAGATCGACGGTCCACGCTTGATCGGAGGCATAATAGAGAGGAGCGATGGGCACACTGCGGGATTAGCACTGGCCGTTAGATCTTAAAAGATCAATGGTGGAGGTTGATTATGAGGCCAATAGTGCAAAGGCCATCGCATCGGAACATTTTCAATTAACAAAGGGGAAAGCGCTCACGGAAAGTTCCGATTGTGATTAGCACCCGAGACTTTAGCGCCTGGTCCTGGGCGCAGGTTATATGGTGGGGAAGTGGTTAAGGGCTTAGCCGAAAGGGGCTTAGGCCTGTTATGTAAAAGAAGGATTTTTAAGCCAAAATTACTATTTTTCAAGGGATTTTTGGCTTTCGGTAGAGGGGAAGAAGGGGTTTTAAACCAGATAAAGGGAGATATAAGGGTTAAACATGGTTTTGGGGAGATTTAGAGGGTTAATGAAGGAAATTTGAAAGGGGAAAAAGGTGATGAAAATACAGGCTTTGTGGGAATGAAATAAGGGGGGAAAGGAGGCCTTTTTGAGCAAAATTCTTTCACAGACAGTGAGGCTTTTTAAATGGAAATAGCAGTGAGGATTGTCCAAAGGGAAAAGACACAAGGAGGCTTCAAGAATGATATGTTTTCAAAGGAAATGTATTTCTTGAAAATTCAAAAACATTTTAGCCACCTGTTTGCTTGTCAAAAATTTCATAGGTGGCTAACACTTGTAAAGAGGCATCAAGGCATAGAGTAGGATATGAATGTAGGTGGACATATTTTCCCCTACCTTTGTTGCATGGGTCCTCTTGCCTTCTTTGCTCTTGCAAACTTTGAAATAGAGAAGGGTACATGCTCTCCTTATTTTGATGCCATTCCTCCTCTTTTCCTTCTCCTATCTTCAAGATCTCATCATTTGGCAATGAAGGTAGATGTTGCTCATGTGTTATGCCAAGAGCTCTACGTGTGAGACCTTTTGTAACTCCTTGCAAAAGTGCAAGAGTTTCTTTCTTTGGAGCAAGTGCTCCATCCTCTTCTTCATGGGGTGCTTGAGGTGCCCTTGTCATGACTGTGTTATCTTCTCCTGCTTCTCCTTTCTCTTCTTCACTAGTTGAAATTGCCTTACCTTCAACAAGAGACCTTAGATCTGGGTCCTCTTTTGAAGGAGGAATCTTCATGTCTTCCTTTTGAGAATAAAGCCCTTCATCTAAAGGAGATCTTGCCCTTGGAAAAGTATCAAACAAGCTCACCTCCTCTTCATTGGTTTTCATAAATGGAGTTGGACAGATAGACCCTCCCAACTTATGCAAAATTTTTGCTTGATGTGGTTTGATAGTTGTAATAGAAGACGTTTCACATGAAATGTCATCAAACCTCTCTACTAATCTTCTAATAAAATTTGCATAAGTAGATGTATTTGCATTCTTTAAGGAAAAATATTCAAACAACCACCAAGCATAGGCCTTACCCTCAAAATGCAGCTCTGCTACTTCGATGGCCTCAAATTCTGAAACTTGATGTTGCTACACAAAGGTGTCTAGCTCCTTCACCCAAGCCCTAGCTGGACATAGAGGTGATCCATCAAAAGTGCATAGAAATAATCTACCCTGATTCTTGCTCCTTGTGATCTTTTCCTCCTTCATTTGGCAAAACCCTTGGAATTTCAAGTGATCTTTGAACTCCTTGGATTGATCTTCATATTCCTGCAAATAATCACCAAGACTATCTCTCTTTGGCATATCTCCTTTCTTCCTCTTCACGAAGAAATTGTTGTTAGAACGTGGTAGATCTGATGATATGGCTGAGTGCTCATATCCAAAATATGAGGACTTAGAATCTTCCTCCTTTATAGATCTGTGTGAGGGATCTTCATGTGTTTCCCTCATTTCTTTGATGCCCTTGCTTCCACCCTACAGATTTGGAAAAAGAAGTTTTAATAACCTCATTTATTTAGACAACAAGGGTTTGCTTTGATTTCTTCTGCAAATATGCTCCTCCCCATGAGAAGACTCCATAATGCTTGAGCTCACAAGCTGAGCCAATATTGTTGCTCTGATACCACTGTAATATTTCAAACTAGGAATTTTCTACAACAATGAGAATACCCTGAGGATTCCAAAGTTGGAGAGTGGTAATTAATCAACTCATGTAGTGTTTAAAAACACATAACCATCATAGAACAATTACAGCAACAAACTATGCTTTTATACAAGTCACCACGTGGGGAAAAGCAATTGTTTTTACCTTAAAAATGTTATTTTCTGAGTATTGAGTTAAAACAGTGGAAAATAATAGTTGTGTCCCTTAGAATAGGAAATATAGGACATGCATGCAAAATATTTTTAGAAACAAATGCAATTAGCCTAGTTAAATAGGCCTCCCATGCTCACAACTACTAAAAATGGGCAAAACCCCAAGACTGCAAAATGTCGGAGCAGCTGCACAAGTGACTGCGCATTCTAAAGAGAGGTTAACTCAGAAAATAGAGAAATATATCTGATAATATTATTATAATACTCAATGATGTACAAAAACAGAGATCTAATCTCTTTTACACAGATCCAAGAAGACCCAACAAAGGTTTCTTGTCAGAAAAGATGTACAAGAGAAAAATTCTGCAAATATTTGGTTGAATAACGTTGTATGGTTGTAGATCTACATAATAATGTTTTAACATACAAAGAAATGGTTGTATACTCCTTTTCTAGTTTTCCCAAAGAAAGGTTGATCCTTCTCTTGGGAAACTAACTCCTCAAAATGGGACTTTCACCCCTTCCACTGCACACCTTAATAAATAACGTTTTTTTTTTTTTTTTTTTCTGAAGGAACTGCATTTTTTCTGAAGTTAAGTGCTTGGCCCAACACCAGGTAGTGGAAAATTCATATCGGAAACCTCCTCTTAGATTTCTCAAGCAAGATCTCTAAGAGAGAGTAGGGAATTCCGCCCGGGCAAACCCTTGCACTAAGCAGTGCAGCAACTTAGCTAAACAGTTAAGTATGCAGGAATTCTAAGCAGACCTCATGAAAATATAATCTTCAATATTTCCATATGCTTTCCATCTCCTTCATTATATAATTGATGAGATTCCTCACCAAGGGTCCCACCCACTATGAGGTTGCTTCCATGCAAAGGCTCCTCCACAAAAAATTCAATGTTCAACAAGATGGTGCAATGTATCTAGACATCTTTGTTGACTTGGTCAACCTTGAATGATTCTTCATGCCCTGTCCCTTTCCACACTCAAGGTGCCTTCATTTTATCTAACTGGATTGATCTCTATTCACATTGAGCTGGCTTTATGTAGGATCCACTTCTTTGAGAATAAATCATGTTGACTTGGTCAAATTTGACCTTGCCCACATAGTTTAGACCTTGTTCAGACATGTGGATGCTTGAACTGGTTATTACATGATCCCTTTTCAAACTAGGAGGGATTTTTATTCATACTTGAGAAAATTATGAGCCTCCTTGCCCATTTATTCATCAATCTAAGTTTCAAGAGCAAAATTAATATTCCCATTAGTTGAAGCTAATTTAGGAATATTACATCCTATGATCGAATTACTGCATTCAGATTGGAATATCACAATCTGACACATTCATCTAGGACGAAGGTAGAAATATGGAAAAAGTGTAGAGCTTGGACAATAGACCTGCCTAAAGGATTGGCATCAAAGGAAAACAAATCAGTTGACTAAGAAAAAAAGAAGCCACATCATCAGCAATTCCTATAGATTAGGATATTTATTTTATATTATTTTCTGAAGACAGTGTAATTGTAATAAGACATTTTCAAGGCATGTAATAGACAAGCTTCGAAGTCTTAAGTAGTTTTGGTAGTTAGGATTGGTTACAGCAGTTCCAAACTGCTTTTTACTGTATTTAATGTAATTTTCAAGAGAAGGAAAGGTTCTGAGTTTGGGACCTTCAGACAATTATTTTTTTTACTCAGAGATTCAAAGATTAATGAATGAGTAAGCAAGTTTCTAGCATTTTGTTTATGTTGAAATGTATTCAAGTTTACATTCTGTGTTTTCTATCTATGAATAAAACAAATTTATGAGCAGCAGGTCTCTTTTTACTTCTGTATGTTAGAGTTAAAAACCTTAATTGGCGCTCCTTTGTTTTAACTGTTTCTTTCATATATTTCTTCTGGGGTTTGAGATGATGTTTTCTGCATAAAACAGCATATCAGTTTGGGCTTCTTCTTTCATTTTTTTCTATTCACTTCATTCAACATCAACAAATGGTAGCATTGTGAAGCATTCATCAAATTTGGTATTTAAGGGTTTGATCATAAATACTTGAGGGTTAATAAAACAGAGACATATATATTTATGACATAATCATATAAATGTCTAAAGCACTGATTCCCTATCACAGCTAAGGGATTGTCTCTAAAGGTACAACAGTACCAAGAGCCCAGAATCACTATGTAGATAACATTGCAAACAATATTCTAGATTGGTATTTCTCACATGCATTTAACACATGACAATAATAAAACAGATGGTGAACCATATACTTGTCATACATAAAAATATGCGTATCCATATTATGTATCAAAAAAATCACAAATGTTTAGAGTCCACTACTCTAAATATGTTCGACATGCCCATAACATGTTACAATAATAAAAATTGGGGGCACCACATGCCCCTACATCTAATCATTATCTGAAGGGTTCCGAGCCGATGGCTCGACTCCATCATCTTGCAGATCTCGAACTGCTTATCCTATCATCGCCATGCGTCGCATGACCCCTCGACACTCAGAGGGTGGCACTATGCATCCCTCGATGTATTGGTCCTCAAACTCATGCCACCCTCACTCTGATACACTAGTCAACATATGTTCACACCTACAACAGACATCCTCTAGCAGAGCCTCATGGTCAGGTCTCTGGTCTCCTCTTGCTTCACTATATTTCATAGCCCCTGGTGCTACGGGTCGTCCCATATAACCTGTCGGCTTCACCGACGCTATATCTGCATACCAAAAGTCATGAATCAATACCAAATACATATTCTAAGAACTTTAAATGCATCATAATATATAAAAAAATTCACTTACCATCTGGTCCCCATGCTCGACCTGGCGGAAGTGGCAAGTCAAGGTCCCCCCCGAAATTTCATACCACTGTATGGATAATTGTCTATGTACATCGGCATATGATCCCAATGTGTGAAAAACTTGGGTCAGAACACCCGTCTAACTCTCCCACCTCCTCCATTTCTTAGCAACTTCCCCCAACGACGCATCCTAGGCTACCATGGCCCCCCATCCTGGTTCTGCACATGAGGTCGAAGTGTGGGGATCTTCTCAAAGAAGAACAAGCACAACACCATATCGAAATCACATTCATGGTTCACCTGTCATTTTCACAGCGATAACTGTCGTTTCACCGATGACAACATCATTTGGGCCCACCCATAGTAGGTCCTACTCAAAACACTCTCTACCAACATTAGTTGCCCCCTAGTGATGTGATGGAACGCCTGGTTTCCAAAGATCCGCATTACTGCTGCGACGATAGCCTGTGTCTCTAGCCGCTCTAGATCACTGATCGGAATGGTCATGCCCTTCGCATGAGCATCCGGTTTACAGTGGCGCTCCATGAACTTTGATATGCTTTGCCCACGCGGTAACACTGGATGTAGATTTCCCACCACCCCTAGTAGCAGGAGTCCGATCAAGAAGTAGATTTACTAGATGGTCAACTCGATATTGTGCCCTTGCACCATAAAGGCCTCCTATTTTGGATCCCAATAGCTGACTATCCTCGATAGTAAGGGTTCACCTGCCCTCATCAGTGGGTTCTCAACCAACTTAAGAACCCCATATCTCTCAAGTGCTCCTTGTACCACATGATCCCCCTGGATCTCGACATGAAGTGCATCCAAATATTTCTCTCGCCAGTTGATCCTCAAGTCTACCATACCTGCACAACACCATCATGTTTATCAGTTCAGAGAAGGAAAAATGCATCATAAACAACCAAGTCAAGGTCCTCAGCCAACAAGTTGACCAAATCTCCCCTCCAACTCCAACTCACACTTTTTAGGCTCTACAACTGCGAGCTCGTAGTTTTCCCCTCTAGAAACTACGAGCTAGGTCGTAGTAAAGGCCCCAGAAAGTGCAAGTCAACCGTGAGGATAGGTAGGGGTCTCTTACTGAGCCCTGGGCACCTAATCTGAAAAACTAAACCGCTAAAAATGTAGAGTAAGGTTAGGCCACTTATCTGCAACTGACGGATCCTGATTCCAACAGTCAGTTTGTCTGCTACGATCATCGCAAGATTTAAGGCCTTCTCCTTCTCTCCAAATTCACCACAGATCCATTAGAAAATGAATCAAATTGGAGGAAAATCGCCCTATTAAAAGAAAAAACCTAAATTTTATTTCTCCAATTGTGACCAAACCGTAGCTCTATTTGAAGAACCATTAGCACCATTGGAAATCTCTCACCTAGCACTATAATGTGTATCATTTTGTTTTTTGTAATTTGACACTTCACCACGAAGCCATTTTTCCAAGAAGGGTCACTTTGTCGCCTCTTAAAATCGGATTTCTTCACTTGCGCTTCTTTTACATGGGGCACCACTTCACCTTCATATTTGTCAACACGTGTGTCGATTTTAGTCCTGAGTAACCATATTTTGCTTATGTTTTTATGGTCCCCACTGGGCCTATTTTTTGTGGTAGCATCATCGAGACACCCTTGTTCATAGCATTCAAGTTTAGTCATCATCGCATTCATGGAGTCTGTCTCGAGTCCCTTGGCCTCCTATTATAGTATTCCATCCATTTATGCCTTGTCTCTCTCTTGCGTTGCCCGTTTTGGCCTCCAATCATACTGTCTCCCATCCCCTCTGGATTCGATTCAGTCGCTACCAGGTCATCCATGCTTTGTATGCTCTCGCAAGAGAATTCGTCCATCCGCTACTTAGTATCTCCTATTCCATCATCATCCATGGTGTCAGTCTATCAGTCACTTTACTATGACCCCTCATGCATTAATTGAGGATTCATCATTGCCTCACGTATGGCAGACCTCCTTCTGTCAACATCGACACATTTATTCCATAAGACTGGTCTAGAGGGTGGTGTGCCTTGGTTTCAGCTTCCATTCTTGTTCGGTGCCTCAGATCATGCAAAGGGACTCATTTTTTCCGTATTACTTCATCTTATTATTACATGTTTGAGATTCATATACTTGATGGTTCAGTGATTCAACAAATTGTACCAGTGATTCTCGGGTGTGTGTGATATGTTTTGGGCCTCATGAGGGGGTGGCCCTTCAGGTATCCCCCCACATGCCCAGATGACCTCAGATTATGCTACAACCTCATATGCAACTCCGCAGATTTGATGGGTTCATTTTCAGCCGCTTGCAACGCCCATAGCATGCATGTGTCATTCAGATGATCCATTCATATTTTAGAGCCCTTTCCTTTTTAGCAGTGCTTCTTTGGTTGCTATTATGTCTCATGTGCTCAAATATTATTGTATTCACTCCTGGCTCATGTTTCTCCAAGCGTAGTATGTATGTGGGATCCATTATATTTTTGCCTGACCCATTTTTATGTTAGCATGTCATGTACCATTTATCATGTACTTTATTTTTTAGTTTCATTTTGTTGGGCACACCATTATTCTTTGTACTTTGTCATCTCGGCGGGCATTGGTATGCCTCCCCCGCCTCACTAAGAACAAGTACCCAAACATTAAAGGAGACTTATATTATTTGTAGATCTCACCCCCTCAGTCATTGTCCTCTCTCGCTTCACTCCGTCTATGTGTCTTTCTCTCTAACTCCCCTTCGGTGTCTAGTGATTGTGTTCTTACAACGTACTTCCGTTATACGATTAGCTCCTAACGCTCGCACGTTGGAGGGAAATCTGTTATCACCAAAATTTGGTCATCTAACCATTTACAATAAGAATTATCAAAGTACACCATGTAAGACCAATTTTATCATAGTAAAATTGCTTTCACTATAAGAAATAATCTAATAAACCATATTTTGTTAAGTTATTTCTCGTTAAAACGAGAAACCCCATGAGGAATAATTAAATAAATCCTTATTTATTTGATTTTCCTCTAGGAATAATTAATTAAACCATTGTTTAAACAATATTCCTGGTCATATTTAACCCAATTTTGAGAAATAATTAGATAAATAATTATTTTTCTTATTTTTCTCTGGGAATAATTAATTAAATCATTATTTAGTTATTATTCCTTGTTAAATTTGAATATTTCTCCTAGAAATAATTAAATAAATGATTATTTGTTAATTATTCCTTAACCACATTCTTGAAATGATAAATAAATCTTATATTTGTTTATTATTTCTAAATAAATGTATTTAACCAATTTAAATATATTTTCCCTCCATCAAACTATAATAAAATATTCCAGGCGGTTAGATCTAGATCTTGGTTAATATTATCTTATTATTCGTCATTATCGAGGATAACTCAATATTTTGTTATAAATAGGAGGGTTTTCCATTCATTCTTCACTTTGACCTCTTTCATTGTAGCACTTTGACCATTCTCATTGCTGCTACTACTTTATTTGCTTCTTGAGCTCCCATAGATTTCAACACATTTTGGCTTTTATGCACCATTGAGAGAGAGAGACTTCTAGATCTAAAGCGTTGAGGACAACCAATAACCCATCCCATTGAGGGGGACTAGTAACACTATTATTTGTTCCCTTCCCAAGTGTTATAATATATTCAAAATTATTTAAATATTGTCTTTGCAGTCTTCCTCCAGTGATCAAACATGCTCTTACAAAGTGATTTTAAGGTGTCAAGGTCAAATTTTGTCATTTCAGTGAGTCTTCAAGCAAAATTTGGTCACTAAGTATTAGGTCTAGGGTTTGCTTTCACTCCAAATGTCGGTCCATGTCACCATTCAGCTGAGTGTGCCATCATTCAGAGGGTTTTCATCATCATGTCAAGTTCCACTGGGTCATTTCACACCTTGTTCATGCTTCAGTTGTGCCTAGGTAAGGTTCATTTCCCTCTCCTAGGGTTTTGAAGGTAATTTCTCTTGGATGGTCAAATCATCAGAAAAACTTGTATCATGATGTTCATACACCTTCCCCTATCCTTAATGTACCTTATTAAACACTTCCCATCACTGATATCCCTCAAATTCCTCATTTTCGCACAAACCCTAGTTTCTTGCTACAACTTGACAATTTTCTAGGCTAGGCCTGTGTTTTGCCCTTTTGGACCTCTTCCCCTCACTCAATCTCTGAAATTCAACTTTCTCCTACTTCCTAACATCCCTCCCTACTTCCCAAAATTTTCTCAAGAATTTAGAAGCCCCTTATCCCGTTCATTTCGCTTCATTTCGACAAATCCCCTGTTCCACACATCGGGATAGGTTTTACTTCAATGACTATTCTGAGCAAGAAAAGATGAATTTGGGAAAAATAAGAGCGGTTTTTTTCCAAAATAGGCCAAGGAAGAAAAACCTCCTTCAATTTTTACACAGTTGTCATGGTTTTAGATAAATGTCAAAAATACAGTTGCCTCACGAGAATTGATGCACCTATGAAGTGACCTTGGGAAAATCAAGCTTTCTCCTAGCTTGGTTGTCCAAACGACTTGCTTGATGAGTCCAATGATAACTAGACACAAATATATTTCCAATGAGCTATCATGAGCTCAATTTTGAGTTGAGGAAGACCTTAAAAATTTGACTGCAACAGCACTCTGCCTTGAGGCAGCCTCATTTTGCACATTTTGACCAGTCTTGGGATATTTGATTTTTGACAGGGAAAATGAACTCCAAATTCAAAAATTTCAGGTGGGTTGGAAATTAGACTCAATAAAATTTCCAACGAGCTATCCTGCACCCAATTTGGACACCAGGAAGGTCTCCAAAAGTCTCCTGCAAAAAGGCGCTACGCATTGGGTGAGAGGTGCGACGCGTTGGGTTTGTGGCACGGCGCATAGAGCTGCAATCCCAATTTCACCATAAACGTCCCCACAATTTCCAAATTTTCTCAAATATGTGGTGTGAAAATAAGTTAAGATTCCTTCCATTGCTATTGAAGAGGTTTTTCTTAAAGTTTATGGTGGTTTAGTGTGTAAAATCTCAAACCCTACCTCTTTGAAATTTTGCTCAAAAACAATTGTCTAGGGCTGCATTTGTGTCTTTTCTACCAAGTCCAATCCATCACTCCCTCATTATTTCACTCCTTAATTCATTCTTCACTTTCATCCACTCATTCCATAATTCCCATATTCCAAAAATTCCCTAATTCCCATATCCCTAAATCCCACTATCCCAAACCCTACACTCCCTAAACCCTACTCACATCCCTGAAACTCTTACTCCCATCCCTAAACTCTGTTCACACATACATTTTTACACTTTCTTCCATAAAATCTACCCATTTCATTCCTCCACCATATTTTCACACTGTTATCCACAAAACCATCCATGTACAACCACATTTTTCAAAACCAAAGGAAAACAATGGAAAGAGACAATGATCATGGGTATGAGCAAGAGATTGAACATGACCGGGAATATTGGCTTGAAAAAACAAATTTTCAATTGTGAAAGGATGCTAGAGAAGTTAAAAAATGAGGAAAACATGTTGAGGCATATGGATAATCATTACTGGGCGAGAAACCATGTGTGCAAAGCAAGAATCGAGATCTTGAAGACCAAACTGAAGAAGGCATAGAGGAGACGAAAAGAGCATGATAAACTTCAGATATTGGCTGAGGTTTCCTTGGCCCAACACAGCACTTGATGGAGAATACTCAGCCGAAATTTCAAAAAATTAGGGACATTTTTTGCATTTTTGAAATTTTTGGCCTAAAAAACAGACTTTTCCGCTCTATGCGTCGCGCCACTTGGCGCGCGCTTTTGATAGAGACCTCCTTTTGGTGAAAAATAAATTTTTTTGGATTTGTGATGGAAAAATATGCATGCCTACCAATGGCCAAGAAATTTTAACAGGTTTTGGGCTTCCAAAAAGGTCAAAAACACCCCAAAAATGACCTTTCTGCCCCTTTTTGACACACAGGAAGAAGTCTTGGGAGAACTCAGTTTTGGAGGGGCAAATGGAAGCCAAATTAAAAAATTCCACTTGTGTTAGAAATTAGATAGGCATACCTTTCCAAAAATCCCACTTGGAGAAAATTTGTACACTGGGAAGGCCTCCAAAATCAGCTGTAAACAGACGCGACACATAGGGAAATCAGGTGCGGGGCATTGGAGGAAATTTACTCATTTTGACCCAAAAACTCTGTTTTTCGCCTAGTTTTTGACAGTTTGAATTTCTTACTTCTAAATGTCAAAATCATGATGTAATTTAATGTAATTTGATGGATATTGATGTAATTTTTCTAAATTTTCACTCATAGAGGTAGATTCATCCAAAAAAGGGTAATTTGCAACTGAATGAATCAGTTTCCTAGTTTTTAGAGGCAAGTTGTTCCACTGCCTACTTTCTAGTTCTCAGTTTAGATTTTGTTGGAACAGCTCCTAAAATTATGAGCTTGACCCCTAGAGGCTAGGATGAGTTTTTTTTGCCTATATCTTATTTTTTTTCAGTCATTAGCATGGTTGGACTTTTGGGAATGCTTTGAGCATCATTGTACATTCATCTTTGCATTTTGGCAAAGGAATAGACCAGGGTTTGCAACACTATATGGGATTCATGTGGAATTTTGCTTTGATAGTGTGTTTCTCTCTGTAAATGTGATTTTACTGGTGTTTTATGTATGCCATTTTCTCTCTTATTTCTTCTTAACTAATACAAACAAGGATAAAGGTAGAATCCATTGAAATTGCAGTGCTCTGCATAGGGTTTGTTTAGTTATTTATGTTTTCAGCTGTTTGAAGAGTATCCCTGAAGGTTTCTTGCCCTCTTCAACTCCTCACCAGTCTAAAGCTCTCCATTAATTTCAATTGGAAGTGTCAAATCAATTTCCTGCCTTGCCCCATTGAGATCTCTGCAAAACTGAGCCTCATTCCCCATACCCAAAATCTGCTTTTCCATTCGAGCCAACAAAACACGCTTAAAATCAACCAAACTATTTTGCATACATACCTAGCCTAAAATCAGTCTTTACATCAATTCATCTCAAGCCTCATCGATTATTTTTTGCTGATATTGACAAGGAGAGAGCCCTCTCTCGATCTGGTAGGGATAGCTACCAGGTTAAGCGTGGTTTGATGTTACCCTAGATTCTGCCTTTCTCAGCCTGAGGTAGATTTAGGCCATAACATAGTGGTGACCATACTGGGGAAAAATTTTGTTGTTTGCTTTATAAACTATAGACAGAGCCTGAAGTTATCCAGGTAGCCTTCAAAATGCTCTTGCTTTGCATTAGCGAAAGTAGATGAATGCTGCTTCAGTCAATCTCTGGTCTATTTTATGAACTGAACATCTGGTTTCTTCAGTAATATCTAATCAAGTTCAGATCTAATTGTTGATGGTGGACAACGATCAGACACCGCAAGGCTGAAATCATTCACCTGGAGACTCTAAATTAGTTTTGAGGTCAGATCCAAGGACTCCACTGGAGGATGAACCTAACCAGCAGAAACTTGAAAGGACAATATGGAAAGATCAGGTATTCAAGTTGGAATTTCATCCAAGACATTTTGTTCTTTGTCATAAATTATTTCTTCTCTTTTGCCGAGAATGTCAATAAGGCTTTGCAAAGTATATTGTATTTGAGAAAAGATCCTCGGCCTGCATTTGATTGCTTCCCTTTGAAGATTGTAAATACCAAATATTTGCATGCCTTTGAGCTTGATCAAGACCTTTCTTTCGAATCTTGTGATGACCATCTTCAAACTGATGAACCTCAAGAGACCAAGACTGATTTTGCAGCATTTGTACATAACCCTATACCTTGTAAAATTCTAGATCGATACAAGCCTCTGATTTTACCTCCTATATCCCATGCTTTTCCTAAAAATCATGACCTATATCTACCAAGATTTGATGGTGAACGTGAAAACATCACTGCTGAGAGACATGTATTGAATTTTGAATATTTTCTCGACCTTTTTGAAGTTGATGAAGAAGATGTCAGTATTAGGCTTTTTTCTCTTTCTTTCCAAGGCAAAGTCAAGAGTTGGTTCAAAACCTTGCTTGATGTGAGCATCGCAAATTTCCAGCAGTTCGTCAAAGTTTTCCTCGACAGGTGGGTGGTCAGACAGAACCCTTTCTTGATTATAGAAGAATATAAATAGCTGAAAAGACTGCCAGGGGAGACAGTACAAAATTTTTCTGCCATATTTAACCAAGTTTATTATTCGATGCCAGTTAATATAAGGCCTCCTCTTGGATCCTCTCTCTTGCACTACCCGGGTGCCTTTGATCTGGAAATGGAGTTTTAGCTGAGAGAAATGAATCTTGCAACACTTGAAGAGATGTAGAACAATGCAGTAGATGTAGAGGCTCATTTTTTGATCTGAAGGGAAAAGTTGAAGGAAGAAGAGATGAAAAACATAGATCCAGAGGAATCGACATCTCTAGAGGTAAAGCTTGAAATTTTGGTAAGTGTAGTGGAAGAGATGATGCAAAATATCACCACAAGGAATGAGTATAATGTTCAAGCTCATCGCTCACTGATTGAAAAAGAACAAGTTGTTGATCCAAAACATCTTCTTTCTTATCCCAGTCGTCATATATCTGATAATGATTGTTTTGTAGTTCATCTTGGAGAAGAAAGATCTGTTGATTTGACATGTATGCTTGACGATGTGTTTTATGCTGATTATTTGCCTCAGTTTGACCAGTACGATGACGATTATGTTCTCTAAATGGAAGCTAATCTTGCAGACAAATCAATAGCTAGTTTTTGGAAGGAGGCAGTTCACTTTCAACAGCTCAAATACATTGATCAACCAATGCATATCAGCTATGGAAATGACAAGGAAAGTGCAGCAAATTTTGAATTAAGTGAAGGATCTTTGCCTTTTTGTTTTGACTTGTTTCAGTTCATCAGAGACAACTTCCATGCAATCAGAAATCAACTGTCGACAAGTCTTGATTTGGACCATCTTGAGGGCAATGAAAACCTTGTTCAAGACTTCTCATATCTAGATTTGCAGCCCCCGAATGCCATTGATTGTCAAGTTGCAGATAAAGACATGGAAGCTGGCACATATGATCAAATGATGCAAGATGATTCCATACCATTTTGTTTTGAATCATTGCAGTTTTTGAAGGGTAAATTTCACAGTATATCTTCAAATGAGTAGCCTATAGGAAATCATGTAATCTCATCGAAACCAATAGAAAATGGGTTGCAGCAGTATTTTCAAGTTTTTCACGATCCAATAGCTGATGTGTTGGATGATGTCTGCAGTCAAAGTCTTTCTACATTGACTACATGTGAGCTTGAAACATGTGCTGATATAAACTTGATCCGACTGCTGGTTTCTTTGTCATTTTTAGCAGGAGTCTCGTCACAAATCTCAAAAAAAAGTTTGCATTCATGGTATGAGGATAAGAGAAGTAATCCATTGGATGAGCTAAGTCCCAATGTGCATGAACTTCAAGATCCTTATGCAGTGTTTTTGGAGGTGGATAGAGAATCCATATCATTCAACGGATCTGTTCACAAGTTTTCATGGGAGTTGCCTTTCAGTAGTTCTCTCTTGTTGTTCATAAGCAAGCACTTGTGGAGAATTCAAATAGTAGCTGGAATACTTACTTGGTTGCATTGGTTGTTTCATTTCACTTGATCAAGTGATGAATGGAACAACTAGAGTAGGTTGTATTAAATAAGCTTCATATTGAGCATATTTTCCGGTTTGTCAATTGTGTTTAAGTATCGAGTCAGTTCTTAGTTGAGTGAGAGTCAATTTGTGTCGTCAAGTCATCAATTTTTAGTCATGCATTTCAGCTTGATTTTTTGACTCCATTGCCCAATGGATGAAGGCATTGTCTGCTTTCCAAAGATCTGTAGTTCTTGGCACCTCCAAGGAGCTACCATCCCCATTGGAGCCAATGTTAGTGTCAGCCTTTGCAGCCTTCCTCCAGTGATCAAACATGCTCTTACAAAGTGATTTTAAGGTTTCAAGGTCAAATTTTGTCATTTTAGTGAGTCTTCAAGAAAAATTTGGTCACTAAGTATTCGGTCTAGGGTTTTCTTTCACTCCTTTCAGAGTTGTCCAAATGTCAGTCCATGTCACCATTCAGCTGAGTGTACTATCATTCAAAGGGTTTTCATCATCATGTCAAGTTCCAAAGGGTCATTTTACACCTTGTTCATGCTTCAGTTGTGCCTAGGTAAGGTTCATTTCCCTCTCCTAGGATTTTGAAGGTAATTTCTCTTGGATGTTCAAATCATCAGTAAAACTTGTATCCTGATGTTCATACACCTTCCCCTATCCTTAATGTACCTTATTAAACACTCACTGATATCCCTCAAATTCCTCATTTTCGCACAAACCCTAGTTTCTTGCTACAACTTGACAATTTTCTAGGCTAGGCCTGTGTTTTTCCCTTTTGGACCTCTTCCCCTCACTAAATCTCTAAAATTCCACTTTCCCCTACTTCCTAACATCCCTCCCTACTTCCCAAAAATTTCTCAAGAATTTAGAAGCCCCTTATCCCCTTCATTTCGCTTCATTTCGACAAATCCCCTGTTCCACACATCAGGATAGGTTTTACTTCAATGATGTTTCTGAGCAATAAAAGATGAATTTGGGAAAACTGAGAGACATTTTTGTCCACAATAGGCCAAGGAAGAAAAACCTCCTTCATTTTTTACACAGGTGTCATGGTTTTAGAGAAATGTCAAAAATACAGTTGCCTCAGGAGAATTGATGCACCTCTAAAGTGACCTTGGGAAAATCAAGATTTCTCCTAGCTTGGTTGGCCAAAAGACTTGATTGATGAGTCAAATGATAACTAGACACAAATATATTTCCAATTAGCTATCATGATCTCAATTTGGAGTTGAGTAAGACCTTCAAAAGTTGACTGCAACAGCACTCTGCCTTGAGGTAGCCTCATTTTGCACATTTTGACCAGTCTTGGGAGATTTGATTTTTGACAGGGAAAATGAACTCGAAATTGAAAAATTCCAGTTGGGTTGGAAATTAGACTCTATAATATTTCCAACGAGCAATCCTACACCCAATTTGGACACTGGGAAGGTCTCCAAAAGTTTCCTGCAAAAAGGCGCTACGCATTGGGTGAGAGGCGCGACGCGTTGGGTTTGTGGCGCGGCGCATAGAGCTGCAAGCCCAATTTCACCATAAAATTCCCCAAAATTTCCAAATTTGCTCAAATCCGTGGTGTGAAAGTAAGTTAATGTTCCTTCCATTGCTAGTGAAGAGGTTTTTCTTAAATTTTATGGTGGTTTAGTGTGTAAAATCTCAAACCCTACCTCTTTGAAATTTTGCTCAAAAACAATTGTCTAGGGTTGCATTTGTGTCTTTTCTACCAAGTCCACTCCATCACTCCCTCATTATTTCACTCCTTCATTCATTATTCACTTTCATCCACTCATTCCCTAATTCCTATATTCCAAAAATTCCCTAATTCCCATATCCCTAAATCCCACTATCCCAAACCCTACACTCCCTGAACCCTACTCACATCCCTAAAACTCTTACTCCCATCCCTAAACTCTGTTCACACGTTAATTTTTACACTTTCTTCCATAAACTCTACCCATTTCATTCCTCCACCATATTTTCACACTGTTATCCACAAAACCATCCCATGTACAACCACATTTTTCAAAACCAAAGGAAAACAATGGAAAGAGAAAGTGATCATGGGTATGAGCAAGAGATTGAACATGAACTGGAATCTTGGCTTGAGAAAACAAATTTTCACTTGGGAAAGGATGCTATAGAAGGTCAAAAACCAAGGAAAACATGTTGAGGCATATGGCTAATCATTACTAGGCGAGAAACCATGTGTGCAAAGCAAGAATCAAGATCTTGAAGGCCAAATTGAAGAAGGCATCGAGGAGATGAAAAGAGCATGATAAACTTCAGATATTGGCTGAGGCTTCCTTGGCCCAAAAAAAAACTTGATGGAGAACACTCAGCCCAAATTTCAAAAAATTTGGGACATTTTTTGCATTTTTGAAATTTTTGGCCTAAAAAATAGACTTTTCTGCTCTATGCGCCGCGCCACCTGGCGCGCGCTTTTGATAGAGACCTCCTTTTGGTGAAAACTAAAATTTTTTGGATTTGTGATGGAAAAATATGCATGCCTACCAATGGCCAAGAAATTTTGACAGGTTTTGGGCTTCCAAAAAGGTCAAAAACACCCCAAAAATGACCTTTCTGCCCCTTTTTGACACACAGGAAGCAGTCTTGGGAGAACTCAGTTTTGGATGAGCAAATGGAAGCCAAATTCAAAAATTCCACTTGTGTTGGAAAGTAGGCAGGAATAAATTTCAAAAAAGCTCACTTGGAGCAAATTTGGACACCAGGAAAGCCTCCAAAATCAGCTGCAAACAGGCGCGACGCATAGGGAAATCAGGCGCGGCGCATTGGAGGAAATTTACTCATTTTGACCCAAAAACTCTGTTTTTCGCCTAGTTTTTGATAGTTTTAATTTCTTGCTTATAAATGTAAAACTCATGATGTAATTTAATGTAATTTGATGGATCTTGATGTAATTTTGCTAAATTTTCACTCATAGAGGTAGATTCATCCATCAAAGGGTAATTTGCAACTGAATGAATCAGTTTCCTAGTTTTTAGAGGCAAGTTGTTCCACTGCCTACTTTCTAGTTCTCAGTTTAGATTTTATTGGAACAGCTCCTAAACTTATGAGCTCGACCCCTAGAGGCTAGGATGAGTTGTTGTTTGCCTATATCTTATGTTTTTTCAGTCATTAGCATGGTTGGACTTTTGGGAATGCTTTGAGCATCATTGTACATTCATCTCTGCATTTTGGCAAAGGAATAGACCAGGGTTTGCAGCACTCTATGGGATTCATGTGGAATTTTGCTTTGATAGTGTGTTTCTCTCTGTAAATGTAATTTTACTGGTGTTTTATGTATGCCATTTTCTCTCTTATTTCTTCTTAACTAAAACAAACAAGGATAAAGGTAGAATCCATTGAAATTGCAGTGCTCTGCCTAGGGTTTGTTTAGTTATTTATGTTTTTAGTTGTTTGAAGAGGATCCATGAAGGTTTCTTACCCTCTTCAACTCCTCACTGGTCTAAAGCTCTCCATTTATTTCAATTGGAAGTGTCAAATCAACTTCATGCCTTGCCCCATTGAGATCTCTGCAAAACTGAGCCTCGTTCCCTAGACCCAAAACCTGCTTTTCCATTCGAGCCAACAAAACACCCTTAAAATCAACCAAACTCTTTTGCACACATACCTAGCCTAAAATAAGTCTTCACATCAAGTCATCTCAAGCCTCATTGATTACTTTTGCTGAGATTTACAAGGAGAGAGCCCTCTCCCGATCTGGTAGGGCTAGCTACCAGGTTAAGCGTGGTTTGATGTTACCCTAGATTCTGCCTTTCTCAGCCTAAGGTAGATTTAGGCCATAACAGGATGAACGGAGCAATTACTATTTATTTTACTGTTTAACTTCCTTTACTGGATAGATCTGGTTTTTTGCAGCATTGGTTTTAACAATCGATTGCATATCTAAAGAAGTTAAGCAGCCATTTCTATTGTTAGGGTTGTTTGTCACACACAGCTAAAGTGAGCTCTTTTCGTACACTTGCGTTAAGAATTTACGCTAAAAAATTTGATCGTGCTATTAGAATAGATCATCGATTGAATTCTAACATTGCAAATACAAGAGGATTGTTATGACCATATGTGGACATGTGTTTCTAAACTTGAAAACAAACGTAGATGGACGAATTCCCTTGCCATAGCATAAAAAGCATGGATCCATCCCTTGTGTGTGTGTGTGTGTGTGTGTAATTATATTTTTCATTATTGATCTAACAGTTGGGTGTGTGTGACAACACATGGGAGGAGTAGAAGACCTAAAGGCTCAACTCAGGATTTGCAAGGCAAAGATCAATAAACATCACCGACAATAGTAAGAATTGATATATTGGAACCCATAACTGCAGGAACACTTGCAGGAATTGTCATGAAATGTTCAAACCTCAGAGAAGGGAAGTGAAAATGGTAGAAAAATATCTTGAGAGAGTGAGAATGAAAGAAAACCTATCTGGTGTTGCTCTTGTGGGGAAGAGCACATAAAACGAGACTTCCCCCACATGCTGAAAAGAAGGGAAGTTGTTTTTGTTATGTATGTATATGCATGGTTGATGATAGATAGTACCATGGATGTTGGACTAAGGACATGGAGTAACTTTTTGGATTGCTTCTTGATATTGTATGTTATGCCTTTAAACCTTGAGACTTGTGATTGGTTGTATAATGATTGTTGAATATGCATGGCCATGTTGTTTTTATTGTAGTTTCTTCTATGATTGCAATTATGGAATTTCATTTCCTTTTGCCATGTTTCTTTTATTATTTTCTCTTGTAGTTCCTATAGATTTTATAACTAATTTTTGATACACGTACTTGGGGGCCCTTTAGTAAGAGGGTTGATGTGGTAGTGAAGCCACAAATTCTTGAGAATTACGCACTGAGTATGAATATGATAACAAGCACATTGAAAACATCAGTGGTTGGAGATTTGTTACATAACAACAAGGTGACAACCAAGTAGGCTAGTTGAGTCCATGGAAATGGCGGACATTAAAAGGGAGTTCTCTTAGCCCTAACTTCATTACATGTGTGCTTATATAATGAATGCATGATTATGTTGTTGCATACAGATATGGGATTACCATTTTTGTCTCACGTGGTTTTCAAGGGCCATTCGAAGGTAAAGTTGACCACTCATAGATAACATCTATTAACAAAAAAACAAAAGATGAAATATGGCCTAGTTCATATAAATAAAGTCATTGTGGTCTCCAAATTCTATGTTACAATGTGTTGAGTCATGTGTACATGTGCATGTGTTATGTATACATTGTATTGTGTCATATGTATGTGTATTGTGTTATGTGTACGTGTTGTGTGTTGTGTTATGTTATGTGTATGTTGTGTAACGTGGTTTGGATAGACATGTATGGGATTGTGTGGGCCCACGTGTTATGTATTGTTTTGGGTGGAGGCAAGATATATCCTAGATTCCCAGTGATAATATTCATTTCAACAAATGACTACCTAGTTTAGTAATGACTACCTGGGTTGGTAGTGCCCATATTCATGGGACCATGAAGGGGCTTATATATATCTATATTCATCACAGGGTGGAGGTGAGCCTCTAGATTCCCTTGATGATTGCAGGTGGAGGTGAGCCTTTGGATTCCCTTGATGATTGTGGGTGGAGGTGAGCCTTTGCATTCCCTTGTTTCTTGGATAACTGATCCAACATATGGAATTCAAAGAGAAGAGAAGATAATGCATTGGGTTGTTGTTGGTTTGGCAACCGAACTAGTGTGTATAAAGACAAAATAAAAGAACAATATAAAGATAAGTATTAGTATTTAATTTAGTTTTGAATTTCAACATTATGAATCCAATTCCATGTTTCGATTTATGATGGTTTGGATTATGGGCTAACCTGGTGATAGGAATCAAAGTAAAATTCCAAGTTCACCTCATGGATAGACTAGTAATGAGGAAAACATGGGAATTCCCTAGTCGAGGTGGTTGGATCTGGCTGCAAGATTAATTGTAGTAGCATAAAAATAATTAAAGCATGCAATAATATACTAGTAAAATATTTCAAGGACAAAAATCATTGATGGAAACTAGCACTGATGGTGCCAACTAATTTCCATAAGCATGTTATGGTCGGTATGATAGTTTTGAGGTAGGGATATGCCTTGGTCTTAATACCCTTATGATGCAAGGAAACCTTGCCAAGGAATGGATTCCCTAGGGACTTGGAAGCAAAGAAGGGGATGTCAAAGCTTGGAGAGTGAGTGACTACAAGGAAGGGGGGTGTTCGGATTTCTCAAGGTACTGGGAAGAAAAGAAGGGAAGGGCATGAGACTAATTTTTTTGGTCATTAGCATAGATAGTTGGAAACCAAAAGCAAATTGGTGGTGTCCAAGGAAAAAATGGGCTAGGAATTGTTCACTGAAGTAATAAGGAGCGCAAGATGGCAGCACGAGACATTGGAGGCATGCAACATTCCAGAGAAAGGGAACAAGTCCAAGATGGATTCAACGCAACCAAAACATCAAAATGATGCAAAGAGGGCCATTGGAATATGGTTGAACTATGAATTAATGATCAGTATATCATTTAGTTTGCTATTTGAAGCAAGTGTGTATAAATTTGTAAATATTGTGCAAATTTATGCATATAAAGCGCCATAAACAATGTGTTTGTTTTAAGTATGTCTTCCATATTGTATATGGACAAAGAACACCAAGGATGTTGTTTTCCCAAGGGGGAGGGGTTTGTGAAACCCCAATTATTTTTCCACTTGTGAATGCATTGAAATATTTCATGTAAATAATTGACAAAAGAAAATGGTCTGAGTTAAGGGACACAGATTCCAAAGGTTGAGGAGGGTTTCTTGCTCAGGATGTTTAAGTTTCCTTGTTGCAAGAAAAATTAAATGTTTTTCCAGCCATTGAAGGTTGGTTGGTGATTTTTAATGGCCTGGTGCTTTATGAATTAATGAAGTTGCAAGAGAAGGATGAGGGCCATCCTTGTTTTGGGGAAATTTTAAAGGCAAAAAGGACAAGAAATTAAAGAGAAAAATGGGCAAGCAACCAACTCGTAAGGGTGTTGGCCACCCGCTACAACAAGTTAAACAACAACAATTAACAACCTGGGGAACAAGCAAGAAAGTGACACCCTTTTAATTGGTTGACAAGACTCTGGCAGGAGGGGTCATTATTTGAAGGTTCCACAAGGAAAATACAATTCAAATAGTTGGGGGAACAATGCAAGGGAGATCAGTGTAACAAGCCTATTGAAAGTTCCATGTAATAAAAGTTAAAAATAATAACCATGGTTGATGGGAAACTTATTCCAAGATGAATGTTGGGAAAAACATCCTAGTGGGTGTTCATTTCGGTTATTATGGCTAAAGGAAATTGGAAAATGCAATGGCAAAGGAATTTGGAAAGGAAAAATGGAATTTTTGGCACATTTATTTCTGAAAATAATGGAAATTAGGAGAAAAGGGAGATGAAAGGTCACTGGTTGCATGTGATGATGAAAATGAAGGAAAATAATGGAAATTGAAGAAAAAAGAGGCCTCATCAATAAAAAGGCTTCTAAGGATCAGTTGGCAAGATTTTGCTAAGATTTTGCTCACACTTATGGCTTTCATTCTATTCTACTCTCTCCCTCTCTCACTCACTCTTCGATACTTAGAGTTTTCTTGTAGCATTTTTTCATTGGACCAATAAAGGAAATAAATCGAGAAGAAGGAGGAAGTAAGCAAGGAGGAGCATGAATAAAGCAACTACAATAAGATTCTTTGCAGGTATCGATTTTCATGTGTATTTTCCTTGCTAGATCTGGCATGCATGGTATTTCACGTGGTTCTTTTCTATCTTGGCATGGTTTTATCTAGGTGTGATAGTGCTTTCAACCTATCCATTCCATTTTTGGATAGTCATCGTGTTGTGGAGTTATCATGTTTTGGTTTAGCTAGATTGTCGGACAGATTCGAAGCTGAGTGGGGTGGATCTCTGAATTGATATAACACATGGCCTAGTAACCCCTGAACTAGATTGAATCCTCAACTTGTGAATGTCAGGATATATGGTAAATTCTAGAGGTGGTTTTCCTCGGTTTAGGGCCTAGTGATCCAGGTTTGGATTGTTGTAAAGCCTGAGAGGTGGGTGCTCTCTATTGGGCCTAGTAGTCTCAGGATGGGAAGTATGGTAAAACCTATAAAATATGTCTCGATTTAGGGCCTAGTGACCTATAATTCATACTGTGGGTTGTATTAAATCCTGATAGACTAGGATACAAGAAAATTCCTCACGGTTTAAGCGGAGAGAATCCGATGATATCCATGTTTGTGTTGGCCTAATGATCGGATGAAGATCACGGTAAAGTTGATTATGACATGTTTATTATGTTGGCCTAGTGATTCGATGTGGATCAAGGTAAAGGCTTATTTCTATTGACGAGGGTGAGTTGGTTTGGCCTCGGGATGCCCTGGTTGGTTCTTTCAATTTGAATCCCACATCCATGCTTGGAATATGGCACGGGGGTGATTAGCTGAAGAGAGATTTAGCTCAACCAATCTATGGCCGGGTAGAATGTGGAAGTCCCATCTCCGTTGATTTTTACAATGAGTAATGAAGAGCTCATTTCTTTTGTATTTGGTATGCAAATGTACTAGTTATTATGTGGATTATATTGCTATTATATCCATTGTATTTATGTTGGTTATAAGCATATATTTTATCAGTGATGATGTATAACTCTATCCACGTTTTTAATTGTAAATGAATGTACAATGTATCTATGGTCAAATAGATTGTATTACATCTTATGATGTAGGGGAGCAATGCTTCTTAGCGGTTCTCAGATAAGTATGATACCCATATGCTTAATTTTTTTGTTTACACCTGTAGATTCAATGTTTGTGACATGTTTGAAAAAATGCATGGCATGGCTATGATGGGTCGAGATGAGTTCTTGTTGATTTGATTACTTTTGTATCATTGTACTATTGTTATTTACCATCTCTTAAGTTTTTATGAAGTTTTGGGCAGTGACCTAGGCTTTGGTCCTAAAAAGGTGGCTCAAATCTTGGAGCCGCGAGCACAAAACTAAGCATTTGGGATCCTAGCCATTGGCATGCAGTGTTGTGCCTGTGGCTATAGCCTCCTAGCCCCTGGAATACAGTGTTATGCCTATGCTTATGGCTCAGAGGGGGTCAAAAATTCAGTGTGACCCAGGGGTAAGAATTCTGAATGGTTGGGTTATCTCTTGGGGGGTGTTATGGTTGTTGCACAAGGTATGTAGGCTTTGTTTTCCACTGGTTCCACTTCCTTAAGGTCACATATGAGGTTGAATCTCATTATAGTAGCCTCTTGTCATATGTTTACCTCGGTTGGTCGGTTACTTAGGTAGATGTGGGAAGGGGGTGTTACAATCAATCAAGTAGTTGGGAAAGAGGAGAAGATACCATTTGAACATAAAAAGGAGACAAAGAGAAAAAAAAAGGTAGAGGAAAGAAAGAGGAAGATATTCTAGATAAAAAAATGCATATATGGAAAATAAGAGAAGAACACAAGCAATAACATAGATAAGGAAAATTGAAAAATCCTGGAAAAATGCATAGTAACAAAACAGCTGATGCACTGGCAAGCAGAGCATGCTCTCATGCTGTTGGCAATCTTCGATGCAATGGTTCAAATCAGAAATCTTTCTTGCCATGATCAGGTCCATCTTACAAAGCAGCCAAGCCTCACAGCAGATCAACTTCTTTGATCTATGGAACCCTCTGTTCAACTCTGCACAGCCGCACAACCCAGCTCCAGCATCTTACCCTTTCAGGGTCACTCCGACCAACATCATCCAGCTCTGCGCCCTTGCTTTAACAACTGCCCGTGCTCTTCGAATCTGGCCTCTCTGGCCGCCCAAACAAAATATTTCTGCTCCAGATCTCTTTCCCATACGCTCTTGCATTCGTCTCGGTTCCTTTCCCCAGATAGGCCAGAGGATAAAACCAATGAATGGCATACAAAAAAAGAGTAAAATTACAACAACCGGGCGGTATCACCAGCAATTCAAAGGGCGGCAAAAACACTACTCTTTCCAAAGTAAAAAATGACGTGTAAAATTTGTTTTTTGTTATTTCAGTTCATCCGAACCTACACAGTTGCATTCTCCCAAATTGTCAAGGACGCAAGCTGTAAAAACGACATTATCATCCAGCGCATTTGCTTTTGGCCCTCTATGTGCCAGCGTCTCAATGTAATTCTGGAGCTCTGCCTCCCACTCTTTTTTTGGAAATACAATTAGCAGCCGAACTTGTAAAAAAAAAAAAAAAAAAAAAAAAAAACAAAGAAAATGAATTCTTGGTTGGCAAGAAGTTAGGAGGAAAGTGGGAGGAATTCACTTCCAGTTGAGGGACTAATTTCCTCTCGATTCCCTATTATCTAGAGGGAAGGGATGAATTTTCTCTGAATTCCTTGAGGGTTGGGTTCGAGGAATTGTTTCTAAACAATATCGAAAGAATAATGGAGGCTCCTTGTTGTAGTTTGGTTTTGGAGTCCCCAAGTCGGGTGGAACCACAAAGGTGATATTAAGGGTGGAGACAACAGATCTCTAAACTCCTTGTACATTTTTTGAATCCAAAATTGTTGGTGGGTGGAGGTGGGAGGACCTCTCTAATCCCTGGTTGACTAGTTGTTGGGTAAAATATCTCTTGGTATTTGGAATATGGCTCGGGGGTGAAAACTACAAGTGAGAAATAGTTGTAGCTTATCTATGGTTGGGTGGAGAGTTACAGTCCCAAACTCAATTGCCCAATATATTTTGAGATAAGTGTCTATTATGTTCTTAAATGTTAATTAATATATGTTACATTTTATAATCTGAAATGATGTTATAATTGATGTATGAGGCACGATTTGTACTTTTGTTGCGTATATAGATGACTAGTAGGTTGTTGACATTGCTTTTAAAGGTGTTGGATCGATGTGATATACTCAAGTTTGAGGAGTTGGTCACAGATATGGTGCTCAAATTAAATCATATTCAAACAATGTGTGTGTACATTGGTTATCTTCTAATATAAACTAGCATGAAATCCCTTTCACATTTGTGGTGACATAATCTTGTTTTGATTGCAAGCTCTTACTAGCATTGTTCACATTTATGAGTAGGAATAATGGAGAATCCTCACTCTCTGGCCATTTTGGTCTGTCCACTATGTATAGTTGCCTTTCCAAATCCATCCAATAAAATATGCCCAAGTTATTGGGTTTGTGCTTCTAATTTCTTATTACTCAAGCAGGATAAAACCTTGCTTCTCTATGTCGTTGAAGAAATTGTATCATGCATTTGATGAATTGATTTCATGTTATATGTACTAATCATATAATATTTGAACTTTATGTCATATACATGATGAAATATTTTTTCTTAGTGATAATTACTTCACTCTATATGCTTCTTGGTACTATGATGATAATATAATTTGGGTGTTAACCCCAAAATATTTCATTTGTTAGGGAAGCTGGCTTGTAATGCATATTTTTCATCCTGGTTAGAGACAATTGCTGGTCTCTGTAAGGTGTTAGTAACATTAATAAGTTGGGTCCTGAGAGAAGGTTCAATCTCCATGTTAAGCTCAAATTACAATGGTGAGATCGTAATGGTATCTGCTCTATTTGACAGTAGAGCATGTATGGTTGACCTTACATTTGCATTATTTCACAGGAATCATCTCTTAAATGAAGCACAATACCGAGACATGTTTAATTAAATCGGATTTGAGCAGTTGGGTGCAATTTTTGTGCAATTAAACAACCCTCATTATTAAGAAGTACTGATTCAAACAATAGGTTTTGTTCGTTCATGGTCTCGCAGACCCCTCAAAGAAACCAACGTAATTTATAACTCAATGACCGATCTATTGTAATAATGCCTTTGGTGCTCTAAGGACCTTTCAGAAGGCAGTTAGATTATATTTTCCTATAGTGGCATGATACACTCTTACAAAGCTATATCCAAGCTATTTCATTTTTTCGTAGACACAATCTTTGTGGAAAATGGAATGCCTTGAAGGTGGTTTTAATCAATTTTTTTGTGTTCATTTGCATTGCTAAACAATGCACTTGTTGTATCAGGTGTGAACCACAAGTAATGTATACATATGTGTGTGTGTGTGTACCCATTGAGGGCTCAATTCCCTACCAACGGTCTTGATTTAAGCGGGATATCCCTTCCCCCTCATTGTCATCACAAAGAGGGAGGTCTCACAAAGACCCCATCCATCGATCCTTAAACTACATCTTCATATTCCTTTGGGTTAGCTTCCACCGTCAGTCAAGGTATGAGGTCATATGGGTTGTTGGCCTTCAAGACTAAGGCCCTCACCTTTACCCAAATTATTAAGGTTATATTACGAACTATAGGCATAAAATTAACATTACAGGGTGTTCCCAGAAACTCTAAGTGTCTAAGAGTATGAGAGAGAGAGAGAGAGAGAATAGAATGAGAGCTCAAAAAATTCCCTGACAAAAGCCATCAACCATTCCTCATAAGCCTTTTTATTAATGAGGCCTCTATTTTCTTCATTTTCCATTATTTTCCTTCATTTTCCTTCTCACATGCAACCTATGACCTTTCACCGCCCTTTCTCCTATTTTCCATTATTTTCATAAATAAATGAAGGTTTTCCTATCCAAATCCTTAGCCATTTCCTTTGCCAATTTCCATAGCCATAATAAACCATGTGAATACCCACACTAGGATGTTTTACCCAACATTCATCTTGGAATAACTGTCCCATGACCTTGGTTATTATTTTGTCTTTATTAACTTTATTACATGGAATTTTCACCAAGGCTATTACAAAACCCTCCCCCTTGAGGGAACACCATCCTTGGTGTTCAACAACACATACAACCAACAAGACTAATGTAAGCAAAACATACTGCTTGTGGAGCTTTATAACTTAGCTCGTTGTAGTATTTACAATGATCAACCTGCTAAGAAGCAAACCAACATGACAACAAGACAAATATAACATCATAATGACATGATATATGTAAACATACGAAACATCATACCAAAATATACCAAAACATATGCCAAAACACATACCAAAACATTCACCCAACCAACGAATAAGGAAGGATACATCGCCTGCATCTGATCCGCCATCTCCCATGTAGCTTCATTGGGCCCAAAGTGCTTCCACTGCACTTTAACCTTCTTGATTGCTCGATTCGAGAGCGTGAGCATATTTCTCTGCAAAATGCACTGAGGTTCTAGCTAGAATTATCCTTCTGGCTCCACATGCAATACATACCAGTCAATCACATCATCAAAATATTTAAAATAATTATTAAGAAATGAAACATGGAAAACATCATGGACTTTCACTGTCAGAGGCAATGCAAGTTGATAGGCTATTTGCCTAATCCTCTCAAGAATCTTGAAGGTCCACAATACCGAGGTGCCATCTTGGCACATGATCCAATTTGCAAGAATTTTTTCTTGGGCTTAATGCTCAAGTACACTTGTTCCCCAACCTGAAATTCCTTAAATAACGTATTCTGATTTACATAGATCTTCTGCCTATCCTGTGCTGCTTTCATATTCTTCTTGATATTCTGCATTTCCTTTTCCATCTCTGCCAACATATTTGGTCCAATCAACACCATTTTAATTGGATCACTCCAAATGATGGGAGTACTGCAACTCCACCCATACAATTCCTTAAACAGACTCATCCTCAAATATTCCTGATACCCATTTTTGTAAGCGAACTCTACCAGTGGAAGATATTCTTCCCACTTTCTCTGCCGATGCATCACATACATGCTCAACATGTTCTCAAGGATCCTGTTGACCCTCTTTTTTTGTCTATCTGTCTGCGGATGATAAGTTGTACTCAAGGCCAACTATGTGCCCAAAACTGCAAACAAATCCTTCCAAAACTTGGAATTGAAATTTGCGTCTCTATCTAACACAATATTTTGCGGAACACCGTGCAATTTGACCACATCCCTGATGAAAATTTGTGCTACATCATTCGCTGGGTATGTAGACTTCACTAGAATGAAGTGTGACACCTTTGTCAATGAGTCCACCACAACCATGATGGAATCATGTTGTCTAGATGTCCTCGGTAAACCTATGATGAAGTCTGTGGAAATGACCTCCCATTTCCACTCTAGAATTGGAATCAAATGTAGTAGTCCACCTGGATGCTTACACTCTGCTTTGACCTATTGACAATCCAAGCACCTAGCCACAAACTCTGCAACATCTCTCTTTAAATTCGGCCAATAATAAAAATTATTTATTGCAGTCAATGTTTTATGATATCTTGAGTGACCTGAATATGGTTGTTTGGTCTCAATCTAGTCTCCTAAACTGAGCTCATTTAATTGTCAACCAGGGTTGGTAAACTGCTGAAGTGAAGTGTACTGTATGTACCTAGGTGCTTGTTTCCTAATGCGTTGTGTGTAGTGTTTTGTAATGTTTTTGGTATTTTGTGATGATTTATGATGTTTTTGGTCTTTTGGTGGTTTTATGTTCACAAGAAAGATGACTAGAAGGCTGATGGAAGGAAGCTAATGATTAGAAACAAAGTGAAACCTAATTGGCTGATGACAAATGACTGATACAAATGGAATACTTAAAACAAAATCAAATCTAAACTATGACCAATCATAAACAAAGCTTGATAATGACTTTTAAGCAAATGATTCAAAACACAAACTAAACTTGTCAAATTCTTTCATCAAAGGCATTTGAGAGAGAGCTTGAAACATGGTCAACTAAGCATGCAAATCTTCCTAACTAAACAGTTTAAACAACTAACTTATAATGATGCAACATCTTGTCCTTGATTAGAGATTTTTTGAAGTATGTTTGGAGTAAAACATTGATATCATCATAAGATTTTATATTCTAAAGCTAATTCCTAACTCTATTATGCAATTTAATTGAATGTCACAAAACCTTTACTCAAGAGTTATTGATTTCTTTTCAAAGTAGTCTTTTGAGGGAGAGCTCTGTTTATGAAATGATGAGGAAATTGCAGAAGTACTTCAGGCCTTAAAATGATGTTGTCTTCTGTTCATATGGTTATGGATCAATTGTAGATTTTAGAACAAGAAGATGTTTATAAATAATGAAGGCTTTTTTGTTAATCTTAACAACTAAAGTAATCTATTGTGCAGTGAATGACAACTGTCTATGGAATGCAAATGCAGTGAGTTAAACTAAAGCTAAACTTAAAAGTGTCACTAATCTAAAACAATGCTGAACTACAAGTCATTATCAAACCCAAAACAAAACAACTGAACATGAATTAAGTGCAATGAAACTCCGGAGTATCCTAACTATGCTATCATGCATTGTTCTATGAAATTATACAGTCTGTTTGTCCATCATTGTTGATATTTTGGAAGAGTTCCTTCTTTTGGAAGAGATTTTAGAACAATTCTGACTGTGTAATTGAGTGCAAATGCAAATGTAAAGACTAAAAGCAATGAAAAACTAAGATATCATATCCATATCCCACTCATCATTATGATATTTTGGACAAGCGTTTAAGAGTAAGAACATATATGGTACTTAGTGCAAACACACAACTAAATCATTCATTATCACGGTCATGTCTTGAACATCTTAAGGATTTCTTGGAAGAGTTTCTTCTTTTGGAAGAGTGATTAGAACAAGTGTAACTGTGATAGTGAACAACAAAAATTACAATTAAATCCTACAATACTATAGCCATTTCCCATTCATCATTATAATCTTTTGGAAGAGCTTCTTCTTGTGGAAGAGTTAGAATGAGTATAACTACAGTAGCTAATTAAAACAACTACAAATTCAACTTCTAATCCTACAATACTATAGCCAATTCCCATTCATCATTATAATCTTTTGGAAGAACTTCTTCTTGTGGAAGAGTTAGAATGAGTATAACTACAATAGCTAATTAAAGCAACTACTAATTCAAATACAAAAACGTAAAGGCAGCTAGAATACTTATCTAATTTACGCAAATAAATCCGTGCAAGAGGCAGGGGCCCTCTACCACCTGACGGAATTCAACTCCAAATTAAATCACGCTTTCAAAACAACACTGTCTGCTTCATTAAAGATGAAATAACTTGAACATAGCACTCTGCGTCTTCAGAAATGTAGCACAGAATCTAAGCAAAATCTAGAATGAAATCTAGCATAAAATCTAGCCTAGCTCTCGGTTTCCCAAGTGTTTATATAACAAATGTAAATAACAAGATTTGCAACAATTCAGGAACACTGTCTTTCCTTATCGGAATCACATTAAGACTCTTGAAGTGGCTGCGTGAAAAGGAAAAAGACATCTCGACTGAGACAGTCCTAATAGAAGTCTGCTTTCCTAAATGTGTTCCCACGTTCCAAAACCATACCCAGAATTCGTTTCTTCCTCCATGATGAGCAACGAACCATGTAGACATGACGTGGATTATGCCCATATGCGGTTTTTCTTGAGAGGCCACCTGGAACATACTCAAACGTGAAGATAGCTACAGAATCGTCGGTTAGCTATGGAATGTCTGCATTCTGCAGCTAGTTCCGGTCAAAATGCTTTACAATGGAAAAAATCACAAAACTTAGCAAGTCAGTCATGTAAATCATTCTAGAAGTAATTTTAACTATATTCATTGATCAATTGGGTCTAGGATAGCAATGGACAAGGGAAAATGAGGTAAAATGAGATGAAAGAAAGCACAATTTTGAGGCTCAACAATGGTTTCGCATGAAACTCCCTCAAGATCACCTTTTTGAGCTCATTGTTGTCTAAAACATACATATTGTCTCTAAACCTAACCAATCCATTTGTTGTAAGACAATATTCCACATCCTGTTCCCCTGCATCCGTACCTGTACCACTACATGTATCTGTACTCTGTTGCAGTATGTGCTTAAACTCCATATACCCAACATTGTACTGACCTGCCTGCAAGATCCTATCTTGTAGACATGTCCCATAGGAACTCATAGTTTTTATATGATTCACATGTATCTGCCTACTAAGAGAATTTGCAACCATGTTCTCTCTACCTTTAATATACATGATCTCAAAGTTAAACTCATTGATCATGGTCAACCATATAGCCTGCTTGGAATTTAGATTTGACTGGTCAAATAGATACTACAATCCACTATGATCACTCATCAATACAAATCGTGTGCCCAGAAGATAGTGCCTTCACATATTCAAATCATGAATGATTGCTACCAACTCAAGATCATGTGTCTAATAGTGATGCTCGTGCTCATTTAGTTTATGTGACTTGTAACATACCACTTGTCCTTCCTGGATAATCACTCCACCAAGCCCCCTCTTGAAAGCATATGTACATACCAAAAACAATTTTTCTGGATCTACGATATTTACCATTGGCACATGTGTCAACAACTACTTTAATTGCTCAAAATTGACTACACACTCCTCTGTCCATTCAAACTTCTTACCTTTCCTTTGCAATGATGTGATAGGATAAGAAATCTGCAAGAAGATCCTGATGAACCTTCTGTAATAACCTGCTAACCCCATGAATGATCTTACCTCGTCCACATTCTAGGAGTTTCCCACTCCATGATAGCCATTATATTTTATGGATCTACTGTTATGCCTTCCTTGGAAACAACATGTCCCAAGTATGTACCTTTGTCTGAAAGAAACTTCACTTGCTGAGCTTGCATACAACCAATGCTCTCTCAACAATCTCAATATTGTTGCTAAATGTTCGGCATGATATTCTTTATTTTTATAATATACTAGTATAACTTCAATGAATACAATAACAAACTTGTCCAAATAAGGACGCAACACACTATTCATCAAACACATAAAAATAGTTGGAGCATTAGTCAAACCAAAAGGAACTACAACAAACTAATAATTCCCATACCTGGTTTGGAAGGTTGTCTTGTGAATACATTCTTCTTTAATGCACACCTAATGATATCCCGATCTCAAATCAACCTTTGATAACACCGCTTCTCCCTTCAACTGATAAAACAAGTCATCAATCATTAGCAACAAATACCTGTTCTTGATGGTCACCTTATTCAACTGCCTGTAATCAATGCATAATTTTAGAGTACCATCTTTCTTCTTCACAACTGGTGTGCCCCATGGTGATACACTTGGCCTAATGTATATTTTGTTCAACATTTATTTCAAGTATAGGTTTAAATCTACCAACTCTGGTGTGCTCATCCAGTAAGGTGCCTTAGATGTTGGCGCTTCCCCTGGTACCAACTCAATAGAAAATTCTACTTCCCTATGAGGTGGAAACTCTAAAATATCCACAGGGAATACATCTTGAAACTACTGTAGAACTGGGTACCTGCTCAAAACATTTTCATCCTCAACTTCCTTACCTTTGTCACTATAAATATGCACTATAAACAACCCACACCCTTTCCTGCGACTGCCCTTGGCCTGCATAGTTGTAACCATTCTCATCGATGTTTATTTCTTCTTACCATGTAAGACTCTTTGTTCCCCATTTTCGTCCAAGCACTCAATAACCTTGTCATAAAAATCCACCTTGGTCCTGTGAATATATAGACAGTCCATGCCCAAAAGCATACTATATGATTCCAACAACAATACATTCAAGTGTGTTGAGGTAGGCATACCATTCAAGTAAAATGCACAAGCTCTTACCTAATGATGAACTCTTTTCTTTGTACCTTTAGCCAATTGTACTAACCAAGATTCTACATGCACTTATTTATTCAAACCACACTTATCCACCAGGCTAGGATTAACATTACTATAATTAGTTCCAGGGTCAATCAAAATAGAAACAACTTGATCCAAAAGCTTATCGTCCATCTCGATAATAGATGCCTGGTGATCTTCCTACCTGTTATCTAGTGCTGCATAGATCATGGGAATATTATGTCCAACATCTCCCACTATATGTGCCTCTTGAGCATTGTGGATCTATGGTATACCACCCTGATGTTGTGGAAAATATCTCCTGTGATGCTCTCCCCCATAAGTCCAACACTACATGGGCTCCCTATTTTCACTCTTATTCTGCTCCTCAAACTGAAGTCGCTATCCATTGAAACATGTATTTAACTTCTTAGGTGGTGAGACATTCTCTTTGTTACATGTATCCTAAGGTCTTACTCACTTCTTGTCCCATTTTCCTTTATTCTTATCATTACCCTTCCAATCCTGATTATTCTTCGATCTATGTTTCGATTGCTCATAATAGTGCTTTAGATTTCGAATGGCCTCCTCCAATGATCTACGCTCATCAAACTCAATCTTGTCTTTGAATGCTACCAAAAACCCAATAATGAATCTCTAAATCTTGGCCTTCTCCTCCTTGAGGTAAGGTACATATCACAACAACTCCAGAAATCTGCTAGTGTACTCCTCATTGGTAATACATCCCATTTTTAGCTCATAAAATTCCTTTGCTCTGTCGTCATAGTATCTCTCTAATAGATACTTCTTCCGAAATAGCCTCTCAAACCCACTCCAATTCAGTTCCTCCTCATGAATACCCCTGACATTATTCACATCTTCCAACCAAATATTTTTTTTACCTTTAAGGATGAATGTAGTTATTTCGGCTTTCATTTTTTCTGAGTAATCATGCAACCTGAAAAAATTCATCATACCAAGCAACCATGCTTCTACATCTTGTGATTTTTTCATCTCTCCATCAAATGGAGGTGGTTTTTATTTCTTAAACTCGTCCAAAAAATATCCCCTGTCACTCCTCCTGTAAGGATCATAATGATGACGATCATAGTTCCTGTCAGAACCAAAACTATAATTGTACCTGTGTTTGTCACCTCTCCTATCCGGAGTGTCCAAGAACATGCCATATTTGATTGTATCATCTCTATCTAATATGTAACCACCATGAGACCTACTTCCATATGCCCTGTTAGTCCCATCCTATTGTATATAGTTGATCTGAAGTGGTCCTTATTTATGCAACTCTAAAAAACTCTAAAGGATTACTGCATTGACCTCTGCTTTTTTCTCCTATGCTCTTTATGGTTCTGTCATTATTTTCTTTACAAATCCTTATTTATTTTTCCAAACTTCTCAATGTGTCTGCTAAGTTAGAATAGTGCCCAACATCATGCTGCTCATCTAATTCATAAGGAGTTGTAGTCTACCATCTTGCTATTCATCTTTGATTTATTCCTGCAAGCATCTCGTGTTGGCTAACCAAATCACAATAAACCAACGTACCTTATCATAATTCGGGGAGGATATCTTGTCTGCAAGATCAAATAATCAACTTAATACATGTACAAACATAATCATAACAACATATAGACATATAACACATAGGTATATCAACACATAAAGATCATTCTAGATAAATTCTAGTCATCAATGCATGACCATATCAACTACACACCATGACCTCATGCATGAAAACATCAACCATACCAATGTACACTTGAAAATATGTAAGAACTTAACATGTATAAATAAAAAATAACCAGTCATACACTCATGACAACACAATTCACAACAACACCATCAACTATCCCATGGCAATATCATTACCACCATGAACAACACCATGCAGATGCAAAAAGTACATAGACAACAAGTATGAGAAACACATATGCAACCAACATAAATGCATGACCAACACACTACCCATATATTTTCAGGGGTTAACTGTGCTCTGATACCACTTTTTAACACCCTACTCCCACATTTACCCAAGTAACCGACCAACCGGGGTAAACATGTGACTAAGAGTTACAATGATCTGATTTAACCTCCTAGGTCACCTTAAGGAAACAAACCCACACCATGCTACTACACATACCTTCTGCACATGCTACAAGACACCCAGGAGCCATCCCAACCTACCAGGAGGTTAGCCCCTAACCCAACCTGACATTTTCATGTTTCAATCACCCAGGCGCACACTTGACATGGGAAAGAGAGAGACTTGAAACCTCCAGTTGCACACACATAATGAGCATGCATGCGACTAGGGACTTTTCCTAGTAGTTCTCAGCCTACGACCCCAATTTATTTGCCACTTTTTCAGGTCCAGAGCCCAGGTCACTGACTAGAACACCATGACACTTTCAAAACTAAAACATAACAACGACATAATGATGTAAAGACAAACGCTTGAACAAGGAATTAACTGGACCCCTACTAGCCATGACAAACATTTCGTCAAACATGTCACAAATATGTAATCTACAAGTTTAAATAACAAAATTGAGCATAAGGGTCTCATACTTATTTGAGAATCGCTAAGAAGCATTATTTCCTCATCACATTAACTGCATTATCATATATTTGGGCATATATACACTGTTCATTCATTTACAAATCAAAGCACGATGAGAGGCATACATCATCACTATCATAAAACACATTCATATCCAGCATATAAACAACAAAAATGACAAGCACATAACAACCATATAAGCCATGCAATAACAAAAATATTTACCCATCAATATAAGAGGAAAAGAGCTCTTATTTCCATAAGTAAAATGCAACCACGTATGGGACTTCCACGTTCCACCCAACGATAGACATGGCTGAGCCAAATATCTCTTTAGCTAGTCGCCCCCGTCCCATATTCGAAGCAATGTGGGATCTCATAAAACTCATCAACTAAAACCAAACCAGGGCTTCCAGAGGAAAACCCACCTCAACCCTCAACCAGTGATTCCAACTCACAGTCGGACATCACAACCATCACTATATTGGTCCTCACCCAAGTTGTCCAGGGCTCCAAACCACTTTTTCCAACTAGGGCTTCCAAGACTAGTAACTCAACCCACAATTGTCGTCGGGCTTCCAGAGAGTTTGTCCAACCAGGGCTTCCAGGACTAGTAAATCAACCCATCAAGGGCTTCCAGAGCATTTTTCCAAGCAAGGATTCTAGAAAAAAGGATCCATAACACCATGGTTATCACATAAATGGAAAGGCTAGGAAAATCCACTATCAATCCACGAAATCATCCATGCCAATGACAAATCATGACCAAGAAACCACATGCATGTGCCATGCATGCCAAAACTAGTAAGGAATACACACATGCAACTCAATACCTGCAATCAAAACCCGTTGTAGCTGTTGAACCCAATGTCATCTTGTGCTTTCTTGCTCTTCCTTTGCCTTACTGCTCCAAAACTCCAAGTATGACACACTCTCCAAGAGTGCCCAAGAGTATGAGAGAGAGAGAGAGAGAGAGAATAGAATGAGAGCTCTAAAAATACCCTAAACAAAAGCCATCAACTGATCCTCAGAAGCCTTTTTATTAAGGAGGCCTCCATTTTCTTCATTTTCCATTATTTTCCTTCATTTTCCTCCTCACTTGCAACCTATGACCTTTCACCTCCCTTTTCTCTTATTTTCCATTATTTTCATAAATAAATTCCAATAAATGCCACTTTGCCTTTCTGAAGGCTTAGCCATTACCTTTTCCAATTTCCATAGCCATAATAAATCGTGTGAACACCCGCACTATGATGTTTTTCCCAACATTCATCTTGGAATACGTGTCCCATAACCTTGGTTATTATTTTTCCTTTATTAAATTTATTACATGGATTTTTCACCAGAGCTGTTACAATCACCTAATTTTGTGAGATAATTTTAAGTGATACCACAAGATATGTGTAACACCCTCCTCCGATATCTACCCAAGTAACCGGCCAACTGGGGTAAACATGTGACGAGAGGCTACTATGATTTGGTTCAACCTCCCAGGTCACCTTAAGGAAGTGGAACCAACACCACACACTAAACAAACCTTACACACTTGCTACATGACATCCAAGAGCCATGAAAACTTCCACAAGGCTAGCCCCTGCATAAAACTAAAATTTTCAAGCCCTTGACAAGGCAACAATGCGACAAGAATCTCCTAGTCGAATGCATAAGGTTGCATCAATGTGACTGTGGACTTTTTCACTAAGTGTTGTGCCAGAAACTGCGGATTTTAAGGCTATATTCTAGGGCTAGGGCTAGAACTTTGCCTATAAATCCCTGTAACTCTCAAATTTCATAAATGACACAAGGAAAATGATTGCAAACAAAAAATTGACACCAGGACTAGGCCTGACCATGCCCAACTAGGACTGAAACTTCCTCAAACATGTCACAAATATGTAATAATCTACAAGTCTAAATAGCATATATGAGCATAGGGTTCTCATACTTATTTGAGAATCACTAAGAAGCATTGTTCCCTTGCATCATTATTTGCATGATCATATATTAGGTCATAGATACATTGTTCATTCATTTAAAATCAAAACATGATGAGAGCCATACATCATCACTGTCATAATACACATTCATAACCAACACATAAAAACCACATAAGCCACATAATAACAAGCACATTTACCCATAAATACAAGAGGAAAAGGTCTCTTATTGCCATAACAAAAATGCAACCAAGTCTGGGACTTCCATGTTCCACCCAACCATAGACATGGATGAGCCAAATCTTTCTTTAGCCAGTCACCCCCATGCCATATTCCAAGCATGAATGTGGGATCTCATAAAACTCAAGAGTCAAAACCAAACCAAGGCTTCGATAGGCCAAACCACATCAATCCTCAACCAGTGATTCCACCCCATGGTCGGAAATCACAACCATCCCCAAATTGGTCTCTCCCTAAGTTGTCAAAGGCTCTAGAGCGTTTGTCCAACTAGGGCTTCCAGGACTAGTAATTCAACTCACCAAGGGCTTCCAGAGTGTTTGTCCAACCAAGGCTTCTAGGACTAGTAACTCAACCCAAGTTGTTACAGGCCTTCCAAAGCGTTTTTCCAACCAAGGCTTCCATGAACTAATAACTCAACCCACAACAAAAGGCATGTGAGAACCAACCCGAAAAACAAATAATGAAATGAATCCACAACACCATGGTTATATAGGAAATGGAAAGGCTAGGAAAATCTATGGTCAATCCAGGCAATCCTCCATGCCAATGGCATATCATAACCAAGAAACCACATTCATATGCCATGCATGCCAAAACTCGTGAGGAAAACATACATGCAACTCGATACCTACAATCAAAACCCATCGTAGTTACTGATACTGATGTCCTATTGCGTTTTCTTGATCTTCCTTTGCCTTTTTTCTCAAAAATTCCAAGTATGGCACACTCTTCAAGAGTTCTCCAAGAAAATCTAAGTGTCCAAGAATATGAGAGAGAGAGAGAGAAAAAATATAATGAGAGCTCCAAAACTGCACTGATCAAAAGCCATGAACTAATCCTCATAAGCCTTTTTATTAATGAGACCTCTATTTTCTTCAATTTTCCATTATTTTCCTTCATTTTCCTCCTCACATGCAACATGTGACCTTTCACCTCCCTTTTCTCCTATTTTCCATTATTTTCATAAATAAATGTCAATACATGTCACTTTGCCTTTCCAAAGCCTTAGCCATTGTCTTTGCCAATTTCCATAGCCATAAAAAAACATATGAACACCCACACTAGGATGTTTTTCCCAACAATCAACTTGGAATACATGTCCCATGACCTTGGCTATTATTTTGTCTTTATTAACTTTTATATTACATGGAATTTTCACTAGGGTTGTTACAACATGTAACTTTTTAGACCTGAGTTTTTTTAGGAACACTTTCCATTAGCACACTTATTTTTTTGGACATTTTAAGCTATAAATCTATTATGACACCTCAATGTAGATTTTACTAATATAATATCTCCTAGTTTTAGTTAGAAAAAGGTACGTATACATTGTTACTAACTCTAAATAAATAATAAATTTGCATCCGTCAACCATTCAAATATACTTTTTAATATTTTTATTTCAACGCTATCTAAATAAGAAAACCACGAAGCTATGTCAAAATGCTCTCTGTAACATTGCTAATGTAAGGGCTAAACGTTCACACATAATAATGTAACTAATCATGCACAATATCAAGTTGTTTGTAGGTTTATAATTTTCGAGTAAACATTCAAACTTCAAATAACAATCCCTGTACTCCTAATACCAATAATTTCTTTTGCGCTGATATTTAGACTACATAGAAAAACACACACACACACACACACACACACACACACACATATATATATATCAAAGAAGTTATTCATCATATATATATATATATATATATATTTGTATAAAGTAAATAAGTTTTTCATCGTGAATATGTAATTAAAATAAAGTGCTATTGGAGATTATCAATACATAACAAAAATAAGTATTCATAATGAAGTAACACATTAAGATATGTCATTAATATAAACAATATTTGTTTCGATCATTATATGATGTGTAATGTCTATTACATGTTTCTTTCAATTTTGAAAGAGATAAGGTTCTAACATCATATGTTGGATCTATTTTAATGAGACATTGCTAAAATCCAAGTATAAAATTATTCTCATCTCTAGAGAATATATTTTGAGGCTTCTCCACAATGTAATTATCAAATGGCTTCCCTTTTGCCTCATCACCCTCCAAACAACCGTTGTGTTTTACTTAGAAAATTCATTCCACACTATTTTCATGCTTTGTGCTTTTGATACATTTATATTTAGTACATTCATCAACAAATCCCAAAAGAAAATAACTTTCATTTAAAAATAAAAAAAAAAACTTTGCTCCAACTAATTTCCTAAGTAAAACCCTCACATCACTTACACTTTTTCTTTATTAGATTCCAACTTGGAATTCACCAACACATGATTACACTATACAATTTTGGTTTGTATTTACAATTTTTGTCTTAGTTAACACTCGCAAATTCTTATTTTCCCTTTTGGGAGGTTTTCTAACTAAATAATATACCTTCCAATTCTATTACCAACAACATAATATTATGTAAATATGCATAAAGAAAGGGTTGTTAGGATAATGAAATTCACTGAGAGAAGTGGTGATGTCCAAAGTCATTCTCATTAGGATGCCACTAATCACCAGGAAAAATTTACTTGGAGTCTTTATGTCTTTAAATATGTTATATTCCACATGAATACCATGGGTTCTCATAAATTTTGAGCTCGAAAACCACCAGTAACTCAATCGAGTCAAGTTTACTTAAACCACCTTAACAACCCCCCCAACCCCCCTTAAACTCTAATCATGGAGATTAACTTGGTCCTAATCATTGATCAACCATCTCACATGAGATCTCACATTCCCCCCTGTTGATATTGCAACAAGATGATGAGCTTAGTGGAAAGGAGTCGCCTTCACTAAGTGGGCCCGCAGGGTATTTTTGGCGCAAAGTCTATTTTTAGACTATGTCTATTTTTAGACATATGGATCATGTTCTATGAGTTGCATGATGCTATTTGTGGATGGTTGGTCAAGTTGGAAAAAATAGATGGACTTCTATTTTTAGACATACTGGGCGGAATCTATTTTTAGATTGCCAGTCTAAAAATAGATATGTCTAATATTATTAGCTCTTAATAATATTTGGACTCTAAACATTATCTTATCCTCTTGGAGCACTTCAGTTTGATGCCTGGATGTGGCACATGCAGCTGACAGAAGGAATTATGCTATTCCTAGGTTTAGTGGAGCTATTGCATGGTTGACTTCAGTTAGAACTCATGTGACAGAGTTTGGTGGAGTTGATGAGATAGTTAATGGAGTTGTGTTCAGTTTAACTTAGTTGAGCTAGTTGTATCTAGTCTAACTGATTGATAAAATTAGTGAGAGTGGTGTGAATTAATTATTAATTAATTCACTAATTATTAACTCATAAATCAACTAATGAATACATCAGTTAACTGCAGTGCATGGACAGTTTCAGTGGAGACCAGTGGAGAGGTTAGGTGAAAGAGCAGTGTGACTATCAGTTGTGACTATACTTGTGCATGAGATTTGCACACACATTGATAGAGAAGCCAATGAAGATTGCGCAGTACATACTGGTGGGATTTGAACCTTGATCTCATGCTTATCCATATTGGATTGCGCAGTAGAGGCTGGCTAACAGGTGGAGCAAATTTGAGCATGTGTTTTGTATGATCTGAGCTTGTGTAGTGTGTAACAATTGGAGATTGTACTGAGAGCTTGTGAGGAGTTTGTACAATGATTGTTACATGATCTCTATCATTATAATATACAGATAGTTGGGGGTTTTAAGCTTTAAGCTTTCCCATAAATATTGTGTTTATATGTGTGATTGTTTATGGTTTTAATGTGCGCATGCGATTGTTTATATTTCCGCAAATTGATGATCAATAGTAGAAGAGGTTATGTATTATGCATGAAGCTCAAATAGTGTGTGATCAGGATAATCTCGGTGAATAATTTAACATTTATTCAAATTTCTACATGGTATCAGAGCAGTATTGATCATTGGAGCAATTGCAAAACATTGAAGCGGTTGAGTTTTGTGCTGGTGGAATTCGAATTTGCAGCAGTGTTTTCTTGGTGTCGAAGTTGAGATGTCTTTCAACGGATTGCAATTGGAGTATGCCCTTGAGGGCAGCTCAAATTATATTGCATTGAAGGACAAGATGGAGGCGGTGCTGGATGACAATGGGTTGAAGGAGTTCATAGATGCAGAAATTCCAAAGCCTACTTCTAGTGATGCTGCCGTACTTGACGCATGGCAAAAGAAGACAACAAAGTGTCGAAGGATTTTGTTGGAGTGTGTGAAGGATCACATAGTATCCATCCTTCATGGTAAGGTTTCTCCATTCTTGATGTAGAAATCTTTGATAGATTTATTCCAAATCAAGAGCGAATCTTCCGCAGGAAGTTGGCGCTCAAGATAAACCTTAAACATAAAGACAGGAGAAAGGCGACAGATGCCCAAGTACCTCACGAAGTTCATCCAATGCAGGGATGAGCTGGGAAGTGTGGGGGTGACTGTTGATGATGAGGACTTGGTGAGCTTGGCTCTCCTTGGGCTTCTGAAGAGTTGGCATTCCTATTAGGACTCTGTCAATGGTCGGGATAAATTGCTAGGATGGGAGCGACTTTGGTCGGATCTTGTGCAAGAGGAGATAAGGCGGAGTACCAGGGATGGATCTTCATCAAGGAACTCTTATGAAGATAATTGCGCTTTTTCTGCCAAAGCAAAGAAGGGGAAGAGCAAGAAAGCTTCTCATTCCGGTGCGAAAGGAAAGAAGCGGGACATGTCCAAGGTGAAGTGCTTTCACTGTCACCAACACGGACATTATGCCACAAATTGTCCACAGAAGAAGAAAAATAAGTAGGCTGCTGGAATTGCAGCTGGAGAGGCCTTAGCCTCGCAGTTTGAGCTGGATTTTTTGTTGATCACATGCTTGGTTTCAAGTGTGGAGAGATCAGTGTGGTTTCTGGACAGTGGTGCGTATTTTCACATGACAGGAGATCGAGATTTGTTTACTGATTTGGATGAGAAAGATCTTGGAGTGCACATCAAGATGGGCGATGATGGTAGATACAGTGCGACTGGTATCGGTACCATTTCCTTTGAGAGGGAGTCTGGTAAACCCTTCAGATTGAAGGAAGTGATGCATGTTCCAAGATTGAAGAAGAATCTTATCTCTATGCTGTATGTTAGAAGACAAGGGATATAGATGTTGTCTTTGAAGTAGGGAAAGGCTTTTCCGCTAGCATAACCGGTGAGACCCTTGTGAGGATGGGGTTCAGTTAAGAACCTTTATCAATTGCGTGTATATGGTTGGGGAAGAATGGTTAGGTGCAAGCAAGAAGGAGTGGTGGAGGTCGATGATGGTACAGTTGTGGCACCCGGAGATTGGGCCACTCTCACCATGGAGCTTTGTGGAGCTTTAAAGATACCGCAACCCTTGACTATCAGCTTCCTAAAGGCACTCTTGTTGCTAAATGATCGGGCAAGGGGCGTGACTTTGGGAAAATTTGTGAAAGCCACTTTTCACAGAAGGATGAATGCCACACCACTCCATCCTTGAGGAGAATTCAATGCACGTGTGGACCTTTCTAAAAGAGGCTCGACAAAGAAAGCTAATGTATTATGTGATATTTGTTGATGATTTTTCTCGTAAGTGCTGGATCTTCTTCATGCAGAAGAAGAGAGAGACATACTCAAAGTTTTGTGAGTTCAAGGCACTAGTGGAGAAAGAATCGGGGAAGCAGGTGAAGGCTCTTAGGAGCGACAATGGTGGTGAATTCATCTCTGGCGAATTCAAGGACTTTTGCAGCGCAGAAGGAATTCGAAGAGAGCTCATAACACCTCATAACCCACAGCAGAACGGGGTTGCTGAGCGGAAGAACAGAACGATCGTGGGTGCTGCACGAGCGATGTTGCATAATCAGGGCCTACCCATTCACTTATGGGTGGAGGCATGCAATACTGCAGTATATGTGCAGAACCGTTGTCCTCACAGGATACTTGGCATGAGTACACCCGAGGAGGCGTTTTCTGGTAAGAAGCTTGATATTTCCCATTTGAGGATTTTTGGTTCACCTGTTTACATTCATGTGACGAAGGATGCCAGGAAGAAGCTGGATCCGACCGCAGAGGTTGGGATATTTATGGGGTACATTGATACGCCCCACAACTATCGTATGTATTTTCCAAACAGTCGCAAGACTATTGTGCGACGGGATATCAAATTTCAGGAGGAGAAAGCCATGAAGTGTTCGCTTGAGAGGGAGCTACACTTGCATGCAGATGAGGAGCTATTAGTTCCTAAGGATGAGTCTCAGGATGTGGATCAACCACAAGATGAGGTTCATGGAGTGGAAGAAACCACTCATGCAGCGCCAACCATTAGAGGGCTGAAGCGCACTATAGAAGCTGAGTGACTGGCTCAAGATGCAGAGAAGGTTGTAGGAGCACCTACATCACAGCGCAGACAGAGACAGTCACCTGACTGGTATACTGGATACATGGCTCTTGTGAGAAAGTGTATCGTGACAGAGCCATCCTCTTTCGAGGAAGCTGTGGAGGATCTCGCATGGGTAGATGCCATGGTGGAAGAGTATGATTCGATTGTCAGAAACAGTGCATGGGAGATTGTCCCGAGGCTGGAGGGGAAATTAGTGGTGGGTTTGAGATGGATCTACAAAGTGAAGCAAGTAGCTGACGGGAGTGTGGAGAAGTACAAGGCAAGATTTGTTGCCCGAGGCTTTTCACAGATTGAGGGGATCGATTATGAGGAGACCTTTGCACTTGTCGCAAGGTATTCTTCCATACGGACGATTCTTGCTCTCTCAGCGCAGATGGGGTGGCACATTCATCAGATGGATGTGAAGACTGCATTCCTCAATGGAGTCATTGAGGAGGAGGTGTACATAGAGCAACCCGAAGGTTTCGAGATCTTCAGCAGCGAGTCGCATGTGTGCAGGCTCAAGATAGCGTTGTATGGGTTGAAACAAGCACCTCGTGCTTGATACACACGGATAGACAATTATTTCATCGGACTTGGATTCTCCAAGAGTGAGGCAGATCCGAACCTATACCAGATTGTGGTGGAGGGTAAGTTGCTAATCATTGTACTTTATGTAGATGATTTGATTTTGACAGGTGATGAGCTGTTGATACTCTCATGCAAGGAGGATCTTGCAAAAGAGTTTGAGATGAAGGACTTGGGCCTCCTTCATTATTTCCTGGGATTGGAAATTTGGCAACGCAGTGATGGATTGTTTGTTTCTCAGGGTAAGTATGCCCGGGAGATACTGGAGAAGTTCAACATGCATGGCTGCAAGCCTGTTGATACTCCTCTTCCTGGTGGTTGGAGGAAGGAGGATGCTACTTCGGCGGAGGTAGTGGACGCCACTGTCTATCGACAGTTGGTGGGGTCGCTTATGTATCTGGTCAATACACGACCCGATATATGCTATGCTGTTAACCAGCTTTCGCAAGCTATGGTTAAGCCTACCAAGCTCTTTTGGCCTAGGACATATATATTGTGTTATCTCATAGGCACACTCCAGATATGGATTGTGGTACGTGATACTAGATGAGGTGAAGTCATGGTGGCTTCACTGGATGCGACAATATGGAGCCCAATCCATTTAAAGATAATATCCTGGGAGGATTTTCGTCTCACGCCGACAACGCTTGGTACAACAGAAGCGTAGATCCGTGGCAACTAAGTTCAACAGAGGCCGAGTATAAGGTATGGGCCGAGTTTGGCTACATGCGAGGCTATATGGATGAGAAAGATCCTCGGTGGTTCATTTCACACTTAGAGCCTACTCGTGATTTATTGTGATAATCGAGTTGCATCAAACTCCTGCTACATCCAAGATTAAGATAGATATAAAACATAATAATATCCGTGATCATCATATCTTAGATTGTGTGTAGTCAAGGATCATGTTATTTATACATTCTACTGTGATCACAGATGTTGATATCTCAATCATGCGCTCACTAGGAGCAAATTCGAATACCACAGGGGCAGGATAGGGGTTGCAGATAATCCATATCTTGTTGAGAGGGAGTGTTGACATTGCAACAAGATGATGAGCTTAGTGGAAAGGAGTCGCCTTCACTAAGTGGGCCCGCAGGCTATTTTTGGCGCAAAGTCTATTTTTAGACTATGTCTATTTTTAGACATATGGATCATGTTCTATGAGTTGCAGGATGCTATTTGTGGATGGTTGGTCAAGTCGGAAAAAATAGATGGACTTTTATTTTTAGACATACTGGGCGGAATCTATTTTTAGATTGCCAGTCTAAAAATAGATATGTCGAATATTATTAGCTCTTAATAATATTTGGACTCTAAACATTATCTTATCCTCTTGGAGCACTTCAGTTTGATGTCTGGATGTGGCACATGCAGCTGACAGAAGGAATTACGCTATTCCTAGGGTTTAGTGGAGCTATTGCATGGTTGACTTCAGTTAGAACTCATGTGACAGAGTTTGGTGGAGTTGATGAGACAGTTAATGGAGTTGTGTTCAATTTAACTTAGTTGAGCTAGTTGTATCTAGTCTAACTGATTGATACAATTAGTGAGAGTGGTGTGAATTAATTATTAATTAATTCACTAATTATAAACTCATAAATCAGCTAAAGAATACATCAGTTAACTTCAGTGCATGGACAGTTTCAGTGGAGACCAGTGAAGAGGTAGGTGAAAGAGCAATGTGACTATTAGTTGTGAATATACTAGTGCATGAGTTTGCACCACACATAGATGGAGATGAAAATGAGGATTGCGCAGTGCATACTAGTGGGATTCGAACTTGGATCAAGCCATTATTCATCTTGGATTGCGCAATAGAGGCAGGCTAACAGGTGGAGCAGATTGGAGCATGTGTTTTGTATGATCTAAGCTTGTGTAGTGTGTAACAATTGGAGATTGTACTGAGAGCTTGTGAGGAGTTTGTACAATGATTGTTACATGATATCTATCATTATAATATTCATATAGTTGGGGGTTTTCAGCTTTAAGCTTTCCCATAAATATTGTGTTTATATGTGGGATTGTTTATGGTTTTAATGTGCGCATGCGATTGTTTATATTTCCGCAAATTGATGATCAATAGTAGAAGAGGTTATGTATTATGCATGAAGCTCAAATAGTGTGTGATCAGGATAATATCGGTGAATAATTTAACATTTATTCAAATTTATACACTCCCCTGATCCGAAAATGGTCTGGATAACTTTTATGTATTTCAAGAACCTACCACTCAGTTTAAATTAAAATGATCTAGCTTGTACTTTACAATTTTGCGGAATTATTTACTTGAAAGTGGTGTATGAATTTTTATTGTTTATGTGTCTTAAATTCATTTGTTCTTGCTGAAATTTAACATGTATGACAGCAACATAATGCAACAAATAATCATTCAAACACAACAACAAACTTAATCTAGGAGTTCACCCGAAATCTCGTGGGCTACGTCTCCTTTGAGCTTTGTCATCTTGACTCAGCTCTTTGGGATTATGGTAAGTTTTTTTACAAAGTAAATATTTAACTCAAATGAATGCAAAAATGATGCAAAGGACTGAAAATACCATTTAAATCCCTCTAATCGCTGTCCAAACTTTGTAAACAACTTTAGGCTCTTGTTGACACGATTCCTTCTGTCGGTGCACTAAGCTACTCTGAGCTTCTAAATGGCACAAACTCCCTTAGAATCCTGTTTTTGTCATTGAAACCACTCCTTCTGTATCCAACACACATCAGACACCAAATACCAACTGATAAATTTCTCAAATCGAGCACAACATCCCCAAACTAGGCTATCCTCCACGGTTTGCCCAGGGCTGCCTAAAACTTCACATCAACTTCTTGAGCTCTAGAAGTCCTCAAAATGTTCTAAAACCACTTCCATTGGTTCCAAAATGTTTGAAATAGTCAAGATAGACTTTTCATTCATCAAAAATGGCCTCCAGCTGCTATGGTTTCGCCTCAATCACCTATCGGCACCCCTTGGCACTAGGATCAATGAAAACTTTGACCTCTAGAAGTCTTCAAAACTTGCTAAAACCTCTGTCATTAGATTCATAATGATGTTTTCAGTCAAGAATGACCACTGTTTCACTGCATATAGTCTCAAGCAGCTCTAGCTAAGCCCTGCACTGCTGCTGGCAAAAGCTGGCACTAATGGCCCCTGGAACTTTACTGAAGATTTTCGGCCTTCAAAAGTTCTTTACAGGCTCTTCAAACCATCTCATCAGATTCATAACATCTGAATTATCCAATTTATACTATTGGAACTATGGAAAAGGACTCTAGCTCCCCTGTCTAGGCCTCAAACTAATTTGGTCTCATGGTGGCCCTAATGGCCCCTTCATCTTCCTTGAAGAAAAAACTACTGAAGATGACCTCTGTTCGACTTGAAACCTATTCCAAACTCTCCAGAAGGTCGAAGAGACCCAAAATTGACTAAAATTTCATCCAATTTGGTTCAATAATAAGGAAGTTATGGCTTCTACAAGAAAAAATCCCAATGTCCCCCAAAAACCCCACTAAATGTGGAGTAACTGCAGTTAGGGTAGATAAAGTTGGCAAACTCCACCGAAAATGTCAAAAGCCGCTCCAGAATGGCGGAACTGAAAATGGTTATATTAAATGCTAGTGGGTCATGTGACCACACTGCGAAAATCATCGCATAAAATACCAACTAACCACGGCATTAAAGTTTAAATAGTGCTGACCACATGTGAACGGTTAACTAACCCCCTGTTCTGAACCCCTTGGTTAGGAGCAGTGGTTGTAAGGGGCTAGCCCCTTTTGTTTTCTGCCATCAAAAACTTCAAAGCACAAATACACATGGAGGTCATGATATGTTAAGTACTTCCCTTGTGACACAACGGTAAAATGTTGCGCTGCTTGACCTATTGTTCGGTGTTCGAAACCCGTAAGTCCTCAAATATTTTAGAACATGCTGTTAACCATTGAACTGGGGGCCACGTGGCGGCCTACGGGCCTGCCACGTGGCAGCCTGTAATTGGTTTGAAATTGTAAAGTCAAACCATTAACAAATAAGGAGATGCCACTTGTCTGAAAATCATTCGCCCAGATGGAATATTCTCTGGAATATTCTCATAATATTATTTTTAAAAAATTTCCAAAGTTTGAAAGTCAAACTTGGTCAACTGAAAAAATGGAGTTTACTGGATATTTCAAACCTCAATAACTTTCGCATACGACCTCGGTTTTGAGAACCGTTCACGGCGCCAGAATCGCAGTGACTAGACCTTTTCATTCGTTCAGACTGCAAGTGATTTCGAACACTTTCATTTTTGAGCAATTTTCATAACTTGGATATGATCTCCTGATCACCCCCTTAAGCTAGGATATTAGTACACCTACCACCCTAGTACTTATACAAGTGGTCCACTCCACAACTCAATGACTCCATGCACCATTACATTACATGTCTACTTGATCAAATTCTTAAGGCCTTACAACAATCTGTGCTCTTGTGCAACATCTATGTATCAACAATAGGTCTTACAACTTCTTGGGGGAATACACCTACCTTGGACCAAAACCCTTAGGGTGTCACATACCACTGGTGTTATCACACCATTGCAACTCTCATCACTTGTTGGCTCCTTCACTATCCTAAAAAACCATTGAATCCATTTTTTTCCCTCCTCCATATGACCACTCTCCCGCTACATATTTAGCTTTGTTGATCCATATCTTCACTTGGGATTTCTCAATACTTGACCTCTCTCTCATACAAATCCAACGCATGCTATTAATTTGCATCCTCGTCATCATTGTGCGTCCTCATCTTGACTTCTCTTGCCACTGTGGCTTACCTCTTTGATTTCCGACCACATATGTACAACCATGAACATTTTCTTGCCTCTACAAATCACATGTTTCAATCTAGTGGCACAGAGGCTATTCACTCCAGTTGGAATTTCAGTTATAGTTTCTGCTTCATATGTCTGGGAGGCCCGCTACACTTGAAAACCTCCTTGTCATTTCTCTTCCTCAACAACTTCATGTTTTTCCTTGGACTTCAATCCCACTTTTGTGGGCCCTCTTGTCCTTATTTTTCTAGTCTTAGCCCCTCCATCGTCTTTGTTGTCAGTAGAGTATGGTTGCTCCTCGAGCCTTTCTTCTTCGATGGTCATTCCCACTTTCTTTGACTTGGTGCATACCTTTGGCACATTGGATATATCTATCAAAACAAGCTTATGATACTGGTTGTTAGGATCCAGAAACACCAAGAAAAGTGGTGGTGTCTAAAGACATTGTTGCTAGGATCCCATTGGTCACCAGGACAAATTTAACTGGAGTATTTTTGCCTTTAAATAGGTTATATTCCACATGAATACCATGGGAAAAACCATGGATTCTCATAAACTTGGAGCTCGAAAACCATTGGTAACTTGACCGAGTCAAGTTTACTTGAACCACCCTAACAAGGGTGTGTATTATATGTTAAAGAAGACATTTTATATGTGATGTTGCAAACGACACAATCCAACGATCATGGTTCATAAAGATATGTTGGACAATACTAATCTTTTCTGTAGGGATGTTGTAGTATTTTGATTATGCTTTCTATGATTTTGCAGAACCAACTATAGTGTTCAATGTCTCATAGAGGTTCTAGAATCATTACATTTTGAGTAAACATGCTTTATGTATAAAAAGATAGGGGATTAGGCATTGTGATAGGTGATAACACATAAATTTTAAACACATTGAATTTACATGGAATTATGTGGCGGGTAGTGAAAAGGCTCAAAACAGAGAAAAATCCAAAGCAATTGTAAAATTCTTTTATCTTAATGAAAGGAAGTGCGTTTTTTCTGTTTGAAAAAAAAAGTTACTTACAAAGAATCATTATGTTTCTTACCTATCAATGATTCAGTAAGGGTTGATTGGAAATAAACTATATTGAAGCTAGTCGGTCCTCCTTTAACTTCCATGCTTAATTAGACTATTGTTTCATTTACTTGTTTTAGCATGGAATTATCTGTTTTTGTTTTGATCTATATCAATTTTTGAAGGCTTCTCATTTGTATCAGTGTGTCCTACAAAATCATAAAGTTATGCATTTATAATTCACAACTTTTGAAAAAAAAAGTCTTTAAGCTTTGGAGAATATTGATTCAAACATAAAAAATTACCTTCTTATTTTCCTCCACCACAACTGGGCATTCAAATTTGAATTGTAATTTAAAGTAGAACCTCCTACACCGTAATTATCTTTATTGGATTTCCATTTGTATTAGAAGATTCTTGGGAGTTTTCATCTTCTATAATGACAATTAAATATAGGAATTAAAAACAATTAATTTAGATTAGCATTTAGAAAAAGAGGAAGAATAAGAATAAGAATAAGAAGAAAAGGCTTAATCAAAGGAAATATTAAAAAACATTGCTAGAAAATACTTTCATGTCAAGTAATAATGTTTGATTAAAAAACAAGTTTACTTGCTTAATGTTTATATAAATGTCGAGTTGAGAATGATTTGATGAAAACAAAACTTATATTGTGTTTGTTATTAGAGACTTGATGATAAAGATTAGGAGAAGGAATGAAAATCATTTGCCTCCTCCACACACCTTCTCCTTAGAGTGGCGATAAAAAAACATGTATATATCAATAACATGAGGGATATGATGTAGTCATTCTAAAGAATGGTTAGAGTTGGAATGACTAGAGTCTTAACTAGAAAACTTGGTGGAACCTCTTCAAACTCAACTTTGTTGCTTAGTAGATATGCATGATAATATTTTATCTCCCGCACTACCTCCTCCTCCTCAAGATTGGTGATTAAGAACATATATTTATAAAAACCATGACAAATTTGATACAATAATTTCAAAGAATGACTAATGCCTTGACTAGTAAACTTGGTGAAACCCCTTCAAAACTTAGCTCCTTTAATCAACATGATAGGTGTGAAGTGGTATACTGAGAGGTAAAAAATTGTTATAATGCTCGAAGGATTCTAGACATACACCACCATTTACCCCACATACCTTGTACCTCAAAGGTAGTGAAAGGTAACTAAAGGGGTGACTAAAAGTGAAACAGTAAAGCTTGGGTTATAAATTTTTTTGTACTTTAAAAAGATGCATAATCATAGTGTTCGAAGGGCCCTAGACATACACCACCATATACCCCCACACACCTTGTACCTCAAGGTAGTGAAGAGTGATGTAAGTGAAAATGAACCAATCTTGTCCCAAGAGAAAAATGGAGAAATATCGAAATCAAAGCAACACAATCTAGAAAACAAAACAAAAAATATGTCATGCAATTCAAAGCGAAGACTCTGGCGATCCGTGTGATGGGAGGGGAGGATCATGAGGGGAGCCGTCGATTAGGGGTAAAAATCGGACTGTAGAGACGTGTCGGCGGTAAATTGAAATTTGAAAGAAATAATTGATTTATTCACGCGCCATGTGCGCTTATGAATAAATAAGGAAAGCCGGGAGGAGACTCTGACATAAGTGGCATTATTATTACATTTGGCGGAGCAGAAGAGGAGAAAGAGAAATGGCGAGAACGAAGCAAACAGCTCGAAAATCAACAGGCGGGAAGGCGCCGAGGAAGCAGCTAGCAACCAAGGCGGCACGGAAGTCTGCCCCGGCGACCGGGGGAGTGAAGAAGCCTCACAGATTCAGGCCTGGCACTGTTGCCCTTCGTGAAATCCGAAAGTACCAGAAGAGCACCGAGCTGCTTATAAGGAAGTTGCCGTTCCAGCGCCTGGTGAGGGAGATCGCCCAGGACTTCAAGACGGATTTGAGGTTCCAGTCGTCGGCTGTGGCTGCGTTGCAAGAAGCGGCAGAGGCATATCTGGTTGGACTCTTCGAGGATACTAATCTTTGCGCCATTCATGCCAAGAGGGTCACCATCATGCCCAAGGACATTCAGCTCGCTCGCCGCATCCGTGGAGAGAGGGCATAAAGTTTCAGTCAGTACCAATGGTGTGTTTTCACACCACCGTATATCTCTTTAAAATTTGTTTCACTCTTTCCCTTTTTAGGGTTTCTTTGTTTGGTTGGGGTTCGGAATTGCAAGCAAAATATGTAGACTGGATGGTTGCGCTAGGGTTAAGTTTTGCTCGCCCTTGCTTTAGTCAAATTTGTTCGGTTCCCTCAGTCAGTCGTTTCTTGGCCTCGGTGTAAACTTTTTGTCGCTCTTATGACGTCCATCATTCCAAGTAGAAGATGCAGAGTTGATGGTTACTATTTTCTTGGATGCTCTGATGAGCAATGCTATGAAAGTGTATAGATGAATGCGGTTTTAGGGTTTTGTTAAGTTATCTGTTGAAAGTAATTCCGTGTACTTCAGGAAGGGCTTGATCAATTGTAATAACTCTCTGGCTAATGACTTTCTTATACATGGCTTCTATTTTGGAATTCTGTTAACTTAGTTCTGGGGTTTGTAACTGCTTTCTACTCTGGTTTGTCTGTCATAGGTTGCTACTATATATTGCTGGTTTGTCTGTCATAGGGCGTTATAAATACTTTAAAAATTGAAAGGGGTAGAGACATGAATGATCAGTTTGTGTCATCATCGTAGCTACAACTATAAAAAGAAACAACTGGCGTGGTTTTGGCATCAGTCGTCTCTTTGTGATGGCGTGGGAAAGTATACATTGCAGCGTACTATAGGTTGCATTAGCGAAATCAAGTTGGTGGAAGCGTCAGTTTTTCACTGATAAAAGAAAACACTACTTGGAAAAATAAACTACTTTCTTGTGGCCTTGAAATTGAAAAACGAAGTAGAAAGAGTAGTAAAATGAGAAAGTAATGTGAATTAACTCATTTTGGTAGAGTTTGACTCTTACTTTATTGTTAGTTCCTTGGTGAGTTTGTCCCCCCTTGGCCACTAATATGGATTTGTGGGAATGGTTAAGTGAGCCTTTATGTGTTGTGGTTATTGGCCGAACTCGAATAGTGTATTGAATCTCTTTTATTGTATTATTATTTATTATGACTTGTCTTATTAGACAATGTGTTAATTGCATGTATGTTGTGGTTGTATCATCACTTGGAATGATCAAGATGTGAAATTCAATTTATGAATCATTAGCAATTGTTTTTTTTCTTCTTTTGTATATGTTAGAGGCACAGTGTTTCTCACTGGCCGTTTCTTGCTTAATATGTGTAGTTTCATTCTATATTGACATCAATGTATATTCCTTGTATTTGCTATCTAATTTTTAGCAAATCATTAACAATTTTCATCATAGAGGGACAATGTTTCTCACTAGCAATTTCTTGTTTAACATAGGGACAATGTTTGTTCACTTTAAAGTATAAGGTAGTGTACACATTGAAGGTGGAGTTTGGAATTAGGGGTTGAAGTAATAGGAATTAGTTTATTTTCCCTTATTTGATTGGCTTTGTGGTGATGGCCAATAGATTACACATTAACAACTAAACTATATAGAGTATAATGGTTGTAACCTTTTGCATGAATGAAATATCTAATGGGTTTATTAATAAACCATACTTAGTTATCATTTTCTTTTAAGCATATTACAAGTTATACATGCTTGAATATGGTATTTAATGGGTTTACTAATAAGCAATAGTTATTTACTTGTTACATTTGCTTGAAATGTTTCATCCTTGAAGAATATATAAAGATGAATCACTAAATCTACAATTTTCATTTTTTAAAGTGGGGCTTCATCTTTTGATGTGTTCTTTTTAACTTAATAAGGTATTTAGAGATGATTAATGATTTTGTTTGTTTGTTTGTTTGTTTTTGTTTTGAATTTTAATATTTCATCAAGCCTTAACATTAGTCTTTCACCCAAAGGGGTAGTTTTCTTTGTATCATGAAACATGCAAAATATTATGTATGTTCTTTTTGTTTATTATTCCTAATGCATAGATTTATGTAATGAAATTTGGGTTATGCATATGCACTAGACTTTAATTGTAATTATCTTTTAAAAATGCCCATGATTGTAACATACATAGCCATACATAAATTTAATTCCTTTAAACTTGGATGATTTAATTCCTCTAATATTATTTGCCATCAATCTTAATGCTTTCATAATGGAAAAAATGGAGTTAATTCATATGGCCATTTTTACCAACATGTCCTAGTTTGGAGAACTAGGGCATGGAATCTTTTGGAGAAAGTTTGAGGCATCAAATGAAGTTTTTTGATGTCCAAAAGCCCTTGCATATGTTGGACCCCTTGGGCACTTTTCTACAGAGATACCTTTCTAATAATGTAAGAAATATATTAATCAGGGTTCATATTCCAAAGTTATCCCTTTTGGAAGTTGATTGTCATTTATTCACAACCATGTTTTGAGAGGATGCCACACCAACCCTTGTTACTCATGCAAAATGGGTAGACACATGGGGACTATGAAGAAGAATATATAATGCTCAAAGTTGTGACTAGTTGAGAGCTAAGGGAGTCCAACTTGATTCTACTTGGCTATTGTGTTATATGTTATAGCAACTTGGTGTATGTGGAGTTGTGTTTTGGAATCCTTATATGTGTATGTAAGATGCAATGTTTATGAATAAAGCTAACTAGTATCACCTTGTTACTCATGCAAAATGGGTAGACACATGGGGACTATGAAGAAGAATATATAATGCTCAAAGTTGTGACTAGTTGAGAGCTAAAGGAGTCCAACTTGATTCTACTTGGCTATTGTGTTATATGTTATAACAACTTGGTGTATGTGGAGTTGTGTTTTGGAATCCTTATATGTGTATGTAAGATGCAATGTTTATGAATAAAGCTAACTAGTATCACCTTATCACCTTATCATTGGTAAGTGGGCCTAACTAAACTAAGAAATTGATTAATCCTAGACAAAAATCGTTTTACTATTTTAAGATAAAATAAGTCTAGTAATGAGTCTATAAGGCATCTTTGGAGGGGTGTATTAAAGAACAAAGAAACAACTAATGAGTCAATAAGGCATCCTTGGAGGGGTGTATTAAAGAACAAAGAAACAACAAAAGGTTTAGTACATGCATACAAAGGGTTGGTCTAGGATCCTAAAGGGTTACCACCCAAGAAGGAAGTGGAGCACGAAATCCAATTGTTGTTGGACTCTCAATTTGTGTGGGTTTGGTTGAACAATAGGTGTGGACTTGGTGAATTTGCATCGATTACAAAGTGTTAAACAATATTACACTTAAAAATAGGTATCCATGGACTAGAATTGATGATTTGTTGTATTAGTTGCAATAAACCAAATATTTCACCAAGATGAATTTAAAATTAGGGTATTACCAACTGTGAGTTAAGGAAGAAGATACTTGGAATACCCACCTTCAAAACCATACAAGGTTTGTTTGAGTGGTTAGTCATGCCATTTGGTCTATTTAATGCAGTGGCTATGATCACGAGACTAATGAATTATATATTGCACTATTATCTAAATTCATTTGTTATTATTTATTTGGATGATACATTGGTTTATAGTGCTACCTAGGAGGAACACATCTCACACTTGATATAGGTGTGTGAGACTTTGAAGAAGTATGATCATCTTGAATCTTGATGGTTCTTTTAAAGTTGATTTTTTTAGTACTTGAGACCAATTTTAAAACTTATTTTTAGTACTTTTTAGTACTTGAGACCCATTTTTTACCTCAAATTCCCCCTTCTAGTTGGGTTTTCTCTTGCAAGGGTTTCCCAAAGCATAACTTGTGTTCATTCTAGTTGGTGTGTGATTGCATTTTATTTCTATCTATTCTACATTTTATTTATTAAATTTGTAAATATAAAGTAATTATTAATAAATATGGAATCTAAGGAAATTAAACCTTATAGCATATATTTTAGTCTAGTTTGTGATGAACTATCTAATGGAATATCCATGTGGATTTTAGATCATATTGGTAATAGTGTAGGTTTCTTTGGGTATTTTGTGGTAAGTTGCATGGGATCCAAGAGACAATTTAAGAAGGAAGGAGTAAAACCCTAGCCACGTGCAATAAATATGTTCATAATAACACTCAAGATCCTACAAAGGAGAGATTCTCAAGGCTACAAGTGAAAGGTTATGGATATTGATCGCTATATGAACCTCCTTATCGCATATCTAACAAACATGCTTAGAATAAGAGAATAAAAGTTCCAAATAGGAAAACTAGGGGAACATGAAGACCCATAATAGGAGTCAAGGAAAGAACATGAGAAATCAACTATTCACATTCCATGTTTAAGATGTAAGTGAAGGTCAACATCAAGCTATATTAAGGAGATATTATTGCTTTAAAATCAAATCATTGGTTTGAACAATTAAAATTTTACTTTGGCATTAACCACATAGATGTGTAATAAAAAATATCATTTCCTAGGATGAAGTTAGATGGTCATGCCATAGCCTAGTGGGAAATACAAATAGAGACACTTAAATAAGAGGGAGGACTTTAAAACCCTCGTAAAATCCCAATTCTACTCTATTGGGTATGTAGATGATCCATAAACTGTCATGGATATTCCATAAAGCAGTTTGTCACAACATATTTGATAAAAATTTATTGAAATAAAAATATATACTACGACAGTTAATTTTTCCTTAGATTTATGAATTATTAAGTTACTGCATTCTTCTTATTTATGTTCAATATAAAAACACAAAAAATAGAGAATATATAAAATCATCACTCACAAACCATAATAACATAAGATGACTTGGGAAACCTTGGGAGAAAACCCAACTGGAAGGTGAGGTTGTCTTGCTCTCTCTCTCTGAATAGAAAACGGTAAAAATACAAATGAGTTAGACTTGCGTCTCGTGGGCTACTAAAACACAATCCCTCTCAAATTTTCCCTCTCTCTATCCACTTTTAGCTACTATGCTCAATTATGGAACACACTACACTAGAATAGAATCAAACCTCTTTTCCTCTTTGCGGCTTAATTATAACACAACTTGATAGCCAACTAGACATTAAATTTGACATATTCAACCATCAATATGCTTTTAACATGACCCTTCTAGTCTTCCTTATTTTCTGAAGTGGCTAATCCATTTTCCATGAGCAGTGGGGGTTGATGTGGTATCCTCTCGAATTATGTTCATGAAACAAGATAGGTCAACTTTTGGGAGGCATAACTTTTTCACAAGAGCTTTGATTGAGGGTATTCTTGCATTGTTGGAAATGTATCCATGCGTATTATAGAATATAAGTCCATAGTAAGGTTGAGATCACAAAAGCTCTTGCATCGTTGGAAATGTATCCATGCGTATTATAGAATATAATTCCATAGTAAGGTTGAGATCACAAAAGGTGGCTATTTAAGGCTCAATATGGATCTTGAATTTTTTTAACCCCAATTTTCCAAACTAGGACCATTGGTAAAAATGGCCTTGCAAGTTGATTCTTTGAATTTTCCCACTCTGAAACCATTACAATGGATGAAAAATAATATAATGATCCAACATAGATCATTTCCCATTTTAGGAGGCTTTTGGTCCCAAAAAGCTTTTATTGAATAAGGTGAGGAAGTTTTTCCTCGACCTTCCCGAAGTACCATTTAGTCTTTGTTTGGAAGCTACCCTTTCAACCTAATTTAGTAAATGTCATGCTACCCCTTTCTTATAGTTCTGGACATCTTCTACAAAATTGTATCCTTTATCAAGTCTACCTGAGCATATGGTGGTGCTAAATCCTCTACAAAAGATAAAGTTTGTTCATCTTCTTGATCCAACATCAAAACCTCATAGATTAATGTTTTCTTCTTTTGACACCTAATCCTAAGGGATTGGGCGAAATTGTACATTAATGTAAATAGGAAATAAGGAAGTTGAAGAGACACTGGGAAATGAATCCCAAGAGTCTCACTTCCATGTATATATTCATATGCATCCTTAATCAATTCATTCAGTATTTTTGGTGGAGTTACCTCCTGGCTTGACATGGTATCAAAGCCAGTTTTATTCTAGACATTCTTGCCCTTGTAAATCCCTTTTGCTCGTGGCAGACTTGCATTTCTACCTCTTGGCAGAACTGTCACTGCCCACTGCAAAATCTGCCCTCCTTGTGCGCCCATCTCCCACAATGCCTACGCACCTCCGCCACCTTTCCTTTCTCTCTGCGCGTCAGCCTTTCCACTGTTGAGACCACAAGCCCATGGCATCCACAACTACAACGCCCATTTTATTTTGCTGTGGCCATTGAGTAGGCTTTGTGCTGTGCGTTTAGGCTCTATAAACTCACAGTAGCACCACTGCGTCGGACTTTGCTGGCATGAATTTGGTCTTTCGCCCCTTGTAGCACATCCTTCGGCTGTTGCACCTCCTCGAGAGCCACTATGCTTGCTAGCAGTCGACTTTCGTCCCCTTTCTGTGGCCCCTACAATCTGGCCTTCGCAATTGGCCTGTGGTGCTCCTCGACCTCTGTGCTCCTACTACCACCTCCGTCGGCTCCATCTCCCACTGGCTCCACCTACCACCACCTCCACCGGCTCTGCCTCCCACCACCTTTGTCGACCCCTACCACCTCCGCCGGCCCCTCCACACTCTCCCCAAGTTCGACCCCTCCCTGAGTCGACCTCCCTAGTTGTCAACTCCCTTAGATATTACCTTTGTTTTTTTTAACTAAATGCATTCCCTTATATCCATTGTGGGAGTCGTTCTTTTAGGCAAAGAGAACTATTCTGATATACAGTATGTTTATCTGATTGTATTCAGAAAATCCATTCATAAATGAAAAGATTTCATTTTCGTCACAATCGTCGACAATTTGGTCGATGTAAGGTGTAGGATAATTGTCCTTTGGACAAGTTTTATTGATGTCCCTATAATCGACACATACTTGAATAGTCCCATGTTTTTTGTTCACTCGAACAATATTGGATACCCAATCAGTTAAGGGAACATGGTGAATGAAACCTGATCTGAGTAATTTTTCAACTTCAACCTTAATAGTAGCAACTTTTCGCGGATGAATTGGACGAAATATCTGTCCGAAAGGTTTAGCATCCAGGTATGTATTAATTTCATGAATTACAATATTGGGATCAATTCCTGGCATTTCCTCAGAGGACCAAGCAAAAATATTACGGAATTCCTAAAATAGGGCCTTATACGTCTTGATTTTATCAAGGGCGCACGAAGCACCTATATGAATTTTTTCAGTAATTCCAATTTTAACTGAGATGCCAATTGGTACTCTTGAAGATATGTTTCCTAGATTCATTTCTGAATCCGAATGAAGGATTGACATAAGACATTGAGGACTATCGACAATCTCGGTTGAAAATATGGATGAAAAACCATTCTAAATTTTATCAAGTTCAGGTAGAAAGGATGAATGATGATGATAATCGTTCCATGTAAATTCATACAAAGTCATGAATTCCATAATACTCTCGTCATTTTGAAACATGTTATTGAAAGGATCAAGAAATAATATTGGTATTAAACTTGACAATTGAGAATAGTCATCACTTATCACATTCACTTGATTAGTTTCAGTTGATGATGGGTTGGAAAGTGATTGAACTACCTGGTAAGCCAATTCAAACGGGCTCAAAGGCATCTCACTGCTGTACATGGCCAATTCAGACTCTGAAGGCACAATCCAAGGATCAGGTGATGGAACCGTGCTTGATGTAATCATGTTGACCTGGGCAACATTATGAGCAAAATTTGGTGGAGGCATGGAAAAAGTTCCCATCAGAGATGAATCCTTACGAAAACCTACTACAACATATTCATATGGAGTAATTGATTTTCCAACAAAAGGTATACTACTTGTAGAGGCAGGGTCCAAAGTATAGTAATATAGATGGTATACTTTTACAATTCTCTCTTTGTGGGGAAACAATATCATTCAAAAATATGATGAGACTACATCTGACATAGCATAAGACCAACTTATTCCCAGTAAAATGTTATAGTAAAGTTGAGCATCAACAACCTCAACTTCAACCGTAACCGTTTTACCTTCTATCTCTATAAGTAGATCATTGAGAATCCCATATGGGCGAAAACCTCTTCCATCGAAGGCTTTCAAATTTGTGGGGGATTGATTGATCGTTGGAGAACCAAGAGATTTCCAAAAATAAATATACATAATACACGTAGACGCTCCTTCGTCAATTACTGTGCCAAAGGCTTGTTTGGTTTTAACGAAAACTGGTATTTGGAATGCCAGTTGATGTGGAAGTCTAGGTACATAATTTTCTAGATCAAAGATAATTAGATTAGAATCACGAGGGTTAATAGCTTCCATAGCCGACAAAAACATTTTACTTTGTGTTGGACAAGTCTGCAACACTTCAAGAGCCGACATTGCTGAAGGTGACATAGCCAGATATTCAACAATGTTGTAATGCTGAGCAACTCACACATGTGGATTGAAAGCTTATTTTCGAAGAACACCTTTAGGAGGCGGTCGAATTACCATGTAAGAAGGAGGAGGAATTGACATGGAAGCTTGAATGGGTGAACCAACATCGTTTCCATTTGCAGGACCCTTAGATCCATAATCTTGATACCTCGTAGCAACCATAAATTGAGAAGACATCATGGTATATGCTGATGAGATGGAAGAAGAAGGATTGTGAGAGACCATCTTACTGTCTTGAGAAGGAAATGGATCCTTCAAAATAACAGGGGTGGGTGAAACTTTGACGAATTTAGTTACCTCAATGCGATGAGGGCACTCCTTGGTGTAATGATCTTCATCACAAATTAAACAAGGGTATCAAGGCTTTTTCTTTTCGTCAGATGGTTCAGTTTTATCGGTTTTCTCTTTCGAGGAAGTGTTATTTTTTTTCACTTTACCCTTCCCCTTTTTCTTACCTCCGGTCGATTTATTTTTACTGGTAGATGAATCTACAATGTTAATCTCAAAAGTATTTTCGGGAGAAGTATTTCCTTTAGGTGAATCCGGTAAAGTTATAATCAGATTATTATATTTGGAATGTTTCTTCTTATTCTTAAATGAACTAACAACACCGAATACACCGTCCATGACGTGAGAGCTGGAAGGAGTTGTGGTTATTTGACCACGGCGAGGCGAATCCGGAATTTTGTCATACAAAGTGATAGATTGCGTGTAAACTAAGTCCAGATATTGGGCACGACCGATAAATTGTTCTTCTGTTACAACACCTCCCTTGGCCACATCTTCAGTAATGACTGGAAGTAAAGACTTGGTAAACCATTCAGCCAAAATTTGATCTTTAACGAAAACTTTAACCAAATGATGTCTACGTCTCCATTCGTGGATATGATCAGAAATATAGGTAGAAGGATTCTGTTTTAATGAGGTTAAAAGTTCAATACCAGTATTGTAACAGATGGGTAACTAAAAATGGGTTAAGAAAACAATAGCGAAGGTGTTAAAATTGTCAAAAGAAGCTCGTGGTAACTCAATCAGGGATAATTTTAGGGGCGAATTTTAGCCCAAAGGCGAAATTTAAGGGATTTTAGATTTTAGAGGGGCGAATTTCTTATATAAAACCTATTTTGTATAGTTTTACATAATTAGCCCCAAAATTATTTTAAAAATAATTAATTATTATACTTTAGCCAAAAAAAATAAAGGCGGATAAAAACTGAAAAACTGGATTCGCCTCCGCATTTACTAGTCTGCAGGGGTTTGGATTGTATTCGCCCCCGATTTACTATATTCCAGGGTTTTGCAACGACTTTCGCCCCCCAATATCCATGGCTGCAGGTAGTATGGCACGGTCACGGTTTCTTCTGTGTTGGGTGGGCTGCATATGTCGACATAATGGTGGAGCAGAAAGTCTGTGAGACAACCAGTTTTCGGTATAATTACTATGACATTTACAGTGCATTGATTTCATCAAAACTGTGTTTGTATCATTTTCTCGGTAGGTATTGCGCTTTCTGCGAAGGCGCTGGACACACACGTTGCTCTTGGGCTTGTTTGTTTCATTTTTCAATGTTTTATTTGGAATATTAATCTCTAGCATGCGATGTATACATAATCTGCCCATGGTTCTGCCATGAATCCTGCCTTTGTGCAATGGGTTCATAGCTTTTATTTGTGCAGAAGGTAAAATCAGCGTCTCTTTGCTTGAAAGTTCTTCCTCTGAACAATGGAGGATTTTCCAATCATGAGGCCGACATTAGGGTTTTTGTAAACCACTATTTGACCTATGATGTTTTCTTTTCTGAAATGTACTCATTGCTTTCAGTTTATTTATTGCCGGTATTTTGCCACTTCTTTTTACATGTATTTAGAATTCTGTTTTTGCAAATGTACTGAATATGTTCGTTATTTGGGTCTTCAATTTTCTTGGGTTTACTCTGTTAATAGTTTAAGGGTGCTGCTCTTCTTCGTTTATAGGGTAAATGTTAGATGCATAATGTTTTAAGAAGCTAAACTCTGAATAAGAAGAGCGTACAAAGTAAGATGAGATGGTAGTCCTGTCTCTCTTGTGAAAGTTCTACAATCAGGTCTGATTAAATTTTTGGCTTTAGTAGAAGATGACGGGTGGCTATAAAGGAAAGTATAAACGCTTTCCGTAGAAGAAGACGGGTGAGAGAAGAAGGTTCTGTAAGGAATCTGAGCTTTTCGACAACTGGAACGATGGAGGTGGGTCTCTTTAGAGCTAGTGGCAATATTGAGCTTGAGGTCCTGGAGAGAACATATAAGAGGGACGGAGATGACCTCTATGGGTACGTAGTAATCGAAGCCATTGTCTTGCAGCAACTTCATAATCGCCTGTGAGAAAAAGGGTTGCATCTTGGATAAGTCCTAATATGCTAAAATCTTCATCTTCTTCTTCTTCATAGACATGTGAAAGATTCTGTAGAAACCCTAGGGTATGTCAGTTGCGAGTTTGCTCAGAACATTCCCACTTTCTCAACTTCATCGTTAAATGTTATATGGTATTTGAATGCCTAATGTCTCTATTGGCAAGGGTCCATAGTGACGCTGGCCATCGTGGTTCTTAGAACCTTAGAACCATAAGCACAAGGGTTAATATTTGTTGTTCTCCTAACAACGGAGTTACACGAGAACAAAGTGCGTAATCTATAAAATAATTAAATGAGGATCGCAAACAAATCTTTGTGTCACACAAAAACAAGGCCTTGCTTAATCTCCGTACAACATATTTAGAAAGATAGCAATCAATCAGAAGTGAGCAAGTTGTCGGAGAAACTTCATGGAGAGAGAGACGAATGCATTTCTGCTGTCATGGAGCTAGAGCCGGGCAAATATATGGAACAAATCAAGCAAATTAGGGTTGTTGATGGTATGTATTGATTATAAAATTTAGATGGTTGTATTGGAATATGATGTTTGGACAAATTCAAAGGTAAATCCGGACCAATAGGAATAAATTGAGTTTAGGTTGATATATATAAAAGACCAGATTGTCATTGCCTTGGTCTTCATGTTCTTCATTGATTTTTGGCTTTGCCCTTTTCATTTTGTTTCGATGTTACTAAGATATTAAGTATATAATGGATGCATCATATGCACATAGTTCTGCTGTGAATCCTGCCTCTGTGCAATGGGTCAATAGCTTTTATTTGTGCAAAAAGCAAAGTTTGGTGCCTCTCTGCTTGAAAGTTCTCCCTACTGTACAATGGAGGATTTTCCAATCACGAGGTCTACATCATAATTTTCCACATCTCAATTTGACCTATGGTGTCTTATGCTGTGAGACAGTCATTAGTTTCAGTTGATTTATTGCTGGTATTCTGTTAATATCTTTTTCCATGAATTCAAATATCTTGTTTTTAACTATACTAAGCTTGTTCGTTATCAGGGATTTCCTTTTTTCAAGGGTTTATACTATTGATGATTTAAGGGTACTAAACTCTTTGTTGCTTGTATCAACAAGGCAAAGGTTGATGCCTAATGGATTTAGCAGCAAAACCTCTTGCAGTTTGACTAATTTTTCAGCACTCCAAATTTCCAAATGTTTGCATTTTGAGATTTGGCAAATTTGCAGGCTCTAGGGTTTGCTTTTGTTGAGTCTTGCATTGCACCCAATTGCTCTCAAGCTCAAGCACACTATTTCCACATAAATCTCCAGAAAACCTTCTAGTCAACTTAACCATGTCACTCCCTTGTCACTCCCTTCACTGCCCGGAAGAAATTTCGTTTAGTAGCCCTTTGGAATTCTTCATGATTTTAGTTGCTAGATATTTACATCTTGGTTTTGGCAGTTTTCTAGTGTGATGCCTTGGAGTATGAGGCTTCTGCTTATTTTCTCTGCTACAGTGACGCTGAGTGCCTTTTATTGATCTACCCTTAATGATACTATAGATAACATATCATTGTATGATTTGATTGGTTGTGATTTGGATCCCCAAGACCCTTTTTCAATGACTCATGTTCGATAATACTATTCTATGATCAGTCACTAAATATTGCAAGAGTAACTACTAAAAAGATTTCCCTAAGATATAAAGGACATATTGCTACTATTGAGTAAGGGATGTTTTGGCTGAGTGGGATGAAACAATTTTAACTATGGTCATAATATTTTCACTAATTTGTTGTATGCAGAACCATCTGCACCATAAAATCTAAATGTTGTTTTTGATCTACTGATTTGATCGGATACTCCTTTAAAAAACTATGACTTATGACATTTACTTATAGATGGGTTTCAATGTTCGAGTTCATATGTATATGGTTTGAATTTCTCTCATCAGGATTGGTATTGGGAAGAGAAGGGTTTTTTAATGCATTATATATGTCGATACACAGTTGAGTATAGGGGTATCATAGTAAAATGTGTTTGGATGTTTTTGTTAACAATCTATATTGAGTATGTCAAACAGTGAGCTTGTTTTAACAGAGGACCATGAGTCAATAAAAGGACTGAATTGTGCATATACAAGGATATTTAAGCTACTTGAAACTACCATAGACTCTATTGCTACATGTTTTTTTTCAGAAATTATATAAGAGTAAAGGTTTTGGGGCTTCTTTTCTAACTTGTGCTTCATGGTGAAATGATTTTTGACAATATATGTTGCAAGGTTCTAAATTACTTGATCCCATATGAAAACCATGAAACCGTTTGGATTGAAATCTGACAAGAGAATTGAGATCTGAATACTGAGTAATATTGTTGTTTTTCTCTGCTTGGGAAATCAAGAGTAACCACATAAGTTTTAAAGGATCCCCCAGGGAAATTGTCACAGATCTTGAGTTGGGTTCCCATATTTGATAGAAAAAACAGAGGACCATACTTAGTATGATGATTGGTGGTTTTCAGTATTTGGCTGTATACATTTGGCCCAAAGATGAAATTGGTCCATAGGTTTTTCAGAAGCAGGAGATGGATCTATCATTGAACTCAAAAAATGTTAATTTTGAGTATAGTATAGCTACATTGTTGAGCTATAAAGTCCTTAGATTTTGCAGTTGGGTGTTAATAATCATGAAGAGCAACAATTCATGTCAATGGATCAGCAGTTCTTCAGGAAGAGCTGGAAGGATATTAGAGGATATGGTGGCATGCATGATTTGGGTTATCTTGCTACTTGATTGGATTATGGACCTTCTTCACCACCTGTGTCATAACAAGTCAATGGATATGTAGATAAAGAACTGTACAGGGACTTAAATGAGACGGTTTCTCTGGTGTATTCCTTCATTTTATGTTTGTGATCAATCTTATCCATTTTTCCATATGACCCAAGTCTTAAGTTTTCATAATGAGTGGACATCAATGGGCTTTGGACTTGTGTTTTTAGTTGATATTCATACAATTTTGATAAAATAGTAGCCCCAAATCCTTAAATGGTTGAAACCATCATTTTGTTTTCCTGAATCACAAATAGAAATGTTGCATAAGAATACAAATGAAAAAGATTATTCGTATTCTATGTAGTTGGCATTGCCCATTCTCTTTACTAAAAAAATATTTCCATCTATAATTTGTGTTTCTTTCATTGGGAGGCTTCATGATTTTAGTTGCTAGATATTTACATCTTGGTTTTGGCAGTTTTCTAGTGTGATGCCTTGGAGTATGAGGCTTCTGCTTATTTTCTCTGCTACAGTGACGCTGAGTGCCTTTTATTGATCTACCCTTAATGATACTATAGATAACATATCATTGTATGATTTGATTGGTTGTGATTTGGATCCCCATGACCCTTTTTCAATGACTCATGTTCGACAATACTATTCTATGATCAGTCACTAAATATTGCAAGAGTAACTACTAAAAAGATTTCCCTAAGATATAAAGGACATATTGCTACTATTGAGTAAGGGATGTTTTGGCTGAGTGGGATGAAACAATTTGAACTATGGTCATAATATTTTCACTAATTTGTTGTATGTAGAACCATCTGCACCATAAAATCTAAATGTTGTTTTTGATCTACTGATTTGACGGATACTCCTTTAAAAAACTATGACTTATGACATTTACTTATAGATGGGTTTCAATGTTCGAGTTCATATGTATATGGTTGGAATTTATCTCATCAGGATTGGTATTGGAAGAGAAGGGTTTTTTAATGCATTATATATGTCGATACACAGTTGAGTATAGGGGTATCATAGTAAAATGTGTTTGGATGTTTTTGTTAACAATCTATATTGAGTATGTCGAGCAGTGAGCTTGTTTTAACAGAGGACCATGAGTCAATAAAAGGACTGAATTGTGCATCTACAAGGATATTTATGCTACTTGAAACTACCATAGACTCTATTGCTACATGTTTTTTTATAGAAATTATGTAAGAGTAAAGGTTTTGGGGCTTCTTTTCTAACTTGTGCTTCATGGTGAAATTATTTTTGACAATATATGTTGCAAGGTTCTAAATTACTTGATCCCATATGAAAACCATTAAACCTTTTGGATTGAAATCTGACTAAGAGAATTGAGATCTGAATACTGAGAAAGATTGTTGTTTTTCTCTACTTGGAAAATCAAGAGTAACCACATAAGTTTTAATGGATCCCCAGGCAAAATTGTCACAGATCTTGAGTTGGGTTCCCATATTTGACAGAAAAAATAGAGGACCATACTTAGTATGATGATTGGTGGTTTTCAGCATTTGGCTGTATACATTTGGCCCAAAGATGAAATTGGTCCATAGGTTTTTCAGAAGCAGGAGATGGATCTATCATTGAACTCAAAAAATGTTAATTTTGAGTCTAGTATAGCTACATTGCTGAGCTATAAAGTCCTTAGATTTTGCAGTTGGGTGTTAATAATCATGAAGAGCAACAATTCATGTCAATGGATCAGCAGTTCTTCAGGAAGAGCTCGAAGGATATTAGAGGATATGGTGGCATGCATGATTTGGGTTATCTTGCTACTTGATTGGATTCTGGACCTTCTTCACCACCTGTGTCATAACAAGTCAATGTATATGTAGATAAAGAACTTTACAGGGACTTAAATGAGATGGTTTCTCTGCTGTATTCCTTCATTTTATGTTTGTGATCAATCTTATCCATTTTTCCATATGACCCAAGTCTTAAGTTTTCATAATGAGTGGACATCAATGGGCTTTGGACTTGTGTTTTTAGTTGATATTCATGCAATTTTGATAAAATAGTAGCCCCAAATCCTTAAATGGTTGAAACCATCATTTTGTTTTCCTGAATCACAAACAAAAATGTTGCATAAGAATACAAATGAAAAAGATTATTCTTATTCTATGTAGTTGGCATTGCCCATTATCTTTACTAAAAAAATATTTCCATCTATAATGTGTGTTGCTTTCATTGGGAGGCTTCATGATTTTAGTTGCTAGATATTTACATCTTGGTTTTGGCAGTTTTCTAGTGTGATGCCTTGGAGTATGAGGCTTCTGCTTATTTTCTCTGCTATAGTGACGTTGAGTGCCTTTTATTGATCTACCCTTAATGATACTATAGATAACATATCATTGTATGATTTGATTGGTTGTGATTTGGATCCCCAAGACCCTTTTTCAATGACTCATGTTCGACAATACTATTCTATGATCAGTCACTAAATATTGCAAGAGTAACTACTAAAAAGATTTCCCTAAGATATAAAGGACATATTGCTACTATTGAGTAAGGGATGTTTTGGATGAGTGGGATGAAACAATTTGAACTATGGTCATAATATTTTCACTAATTTGTTGTATGCAGAACCATCTGCACCATAAAATCTAAATGTTGTTTTTGATCTACTGATTTGATTGGATACTCCTTTAAAAAACTATGACTTATGACATTTACTTATAGATGGGTTTCAATGTTCGAGTTCATATGTATATGGTTGGAATTTCTCTCATCAGGATTGGTATTGGGAAGAGAAGGGTTTTTTAATGCATTATATATGTCAATACACAGTTGAGTATAGGGGTATCATAGTAAAATGTGTTTGGATGTTTTTGTTAACAATCTATATTGAGTATGTCAAGCAGTGAGCTTGTTTTAACAGAGGACCATGAGTCAATAAAAGGACTGAATTGTGCATATACAAGGATATTTATGCTACTTGAAACTACCATAGACTCTCTTGCTACATGTTTTTTTTCAGAAATTATGTAAGAGTAAAGGTTTTGGGGCTTCTTTTCTAACTTGTGCTTCATGGTGAAATTATTTTTGACAATATATGTCGCAAGGTTCTAAATTGGTCAATATGAAAACCACTAAACCTTTTGGATTGAAATCTGACAAGAGAATTGAGATCTGAATACTGAGAAATATTGTTGTTTTTCTCTGCTTGGGAAATCAAGAGTAACCACATAAGTTTTAATGGATCCCCCAGGGAAATTGTCACAGATCTTGAGTTAGGTTCCCATATTTGACAGAAAAAACAGAGGACCATACTTAGTATGATGATTGGTGGTTTTCAGCATTTGGATGTATACATTTGGCCCAAAGATGAAATTGTTCCATAGGTTTTTCAGAAGCAGGAGATGGATCTATCATTGAACTCAAAAAATGTTAATTTTGAGTCTAGTATAGCTACATTGTTGAGCTATAAAGTCCTTAGATGTTGCAGTTGGGTGTTAATAATCATGAAGAGCAACAATTCATGTCAATGGATCAACAGTTCTTCAGGAAGAGCTGGAAGGATATTAGAGGATATGGTGGCATGCATGATTTGGGTTATCTTGCTACTTGATTGGATTCTGGACCTTCTTCACCACCTGTGTCATAACAAGTCAATGGATATTTGAGGAAAGATATTTTATTTCCTTTCACTTTGTGGCATGATTTCGACATCTTCACCTTTTAGAATATAGTAAAATATTTTTTTTATTATAGATTTTTCTTGGAAAAGAATTATTGAGAGTTAGGTGCAAATGCACAATGTTGTGTAGCATTAGTGTGATAAATATGGGATAGTGCAAAGCATAGTTTTGAAGATTAGTCTAAGTTGACTTGTACCTAATCAACTCAGTCAAGTTGATTGTTGGTTGAACGGCTAATTGTTGGTTCAATGGATAGAAGGTCTTGCAGGCACAAATACCAAAGGGAAAAATGGAGCCCATCATGGAGTACTCTTTGTAATTCTCCACCACTGCTACCTTTCCTCAAACTCCTCTCCAACCTCAATATCAGTGCTAGTAGTAGCATGACAAACAACACTACGCTTAGCAGAACTAGAAGAACGTGTTTTCCAAACTACACGAGAACTACTTCCCTCACGAGTCACCACGTGCCATGCTTGGTCTCGGTGGTTCTCTTCCTTCTACTTCTGGTTCAATTACCATATCTTCATTGGAACCAACACTCCGAACTCCACTAGACAATGATTCACCATTTTGTAGTAGTGATTCGCCATAATTTTACAGAATAATATAATCTCGTGAGAGATTCGCCAAAAAATTATATATACATATTATATTATTAATAAAATCGCCTTCCATTTTTCCTATGTATCATGGGGATTCGCCTATTTTATATATATATAAATTTAGGG
>JAXQQM020067209.1:0-72637 GCA_034641835.2 Pinus albicaulis
TGTTACCTACTTTTTCAAATATCAAGAAAAACACCTGATTTTGAAAAGGTGGCGATGCAGAATCACGAAAAAAAATTTTGAGCATGTTTTTGGCACCTTAATTTTTTTTCATCTTGTTTTTTTTTTTTAATAATTTTTTTTTTTTAAAGTGGTGTTTTTTATGTCGATTTTGAATAGTGGTGGTGTATCATCACCAACGTTTTTTTTATAGCATTGATTTTGACACTATAATTTTTTTAATGTCTTCTTCTTCTGTGAGATGTTTATTTTTAAGTGCATTTATGTACTTGTGTTTTAAAAATAAAAAAAATATTTTTTTTAAAAATAAAAACTTGTAATGATATCTTCACTTTTTCACATACATAAAAGATAGAAAAAAGGTCAATATTCTAAAGTTTATATTTTCCACATGTTTATGTATTGTTAAATAATTTTTCAATGCACATCAAAAAAATTATCACTAAAAAACCAATATTTTGAACCATATGACAAAAAAAACAATTTTTTAATATAAATACAATGCAAAAAATACACTTTTACAAAGTTTTTGTTGAAAAAAACATATTAAATAAACTAATTTTTTGGGAGAATTTTAGTAAAAAAACTTAAGAAAACAACATTTTTATTCAATTTTATGTCAAAAAATAATAGCAATCACATGTTTTTTGCAAAAAAAGGGGGTTGTTCTCATAAAATATCAAAGTTTAAACATTACAAGTAAAGCTGATTAGTAGTTCTGAAAAATAAGCTTTGTTTGCAAGCATAACTTAAACATCATCAACAATATCAACTAATACATATTCAACATCATCTAGAACAGCATTGATGGCTTCTTCTGCAGCATTTGCTTCTTCATTTTCATCATCGCCGTCTTCTAATGGATCTTTCATGTCAGCAAATCTTCCAAAGTGTCCCTTTCCAATCATTCCATATAATGGTGGTTGAGGTTCCTTTGCTTTTTTTGCCACACGTGATTCATTAAATCTCCTTTCCTCAAACCAACTTCTTGCTTCGCATCTGGAAGGAATTTAAGAGCGTTAATTCTTTGTTGAATAAATTTGCATTGAACTGGATCTTTCTCAATGGCAATGCAATTTCTTCCTTTTTGTAGGCAACATGCTAGTGTTGTACCTAATCATCAAGCACAAAACAAATTAGTAAGAAAATTACTATGGAGACATAAAAAGTAAAAAAGACAATATTTAAATTTAAATTTGTATATTAAAACTTACCTGAACCTGAGAATAAATCCAAAACCCATTCTCCTTCATTTGAACATAGATCTATAAGATAGTTAATCAATGCTTGTGGCTTTTGATAAATGTTAACTATATCTCCTTTTGCATCTTTTTCCTCATATGTTAGTTTTCTTACCACTGCATCATAAACCAATACTTGACTATGACTCTTCCCATCTACTCGATTCATAATAATGTGCTTATAGCTGTCCTCTTTTGTCCAACATTCAACATGGATGAACTCACAATCATTTATAATAGGTTGATCTTCGGAAAAAACAATATTTGACTTTTGCCTGTTACATAACATAGTAAAAGTTCAATTAAATTTTACATGAATAATTTTTTTTAGGAAGAATCAAACATACAATTTCAAAATCTTACCATGTAAGTTGCATCCTTGAGTTTGCTTTACCCTTGAAGCTTGTTAATAACATTGGAAACTGTATGTCTGAATGAAATGTCACAAATCGCCAAAGTGGTGATGTTGTCACTTCTTGAAAACCCGTAACCACTTTATTAAAAGCTTGATAAGTATATGGTTCTCTATCATATTCAATGTCTGGAAAATTGAAACCATGAGGAATATCTGCAATAACTAGGCCATACTCCCTTTTAGGTATTAGTGTTGCAATGTCTTCACAGTCACCTTGTATTATTTGATATTGGACACTGTTGAGCCCATTCCAAATGTAATGATTAAGAGTAGGATCTAGTTCAACATTCAAAAGACGCTTCCTTCTCATGTTCTTCATCTTAATTTTTTCAATAAAGCTTTTGAAAGTATCTGGTACTCCATTTCCATCCTTCTTCGACATCTTTCATGACATAAAAATATATATATATAGATATGTATAAGTAATAAAATAAAAATAGTTAAAATATGAATAAAATAAATTTATAAATCAACATACCTTATTGAATGCAATATAAAACTCTTTTAGTGTTGATGTAGAACTTGCTTCTGGGTAGTTGCGTACAACATCATCCCAATTGTCTTCATTCAACATTTTTACCATGTGTTCTTGTATTTTCATATAAATTTTCTGACTAAATAAATCAAGTTAAAAACGTTAATATATTGACATGTATAACAAATTCTACCAACATCATTATGTTTTATTTAAAATAAAATTATAATGAAAGAAATAATTCAAGAAACTTACTTTTGAAATTATGCACACATTTCTTCCATTGATAATTCACCCGACTTCACACGGGCTAATACTGATTTGATTAATTTATCATCCTTCACACCTTGCATTGTTCTCCAAGGTGTAATAGTCATATCCTCTGGAAGCTGCTTCATTTCAGGACCCCCCTTACTGTTGGTACATATTATGGGTTTACTCTTTTTAACTTTTTGATTTTTTATGGAAATATTCTCCCATCGATCAAAAATGTCATCAATCAAATCCCATACCTCCCCAGTTCTAAATGCCAACTGAAAAATGTTATCTGTGCCTCTGAAGAGATTTGTATTCAATTTTCCATCTTTTGCTTTTTTCATCAATTTGATAACCTGTTTCCATTAAACATTCCTTTCGAAATGCTACACTAACTTCTGTCTTATCCCCACGACATTTTTCTATGAATTCATTATGAATAAATCTGACCCTTTGGATGAAATTCATTTTCATTCTGTACTCATTATCTGCATTATGATCCCATGCCAATAACTTTGATTCCATTTATGTTAAGCCAGCGTAAATGATGCATTTCACTGTTTGAAAAAGATAGTTATTGGGATATTCTACAATCAATTGTCTTTTAGCCTCTATTGAATGGTTTCCTCCAATTACATAATATTTATAATCAAAACATTTTGCCTTGTCAAATGCTTGTTTGTTGGGAACCTGACATGGATCGACAAGAACCACATAATCCACCACATGCGCATATGGATTGAACTTGAATAATGTTTTCAGATTATGTACATGTAGGTGATGGGCCTTTTTAATTTGATATTGAGATTGCCCTTCATCTGAGCCATAAAATTGGTTAACATTAAGTTCAAATGTTTGGCCACCAAGAATTAATTTATTCTTCCTCAACTCTTGTCGAATAGCATTTTGTTTTGTTTTAATAATTCCATCCTCTAACTCAGCACCTGGTGTTATGATTTCTTTGCTTCCGTAAGAGCTTTCAATTTGTTCTTCACTGCTGCTCACGACCTTTACAGGTTCACCAATATTTGATTTCCTAGCCTTATTGGATAACATATCAATTTCTTTATAAACAAGCTCTCCTCTATGAGGTACAAGAGAGAGATCTTTGGCAATTTTTCTTTTTGTTGTCTGATCTGTTTTATTCTTTTGCACAATAGTTCTCATCTCCTCCTCACTAATTCTATCATAATTTTCTGTTTCATGTTCGACACCTTCAAAAGAAACATGTTTAAGTTTATTAGATTGACCCACCTTAGTGACACTTGGTTGATCCCCTCTTTGTACTGTTGCAGTGTCACGAGCTATTGCTCTTTGCTTCAATCTCCTATCCTCTGCGTTGTCTTTATGGAAAGTTTTGATCACATCCATAACATTTGGCACCAACATATAAATACCATCAAACATGTTTGAAAGACTCGGAACAAAATCCTGTGAAACAAAATAAAACATGTCAATGATCAATAATTTATAAAAAATTGAATCATCCTTACAATAATGCATAGAGGAAATAAACATAAGCATACTTACAATGTTATTTGCAATGTTGTTTGCTATTTCTGCAGAAAATTTTGAAGTTGTTTCATCTGTGTCGTACTTGACGATTGATAGACGATATCTAACTTTCTCACGTTTCTGAGCCTCCCTTACAAGAACATAAATAGTGTTTGTATTCGGGACCTTACATATGTCTCGTACTCTGCCCCTCACCTCATATTTCTCATTTAAGTCAATCATACCACAAATTAGATAGATGTGTTTATCAACCTCCGTTTCAGTGTCTTCAAGATACCATGAGAAATTGGTATTATCTATTTCCTTGGCGTTTTTCCAATCAGAAATAACCTTTAATGAACCTGGTGCCCCACTTGCTTGACTTTTATTAGTGTGTGCAACAATATCCTTATTGCGTCCAATAGTGTCCATAGTGCGTTCAGCTGCAACTTTAGATTTGGGAGTTGTATCCATAGTGCGTCAAGCTGCAGCTGTAGATTTGGGAGCTGCTGCCGTAGATTTGGGAGCTGCTGCCCTAGGTGCAGAAACATTCAGAGAAATCTTTTTTGATGCCATTTTCCTGATAAATATATATATATATATATATTAGTTAATGGAAAAATATTGTGAATAAAATAAATTTAATAAACAAAATGTATTTCTAAAACTAAATAGTTTGAAATTAAAGCATTAAAATTAAACTTAAAAAATAAACTAGTATTTTGAAACTTCAGTTTGTGTTTAATATTAAAAAAAAAAAACAAAAAAGTTATTAACTATTTATAACAAATATTATAATGTTATATAATTTTTTATTTTTTTAATTGTATTGTTATATATATATATTTTTAATTAATTTTTATTGTTATATTAAAACAAATGTTTTTTTTTGTAAATTTATTACATTGTTTTTTTTTTTTGGATATATATATTTGTTATATTTTAAAATTTTTAACATTTATTATTTAATAATGTTTTTATTACATTATATAACAAATTTTTTTAATATTTACATATAACAATGTTTCTATGATTGTTTTATTAAAATAAATTGTTTAAAAAAAAAAATTTAAGAATAAAAATAAATAAAAAAAAATCAAAATTATAAAAATGTGTTCTTAAAACAAATTATTAAAAAAAAATAAAAAAATTATTAAAAAAAATTAAAAATCCAAATTATAAAAAAAAAAACCAAAATTAAAAACAAACCATTAAAATTTTTTTTTTTTAAAAACAACATTATAAAATTAAAAAAAATAAAATAAAAAAAAACAATTAAAAACTAAATATTACAAAATTAAAAAAAAAAAATTAAAAACTAAACATTATAAAATTTAAAAAAAACAAAAAATTTAAACGTTAATATGGGTGGCGGGCCACCCGGGCGGCGCCACGGGGGGCGGCCAACCCCGCCTCCCGGCGCCCGATCGGCCGAGGGCCGATTCCCAGAATCGGCCCTCGGCCGATCGGGCGCCGGGAGGCGGGGTTGGCCGCCCCCCGTGGCGCCGCCACCACAATAAAATAAAAAATATATTTTTTTTTAAATTTTTTTTTTAAATTTTATAATATAAACACATATTTAAAAAAAATAAATAAAACAATATAATAAATTATAAAAATACATAAATCTTTTTAAATCTTTTTTTAAAATTTTAAAATTTAAACATATAATTAAAAAAAACCTAAACAATATAACAAACAATAAAAATACATTTTTTTTTTAATTTTTTTTTTTAAATTTTACAATTTAAACATATAATTTAAAAAAAATCAAAACAATATAAAAAAATATAAAAAAAAAAATTTGTTTTAAGATTTTAATTATATATATATATATATATATATATATATATATCACAATACAACTAAAAAATATATATGTATATATATAACAAAACAATAAAGGGAAAAAAAATCAAAGATTTAAAATTAAAAAAATAAAACAAACATCTAAAATTAAAAAAATAAAATATAAAATAAAAATTTCTCACATAGAAAAAAATTTTAAATAATGAAATCATTCATATATTTATGATAAAAAAAAATACAAATAAAAAATGTTATAAGGCCACTTTTTTTTTATGTGCATGGTCGTTTTATGGATTTTTATGTGTAAATGAACCTATAAGTCTTAAAAAAGAAAAAAAAATCTAAATTTTTGTTCTTAAAACCCTAAAAAATTCAGTTTTTTTTGCATTTTCTTCACTAAAAAAATATTAAAAAATCAAGGTTTTTGAACCTAAAAACCTTAAAAAAGTAGTTTTTGAACACAAAAAAACTATAGAAAAACATATTTTTCCCAAAATCATCTCTAAATTGACATAATAGAAGGAAAACTAACCTTTGAAATGCAAGAAGCTGCTGTCACCAATGCCAACACAACGCCTCCACACAATTACGAATAGCAACACAATGCCTCCAATGCCAATGCAATGCCTTCACGAAGATACCAATGCCAATGCAACACCTCCACAAAATTACCAATAGCAACACAAAGCTTCCAATGCCAATGCAATGCCTCCACGAAGTTACCAATGCCAACGCAACACCTCCAGAAATTTGCTCAGACAAATACCATAAAACTTGATGTGATGTGATGAATAGAAACAATCGTTCCTTTTAAATATCGTATATTGTCTGATTGATTTACTGTTTAATGAATGTGGGATTAAAATTTCTAATTTAGAATATTTATATTTAATTTATTATAGTTCATACTATAGTTAAACTATTTATTATTTGCATGTGGTTATCATAATTAATATTTACATGCACTGAATGTTACATTTAATTTATTATAGTTCATACTATAGTTAAACTACTTATTATTTGCATGTAGTCATCATAATTAATATTTACATGTACTGAATGTTGAATAATTCAAATATAATCTCGGATTAAAAATTAAAATATGAAATACTTACATGTAGTTAATTATATTTAATATTATAGATAAAATAGTTAATATTTGTATTTAGTTATCATAGTTAATATTTATATGTAATCAATGTTTAAAATCATGCGATTAAATTTTAAAATCTAAAATATGTACATGTAGTTAATTATAGTTTAAATAGTTAATATTTACATCATGTTATTTTTGTAAATATTTACATGTAGTCAATATTAAACTATTCAAATAAGAAAATTATTTTAGTTTCGAAGACATGCATGAAAGGAATATTTAAAAAAAAAATTGAAATATATTTTAGATGAATATAACGTAAGTTTAAAATAAAAAAATTTAAAATATTTACATGTAGTCATTATAGTTAAAATAGTTAAAGTTTTTCGTGAATTTTTTTGGAGGGAAATTTTGGAGGGAAAATTTGGAGGGAAATTTTCAGTCTTTAAGCTATATATTGTAAGTGGGAGAGGAATTTGTATCATTCAACCTATTCTTGTTGGAAGCCATGGTTTCTTCTGATAATGAAGTTTTTCTTTCTAGAACATCAACATCTTCGTCACGCAACAACTCTATTTAGAGTGATGAATATAACGGGAGTTCATTCACCATGAATAGAGAGTCAAAAAATCGAGCGCCAGTTATACCACTTACTCTCAATCCTAAGGATTATGAAAGCAACAGTGATGAAGGGCATGATGAAGAAATTGTAGAGTCAAAAGTTTCACTTCGTCCTAATCCCAAGGATTATGAGGACACCATTGATGAAGAGGAAGATGAAGAATATCCACTTCAGCTTAATCCTAAGGATTATATGAGAACAACAAATGAAGAGGGGAATGAAGAATCTGTAGAGTCAAAATATCCACTCTGTCCTAATCCTGAGGAGTATGCCAGCACCACTGATGAAAACGGGGATGTAAAATTTCCAGAGTCAAAATATCAAATTCATCCTAATCGTAAGGATTATGCGAGCACCACTGATGAAGAGGGGAGTGATAATGTTTCAGAGTAAAAACATCCACTTCGTCCCAATCCTAAGGATTATGCTAGCACCACTGATAAAGAGGGAAATGAAAAATTTACGGCGTCAAAATTTCCACTCCGTCCTAATCCTAAGGATTATGCAAGCACCATTGATGAAGAGGGGGACGAAAAAATTCCAGAGTCAAAATTTCCACTTCCTCTTAATCCTAAGGATTATGTCAGTACCACAGATGAAGAGGGGAATGAAGAATTTGCAAAGTCAAAATATGCACTTCGTCCTAATCCTAAGGATTATGTCAGCACCACTGAGGAAAAGGGGAATGAAGAATTTGCGGCGTCAAAATATCCACTTCATCCTAATCCTAAGGATTATGCCAGCACCACTGATGAAGACAGGGATGAATTTCCAAAGCTAAAATTTTCACTTCATCCTAATCATAATGATTATAATTTAACCACTGATGAAGGGGGGGATGAAGAATTTCCAATAAATATAGATTCAAGGCATTCACTTATTCCCAATCCTAAGGACTATGAGAGCTTTAGTGAGGAAGGGGAGGGGCAGGGTGAAGAAATTCTAGTGAATACAAATTCAAAGCTTCCACTTATGCCTAATTCCAAGGATTATGAGAACACCACTGAGGAAGGGGAGGATGAAGAGTTTCTTGCAAATGATAATTTTAAAGACACAGATCTGAATATTGCATTTTCTCCAAGTGACCATTTCAAAGACACTCATGGTGATGAAGAATTGAATCCTCCTAGGGAAGAATTTGAAAGCATGGGTCAAGATGGTGAAGAATTTCTTTTGAGTCAGGGTTACAAAAGTGTCGATGATTCTTGTGAAATGTTTTCTTCAATTGATGATGGTAAAGAAAATTTTCCACGCAATGATGTTGATGAATTTCTTAACTATGTTGAGGATGATGATAGTGGGGATAATATTCCTTCTAATGGTGATGAAACTACTTTTACAAAGGATGATGGAATGATGAAGCCGTTGCAAGCAAATATTGCAACTAGGAGTAGGAGTAGACCTTTTCATATCAAACCAAAGCATTCCAGTTATACAAGGGCGAGGACAAAATATCTCACGACAAAAAGTTCTGTCGTTCATTTGATTTCAAGTGCATGTTGTCGAAGGGATTGCTTGAAAAATATGGATTTCAACTTTGCTTTGGAGAAAAGGAAAACATATATGTCAATAAATAAAAGCATGCAAAATTCATATTTAGTGGGTTGCATGCAATCTACACTAGCAGGTTATGATTATCATATTGGGAATGTATTGCTTTGTAGAAAGGCGTTCAAAATGTTGTATTCAATTGGTAATTGTCATTTGTCAAGAATCCGGGATAGATTGGAAAGGGATCCCACATATTATTCAGAAGCACGTTATAAACGGGAGGTGGGGCCGTTTGCAAATACTGCTAAGACATGGATGAAAGACTTCTTTTCAAATCATGGAGAGTGTATGCCAAATAAAGACACAATACATATTCGAGATAATTTCTCGAGACGAGAAATATTCATGTTATACAAAGATTATGCAGAAGCTGTTGAAGGAATTGGTAATTTTATTACATATTCTTATTTTACAAGGATATGGAAAGCTGAATTCAACAATGTTCGTATTCCTAAGAAGACAAGGATGGGGATTTGCAGCACATGTGCTTCTCTTAAAGCAAAAAGAGATAAATGTCAAGGGGCAGAAAGAGGTATGTGTTCAAAACATTGTTTTTTAAAATTTGATACTTATCAACTATGAAAATATATTTATTCATATGTTTCTTTTATTTTATGTACAAATTCCGTTGTCAAAGAACTTCAAGACCATCGCAATCAACAAACAAGTGAAAGACAAAAGTTGTATAAACATCGAAAGAAGTGTTATGATCATCCAAATAAATATCTGGGATTGATAATTGATGGTATGGACAAAAAGAAAACACTTCTTCCACATTTTGTCCGCACGCCAAAAAAATTACAGGAGGAAAATTTCATTCAGTTTCACTTGGTTGGTTGTATGGTATTTAATGAGAAGATGCTTCCAAGAGTTTTCTTCACAAGTCCAAATATTCACAATGATGCAAATTTGACCATAACTATAATCCATGATGTGGTTACTCATTGGTCTAGGATTCTTCCTGAAGTTTTGTATTTACAATTAGACAACACAAGTCGTGAGAACAAAAATCAAGTTCTTTTTGGGTATCTAAACATGCTTGTTGAATTGGGGATTTTAAAAAAGATAAAGGTTGTTTTCCTTCTTGTTGGGCATACTCATGATCATATTGATCAAATGTTCAGTCGTTTTTCAGTAACATTGAGGAGGAAAGGTGTTGGGAGCCTGCCATCATTAATTGAATGTATTAAGAAATCATACATTCCAGAGCCTGTTTTTCATGTGCTGGAAGAAACTATTGACATGCGAAGGTTTATTTTTGGATCGCATGGTGAGGAGAAATGCATTGAAAAACTTAACGACATTAGCTTCCAGCATCAATTTCGTATCAAAAAAATTGATGGGATAACACTTATATGGGGCAAGAAGTATTCAACTATTGAAGAATGGGGACCATCATCGGGTTTAGCATTTTTGAAGTTCATTCCAGAGCGTCCAATGTTTTCATCAAAGATATTGTTATTACAGTCAGTTTCCGAACTCCATAATGCACGAAGGCAGCAGAGAGAGATAAATTATTTTGAATGTCTAGAGGAAATTAAAAGATGTATTAGAGATACATATGAATACTTCGATGGTGCTGATTCAGTTTGGTGGGAGTCTTTTTTCCGTAATCAAAGTGATATGATTTCAAGATCAGTAAATGAGGATACGCTTTTGAAGACTCCTTTTTTTTTGCCACAAAATATGCCAAATGAACATGAACATCAGGAAACAAACAATGTTGAACAACAACAGCCTCAAGCTATTATTAATTTCCCACGGGTAGAGGAAAGAGAAATCTATATTGGTTCTAGAAGATCACGTGCACAACGTGAAGCCATGGAAGACCTTTACAGGGGTTCTGTGCAGGATCTTAAGGAGGGTTGCATGATAGCAGTGTTAGCAGATGAATATCCACTTGGCTATCCATTCTGGATTGCCAAGGTTATAAAGGTCATTAATGAAAATGAAGAGATTACAACTGTTGATGTACATTGGTATGCCACAAGTACCCACCCTTTCAATGGTGTGTACAAGCCAGAGATGGTAGTGGAAAAAAGAATTGGCAGAAAGAGAAAAAGAAAGGGCGCAAATATAAATCGTCGCCGCACAGATGTCTTAAAATTGGAGTATGTTGACATACTTGTGTATGACTTCAATTTGACAAAGAGAGGAACTCTTCGGTTGCAGACCATAAATATTTTGAAGAAATTGCTACCAGAACAATTACTGTTGAAATGGGACTCTGCAGAATGTAGACGTAGATCTACAAGAATTTTGAACTCTGAAATGGTGGGCATGCATGTTGACTCAGATGGAGCACTAGTTGATGAAAGAGAAGAATATGGATCATCTTCATCTGCATCGAGCCATTCATCTGAAGATGTAGATTACGATGGTGTGCCAGAACCTATGGCTGATTTTGAATAACTATCTAAGACACTTTTCTGTAATTGATGTTTGCATGGTAACTTGAAATAAAAATTTTGACTTCCATCTCATTTTTCATGAAGTTCTGAGACATTTCTATGTTTGTTGAATTATACGTTTTAATTATGAAGAATTCATTTTTTTAGAATATCGACAATGTAACAATGAATTACAAAAATAATTTATGTTATATTCAATGTACCAATGTTGATATTTTAATTATAAGTAAAATAGAAAATAGAAACTCATGTTGAATTTTTAGATTATGCAGTGATATTACCATGATATTATGTATTGTTACCATTTGGTATAAGATACTTTTAAAAATTTTAATAATTATATGCGTCATTGAAACATAACACTTTGTTTTGATGCTTGATTTTTAGGTTTTGGTTGAAATTATATTTAAATTTGTCTTATGCTAAGATTTGAAAAAAGATAAGTTTTTATTCTTTAAAATTAAAATTACTCTTACTTGTTTCTGTTTTAAATTGTTAAGTCTTATATTTTCTCCATAATTTCATTGTTAAAGTATGTTGAACACTTAAGATTGAAAAACTTTAGATTTACCTTTATCTTTAAGGTTATGGTTGAAAATAATTACAAATTTGGGGTTGTTTAAAGTCAAGATATTTTATGTTTAACAACATGGATGAAAATTGTTCAAAATTATAAGCCCTCCAGACATGTATTTGTTTATCATTAACATCATCTATCAAAAATGTTAGGAATTTACGATTTTAAAAAATGTCCTAATATGTTGTCTTTAATTCCATTGTCACAAGTGTCAAAATTATGACACAAATTTATTTTTTTGTTATTCCAGCATCAACTGGTTTTGTTTTGAGGGTGTTTTTTCAATATTTTTGCAACAAACAATTTTGTTTTTAGCATAATTTTAGAAAATGTTGAAATTTGACCTTAAAAAAAAAACAAGTGCGTTCTGGAAGACACACTTTTTTTTGGGGGGTGTTTTTTCAATCCTTTTTTCAACAAACAATTTTGTTTTTAGCATAATTTTAGAAAATGTTGAAATTTGACCTTCGAAAAAAAACAAGTGCGTTCTGGAAGACACATTTTTTTTTGGGGGGGTGTTTTTTCATGTTAACCAAGCTTGCTTTTCACTTTAGAATTTCCATTTCACTTTAGAAAGACCAAAAACGACAAAAAGTTAAGAAAGAGGTTATCTTGCACATATAGTGCGCCGCACTTCATCAGCTTACGATTCCCGGATTGACAATTAAATGCAGCAATTTAGGACACACTAAATTGACCAAACAGTATGCCTGTTGTTTCATTCGATTTTGTGCCAAATTTAGGTTGTCCTTTAAGAGTTGGAGAACTTCTTGTTGATGCTCGATGTGATCTTCCACTGCTTAAACCTTATAATTTTCTCTTAAATATGATGTGATGGACAGTGGATGATATCCACAAAGTGCCATGAATGGGGTCATTTTTACTGCAGTATGAAAGGAAGTGTTATACCACCATTCAACGAGAGGTAACCACGTGACCCATTGTGTTTGCTTATTAGATACAAAACAACGAAGACATCCTTCCAAACATTTATTCACTATCTCAGTTTGACCATTGGATTGAGGATGATAAGATGAGCTATGAGCTAGTTTAGTACCCAAAAAAGAAACTAATTCCGTCCAAAAATTTCCAGTAAAAAGGGGATCTCTGTTACTTACAATAATCTTTAGGTTTCCCTGTATCTTTTTAATTGTTTCCATAAATGCAGTAGCAACGATACTTGCTTTAAATGGATGAGGTAATGCACAAAAGTGTGCATACTTGGTAAGTCTATCAACTACCACCATGATGACAATATTTCCTTCAGACTTAGGTAAACCTGTGATAAAATCCATTGAAATCTCCTCCCAACGTTGACTTGGAATGGATAAAGGTTGTAGAAGACTCGGGGTATTAATTGTCTTAACTTTATTTTGCTGGAAAACCAAATATTCCGCCACAAAATCTTGAATATCAGATTTAAGGCCATCCCAAAAAAATTCTTTCTTCACCTCATGGTAATTTTTTAAAAATCCGGGGTGTCCCCCTAAAGGAGAAGTGTGCAATTCCAAAAGAATATTTTGTTTTAGTTGGGAATTATTATAAATATATAAGCGATATTTGTACCTTAAGGAATCATTTTTCCAACTAAATGTATCAGATGTACTAGGATCTTGCTGCAACTTTTGAATGAGTGTGCACACTTCTTCGTCCTTCTTCCATTCATCCCTTGCTTCAGTTATCCAATCTGGTTGGATAATAGAAATGGAACAAAGCAATGCTTCCACCTCTTCATCCTTTCTTAAGAGTGCATCTGAAACAACATTTAGCTTCCATTTTTTATAGATGATTTCAAATTCATAACCCAACATCTTTGTGACCCATTTTTGCTGCTCTTCTGAAGATAGTCTTTGTTCCAAAAAGTGTTTAAGACTATCATGATTAGTTTTACCTTGAAGTGTCTTCCCATTAGGTAAGGTCACCATTTCTTTAGTGCATGTAGTATTTCCAACATTTCCTTCTCATAAATAGCTTTCTGTAAATACTTTCCTTTGATTGGACGACTTTCAAAATCAATAATCTTCCTTCTTGCATTAAAACAACACCGATTCCATTTGCTGAAGTATCACTTTCCACAATAAAGGTTTTTGTGAAGTCTAGCATAGCTAAGACCGGTGCTAGGCACATTGCCTCTTTAAGATGTTCAAAGGACTTAGTTGCTTCAGGAGTCCATGAAAATTCATCTTTCTTCAGTAATATTGTTAGATGTGCTGTTATTCTCCCATAATTCTTAACAAACTTACGATAATACCCTGTTAACCCGATAAATCCTCGCAACTGCTTTATGGTTGTAGGGAATTTCCATTCCTTAATGGCTTTAATTTTGTTAGGGTCTACCTTAACACCCTCATGAGAGACAATATGACCCATATATTCCACCTCTTGTACTCCAAAGAAACATTTGGATGCTTTTTCATATAATTGTTTCTCCTCCAATATTTTGAGCACCCTATCAACATGTTGAACATGATCCTTTCAAGAGCTGCTGTATATTAGTATATCATCAAAAAATACTAGCACAATTTTTCTTAGGAAGGGTTTGAAAATGGAATTCATAAACCCTTGAAATGTAGAAGGTGCATTAGTAAGGCCAAAAGGCATGACCAAAAATTCATAATGACCCTCATGAGTTTGAAATGTTGTTTTCGAAATATCTTCTGTCTTCATTCTAATTTGATGATATCTTGAACGAAGATCCAACATGGTAAAATAAATTTCTCCATGTAATTCATCCAATAATTCACCAATCACATGAATGGGAAATTTATCTTTAACAGTGAGCTTATTGAGCTCCCTATGATCCAGACACATGCGCCATGATCCATCCTTCTTGTGAACCAATACTACTGGAGCAGAGAAATAACTTTGACTAGGTTGAATTATACCAGCCTCTAAGATTTCTGCAATCATACGTTCAATTTCGAACTTTTGGACATAAGGATATCTATAAGGCTTGATGTTTGCAGGAACACTTCCTAGAATAAAATGAATAAAATGAATAGCATGATCATGATCATGAATAAGTGGGAGTCCTTTGAGATTTTCAAACACCTTGGAATGGTTGTCCAAGACTTTTTGGAGATCTGGAGAAACATATGATTTTGATGTTGGAAATTCTAGTGAGCATAATTTTGCAATTACGCCTCGTTGTTATTTCTTCAAAATATTTTTCATGACATTAGGGCTTATTATCTTTCCTAGCTTCCTTGCAATACCCTATAATTCGACTTCCTTTCCTTCCGAAAAAAATTTCCAGAAAAGTTCTTGAAAATTAAAAGATATCGTCCCCAAAGATTGTAACCATTGTACTCCTAGTACAACATAAAAACCTCCCATTGGAATGGAAAGCATTGGACTATTCAATACATACTCCCCCATGGTTACCTTGATATTATGAAAATTTCCAGAGCAATTTATAGTTCCTCCATTTGCAACCATCACTTGACATTCTGGTGCTGGGTATAGGAAACAATTCAATTCCTTGGCTACCTTACAATGAATAAAATTATGGGTACTACTCGAATCAATAAACACTATTACCTTTTTCTTCTTGATATGTCCTTCTATCTTGAGAGTTTGAGGAGTGGTGATACATGCCAATGCTTTACATGATATGGTCAAACTCATATCTTCTTCTTCTAGCGTTGGTTCCTAGTGTATATCTTCTTCTTTTGAAGTTTCTTGTTCATTTTCTTCCCCCTCTTCACAATCTATGTAAAATAATTTCTTCTCAGCACACTTATGAAGTTTAGTGTATTTTCTATCACAAGTGTAGCAAAGCCCTTTTGCTCTTTTTTCTTCCAATTGTTGTGGTGTCAACCTTGTAGGTTGTGAAAGTCTAGGAGTAGCAACACTTCCATCTTTATAGATGTGAGTGGTAGGCTTCCTTGTCACCATAATTTTACATACAATTTTTCTTGCCAATATGAATGCCTTCTCCAATGAAGCAGGTTCCCAAACACGAACTTCATGTTGGATGTTATCCTTTAAAGTCCCTATGAAGACATCAATCCTGTGTTCCTATGGAATATCAGTTACCCTTATATTAAATTTTTGGAAGTCCTCAATGTGCTCCACCACTAAACCCTTTTGTTTGAGATTTATCAGTTGGCTAAATAAAGTGTTTCCCTTTGTATCCTCATAATGTGCTATCATTTCCTCCATAAAAATTGACCAAGTGACAATTTTTTTATGGGAGAAAAGCCATTGATGCCATACAAATGTATTTTGTTCTAAATGTAAAGTTTCAATGCGTACCTTTTGTGTGTTTTGCACATTATTGAGATCAAATATTGCTCCATCTGTTGTATCCATGTTACGGGATCCTTGCCATCAAAATTCCTCATATCCATCTTTGGAATATGGTGGTTCTTCCATCCAACATTATAGTTTATAAAATCATGATTAACATTTATTTTGTTCTCATCATGAGTTTCCTCTACTATCTTTTTTCCATTAGGAAACATATCTTGAATCAACTTTGTCAAACCTTCCATGTCTGCTTTTAGATCATTCTTCATGTTTTCCATGTTGTCTTTCATGTCATCCATCTTAGCTTCCATGCCATCCATATTAGCTTCCAGCCCATACATATTAGCTTCCATGCCTTTCTTCAAACCATCCATCTGCGCTTCCACGCCTTTCTTCAAAATTTCCATTTCATTTTTTGTTGCTGTTTGCGATAACAAAATTTGGTGCACTTGCTCTTGTAAATTTGACATGTCATGTTGCAGTTCTTCGTCTTAATGAGTCATAGTAGAGCCTTCTAAAGGCTTATGGGTTTTGAATTATTTTTAGGGGGAATTTTAGAACCCAATATTGATATCTATTCTACAATATGCCCTTGGAATCAATTCAAACTGATTTTTCACACAAGACTTATGCAATTCCAAAAAAAATACACACACATTTTTCTTGATTTTAAGGAGCTCTATAATGAAACTAAATTATCTATGTAATTTCGGATCTTCAATATCTAAAGTTTGGCCTTGCAGTAGCCCTATGAAGCTTCTTTCAAATGCCATAGGTCTGACCTGATTTGGATTCTTCAAGAAAACGTTATGTCCAATCTCCCAAAATGACCTAATTATGGACTGGTTTAGTAGAGCTAACTTGTACGGCATGCCACATGTCACTGTTTCCTCCTTCAGCTCTAAAATTTCTACATAAGAAACTACAGTCTGTGTAATTGCGTCCACTTTTTACATAATTCCAATCCAATGCTTAGAGAGAGAGTTATGATGATTTTCTCACAGTCACCTCTTTGAGATGTAATTCTAGAGCCTGAAAAAACCCTAACTTCCACAGATCATATCTCCGAAAATATTCTGAACCAAGATCTGAAGTGTTTACACGATGTTCCTTAGGATTGTCGACTTTTCTCTGTAAAAATTTTAGCATCTGAACCTTAGTAGAAAAACAGTTATAGCGAAAATTCCATGATGACCTATTTTAGGTGAAATTTGCGAGCCTAAAAAAACCATAACTTCCACAGATCATATCTCTGAAAATGTTACGAACAAAGATCTAAAATTTTTACATGACGATCCACAGAATATTGGCTTCGCTCTGTAAAATTTTTAGCTTCTGAACCTTAGTAGAAAAAAAAATTATAGAAAAAATTCCACGATGACCTATTTGGAGCAGCTGAACCCTTGAATCCAAAGCTCTGATACCAAATGTTATGAAACCAGCTCCAAAAATAGAAGAAAATAGAGATCTACACCTTATAAATAAGCCACTTTGAGGGGGAAACCTCCAATACATTACATAAATGAAAAATTCTTGGATGATGCAAATGAAAAAACCTCCTTCTATATATAGGAGTCCATGGGATCACAATATAATCCTAGCCGACTTAACAATAATAATATAAGGGCACAATAATAACGATATTGGGGTTACAGGGGTTCAACAAAAACAATAAGGGGGTTACACTAACAAAAATAAGGGACTATACTAGTAATATAGGGACCTAACAATAGCACATCGAATCTACTATGGCAGTCCTCTGGCATAACATCACTATCTGGTATTTATCGTGATGTTGATCCACCCTGATATGCATCCCCAGGTATTGCGGCTCGATTTGCATATCTCACCGGTTTCACCGGTGCTATATATGCATCACAAATTTTTGGAAATTAGTACCACATAGAAATAATTTCAAAAATTTAAATGCAACAAAAAAATATAGTAACTTTCAGTTAGCATCTGGACCCCATGCTCATCTTGGCAGTAGGGGCAAGTCAGGATCACCCTGATAGTTCATGCCACTGTATGGATAGTCATATATGTAAAATTTCATCTAGTCCCAATTTGCAAAATTAAGTCGGAACACACATCAAACTCCCCCTCCTCCACCTCGTCGCAGTAGCTATCCCCAGCGGCACATCCTGGTCTCCTGTGGGACCCCATAACGAATTTGTACATGTGGGCAGATGGTAGGGATATTCTCAAAGAATAATGTGCGTACAAATATCCCAAACGAATAATTATCATTGGTTCATTGCCTGCATAAGGTCAATTTTCGTTTCAACGACGACAACATCATCTTAGCCCCCCCATAGTAGGTCCATGCTAAAACACTCTCTACTAGCATCATCTACCCTCCTGTGATGTGATGAAAGGCATGAATACCCAAGATTCATACCACTACTTCACTTGTCGCTCACCAACCTCTTTATGTCATTGACCTGAATGGTCGTGCCCTTTGGACGAACACCCATAATACAATGGCGATCCACAAACTCACCTATCTGGCTCCCACGAGTCATCACTGGATGTATCTCCCCTACCATCCCTAAGGGGGAAGTTATGAAAGAAAATATATGTCTTAGATATTTAGCTCAATCCTATGGCCCTGTATCATGAACGACTCCTCATCTGGGTCTTCGTACCTCACTATACTTGATAGCAAGAGCTCACCATCTCTCATCAATGGGTTCTCCAAGAACTTAAGAATCCCATAATGAGTCAAAACCCCTTTGATTGTCAGATTCCACTGAATCTATGCACGAAGAGTCTCTAAGGATCATTCACGCCATGACACCTTTAGCTCTGCCATACCTAAAAAATACCATTATGTTTTGTGAGTTCATAGTTAAAGGCATGTATCAAAAGTCATCAACTTTAGCTTACCATATGCCCCCCATATTGCCTTTCCTCTTTGCCAAAAATGCAGTTTTCCCCTCAAAACAATGTTGAACATGTTTTTTGGCCCTATTTATACATTCCAAAATTAATATTAGGCCCTAAAAAGTGCATTGCGACCACGAGGAATGACAGGGGTCTCCCATAGCGAGATGAGACCATAATCTAAAAAATCTAGATTGCTGAAAATGATAAATAAGGTTAGGCCACCTACCTCCCACTCACAAATCCTAATTCTGATGATCAGTTTGTCCACTACGATCTCCACAAGATTTAGGGCCTTCTCCTCCTCTCCAAATTCTCCATAGCTCACTTAGAAAATGAATTGCATTTGGAGGTAAACACCCTTTTTATAGGAAAACCCCTAGTTTTCTTGCCACCCATTGTGACCAAATCGTATCCCAGTTTGAAAAACCGTCAACAACACTATTACAAAGCTCTCACTATTTTCTATAATGGGTCAAACTTTGTTTTTGTTAATTTTTCACTTCACCCAGAAGCCATTTTTCCACTAAGTTTCACTTTGTCACCAATTCAAACCAAATTTCTTCACATGAGCCGCATGTGCTTTAGTACCACTTTGCCTTAGCACTTATTGTCTCATGTGTCAATTTTCGTCACGGGTAACCCTTATTTACACATGTTTTTATGGTCAACCTGGGCCTATCCTGTGCGACATCATCAAGTCACCCTTGTTCAGAGAACCTGATATGAGTCACCCTTACATTTTTGGAGTCTGTTATGAGTCCCATTATGCCATTTTACAATATTTCATCCACATTTCCATCAAATTAATCCCTTGTTGCTCTTTTTGGACTCCACCTATATTCTCAGTCATTGAAAAGTTCCCATCTAAGTATTTGACCATCCCCCCCAGAATCGAGTCAGTTGCTGCCTGCTCAACCATGCATTTTATGATCTGAAAAGGGAAGTTGTTAGTTCACCTCTTAGTTTCTATCCCTCCATCATTTTCCCTATTGAAAGTCCATCGGTCACTCTATTATGATCCTTTGTGCCTTAGTTGAGGATTCCTCATTGCCTCAACTCTCGCGGGCCCTCTTCTATCGACTTCAACACATTCATTATGGATGGACGGTCTGGAGGGCGGTGTACCTTGGTTCCAAATTTCACCATTGTTTGGTGCCTCGAATCAAGCAAAGGGAATCAATATTACCCTTTGACTTGGTTTTTTCTCAAGTTCTCGGCTCCAACTCATTATTTCGCAATTGATAATCATACACTTGATGTTCCAGTGATCTAGCAGATTGCACCAGTGATCCTTGGGTGTGTGTGAGAGGTTTTATACCTCATGAGGGGTTGTACCTTGAGGTAACCCCCCACATGCCCAGATGAATTCAGATTATGATCCAGCCTTAGATGAAATTTTAGAGATTTGATGGGTTCAACTCTAGCCACTTGCAACGCCCATAACATGCATGTCTCCTTCAGATGATCCATTCAGGTCTTCAGAGCCCTTTCCTGTTCAACATGGCTTATTTGGTTATGGTCCCCCCTCCCCATGTAAGCTTAAGGAGAATTGTGTCTCATGTAATCAAATGTTATTGTATTGAGTACTGGCCTATATTTTTCTAGGTGCATTATGTATATGTGATTCTTTGTATTATGTCCTAGCCCATTAATGCTAGTGGATCATGTATTATGTAATTTTTATCTCATTCCCACATTGTTAGGCTTGCCATTATTATTTGTACTTAATTATCTTGGCGAGTATGGGTATGCCTCCCCTGCCTCATTTGATATCTGTGCTCCAAAAAAAAGGAGACCTATATCAGTTTAGTAGGTCTCGCTCCCTCCATTTTTTCCCCTCATTGCATTGCTTCAATCATCTCTCTCTCTCTCTCTTTGACTCCCCTTTGGTGTCTTGTATTTCAGTCATACGATTTGCTCCTAACGCTTGTACGTTGGGGGGCAATCTGTTATCACCAAAAAATGACCACCTAGCCATTTCTAACTAGGTGGATCGAAATACAACATGTGAGTTTAATTTTACCACAGTAAAATCACTTTCTCTATAAGAAATAATTTAATAAACAACTTTTATTAATTTATTTTCGATTAAAACCCACGAATACTTATTAAATCATTGTTTGATAATTATTCCTTATCACATTTGACTAAATCACCAAGGAATAGTTAAATAAATCATAATTTAATTATTTTTACTTAAATCCATCATTGGAATAATTGTTAAATCATTATTGAATAGTTATTTCATTTCACACTTTTATTATTATCAACGAAATAATTAAAAAATCATTTTATTTTCTAATTATTTCTAAATAAATATATTTAATCATTTTAAATATCTTATCCCTCTCAAAAAATATAATAAAGTATTCCAAGTGGTTAGATCTAGATTTTGGTCAACAATATTTTATTATTATCCATTTTCGAGATCAACCCAACACTTTTCTATAAATAAGTGTTTTTCATTCATTTATCACCATGATCATTATCATCATCACCATTATCATCATATACCTTTCGAGCTCTCATTTTTAGTTCTACATTGTTTTGGTTTTCACACATTGAGAGAGGAAGATTTGAATACTGAAGTGACATGGACATCAAAGGACACATCCCACTGACAGGGAATTACGACGCTTCGTAAATCTCCTTCGCTAGGTTTCATTAATAAAATATTTTTCTTTTAAAGCTTTTCCATTATTGTCTTATTACATCAATTTTTTTTTCTGCTGTTTGTTATTTTAGATTTTCATGCATCCATTTTTCTGCAGGTTTTTCTCACATATTTGTTGTAGATTTGAAGTATAAGTAGCCAAAATTGTTGTTAGGATCACTAGTCACGCGTGACTTAAGTGATATGTTTTTGGTACACCTTCCAAGAAATTTCACACTAACAGTTTTACTAGCAGAATGCCTTGTAATTTCAAAGATATAACGACTTTCATAATTTTAAAAAGATATATAATTAAGATTTTAAATTTTGAAAAAATAGTTTGTGCAGAATAAAAAATTTTTCTCTACTATTTTACAAGTTTTTGTAGCAATATTTCATCATTTAGGTACTCAAAGGTTGCACTAACATAAACATATGCATTGTATTTTGCATGAAAAATAAAATATCGATGTTAGAAAAACCAAAAAATCACATAATTACACACGATATCAATAAATGAAATTATATATTTGAAAAGTGAACCCATTTTCCTACATTTCCTCTTATTACACCATCATCAATTTCATTTTATAAATACTTATAATCATCCCTCCAAGTTAACATATTGTTGTTTTTCTAGGTTTTCATTACCACTAACACATTATCAGAGACCATCATTAACTTGCACCCACAGACATTCCTAGTTGTGTTCTTCCATGTAGCTGAGTTGGGATTATAATTGTCATACTTGACTTTTACTTGGTAGAGAAAATGATTCAAAGATATCAAGTTTTATATTATGGCATGTGGATCGATTTTCCCTTCAAAATATTCTCATTCAACATCTACAAATGACTCAAATCAATAACATGAGGAAGATTTGAAATATAATGGCACAAAACAAACACATGAAAAGTATAATGTGTATTATATAGAAGTTATGGCAATTCAGGATGATATGCAATGGTCCAAAAGATATTTAGAAATATTATTTCATTCTTTCTCAAATATTTTCATTTTCTTTTCCATTTTTTGAATAATGTAATTTCTAATTAGAACCATGTCTACAAGTCTAACCCAACTATGTTAGGAGTTTTACAAGGCCTACAATACAAAAACTAGAAAAATGAGACCTCTAATAAACTTTGATAACTATTTTTATATTAAATTTCTAAATTTTGTAAATATTCTTTCTGAAAATTCACTAGTCGATTACATATATACGTATCATATCCTCTAAACCCTGTGATGGGCCTCCAAATTAGCTATAATTAAGGCTCATCTAACCTTTATTAGGAACATGAAGGATATATATATATATATATATATATATATATATATATATATATATATATATATATATATATATATATGTTTGGTAAGTTAGGCTATTCTATTAATTCGAAAAAGAGAAGTTACATATGCTACAGGCGGGGTTGGCAAGATGTGCTTTGCCAATCCCAGCCTATTACATGGTTTCGGGGCTGCCTCAGAGGAGGAAACCTGCCTGCACAAAACTTAAGAGAGAAAATTACAATATTCGCAGTAACACTAATGTATCTAAGAAGAAAAAAATATGCAGAAGAAAAAAAGCATTGATGGTGGCAAGCTTGAAAAAATACATGGAAGAGCTGTGTGGCTGTGCAGGCCTCAATATTCATCTTCATCATCACTGTTGGGGACCTCCTCCTCAATGGGCTAAGTAGGTGCCTGTGCAACCGCTTCCTTTGAATCTGCAAATGAACACCTGGGTTTGTGGATTGGTGTGCAGAGGATGGGGGAATATGGATCTGCACCATCAGGGATGCACATCTAGATGCCATTGGAACCCATCACCCAGACATCTGAATCATCGTCTTCCTTCTCCTGAACCGACAACGGGTCTATCTTGTGGAGCTGGGGTTGTGTCTGGTGAGCGATGGTGGAATTCCGCGGACCACGCCTACCTCTATGCGTAGCTTTCTCAGGGGTTACTTCCTCCTGCACGGGTTCGGGGCTCTGACACGTAAAAATGCTGGAGGAGGAGCCTTCCATTGACTCTAGTTGATTTTCCTCTCCACAGTGATACCGTCTAGGGAGAGCCCCTTTCTATCCACCTCGGATGGTTCTTTGGCGTAATTTGGGGGCTATTGCACAATAAGGCAGGGGGAGAAGTTAAGGGAGGAATACGCAACAGTGGGATAAGTAGCATTGGGTATTGGGGAGTCGGAAGGGCTGAGGGAGAGTTGCGCAGAGTGGGATGTCACAAACCAGAGGGGACTGCGTGACACAACGCTAGGAATAGGGCTGCGCGAACTTTTGAAATAAGGGAAGTGTCAGAGCTGAGATAAGAAAGCAAAAGGTAGAGGGAAAATATAGTGGGTTGTTCGGGGATGGGAGCTCATCCTATTAAAGGGGCTTGGACACGTGCGAGGAGGATGGAAATGAGTATGCCTCACATGTAGCTGCATGCCATGATCAATCACCTGAGCATGCTCGAGGGGAGGGGAATGGCTGATATACGGGTTAATCATGATAATCATTAATGGTGATAGAAGTGAAAGGGTGCTTTGGATAGGGTGACGCAGTTCCTAGCGTCTCATCATCATACTTGATTTTGTTAATCTTGTGCGGATGGATAACGGTTTGAGGATCTTGTTGGAACAGGGTCTCCTAACAAGCTGCGAAATTGGTCCATTTTGATTACTTTTTGATTATATTTAGTATAGCGCAGGGGTTTTTGGGCGAGTCAAAGCCTCGAAAGCATTGTAATGGGTCAAAGGGTAAACTACGGGTTCAAAAACCATGGGTTGCGGACCATAGGAAATTCGGAGCTATATTGGTATAAATAGAGATGTATTTTGTATCAAAAAGGATAGGAATTGATGAGATATTGATTCGATCTATTTCTTAAGCTGTTTGTTTGGGTTTTGGGGAACAGACTCCTGCTGGCTGTGTGCGTGGAGATCCTAGTCCAGCTGTGTGCGGACCCTGCTGCTGTGTGCGTAGATTGGGAAGGGAATTGTAAGGAAATATTGATGAATGAATGAATGCGAAGGATTATTAGAGATTTGAATCTGTGAGTTCTGTTATGTGAATTGCTGATAATTGCTGTGTTACGTATTTTCTGTCTTTAAGCTGCAAAATATCTGTGTACTGTGCTCTTGGATCTAGATCTGTTATGTTCTATTTATGTATTGTTGTGTTGATGATATAATAAGCCTATAACTGTAGATCTAGTGCATGTGGATGCGAATAGGAACATAATTAACCTTGTGCAGGACAAGGTAATCTGGGAATTACAGAAACAGGACACCGCCCTACTTGCCTTACCCATCCTTTCTTAGGGTGTGGAAACCTGGTTCCAGCACCCACCCATACTACTTCGGGTGAGACTGTGAACTGCGAAAGCAGGTCACTGCCGAAAGGGACAGTAGTATAGGGGTTTGTTGGCAAACCTTGCACACCGAACCTGGGTCAGGACCCCTCAAGCCAACAAATGGTTTCGTTGTCGGGATCGGAAGAAGTCTGAGAGAGGAATCGGGTAATGAATAGAGAATACTGGAAGCCTGAAAGAAAAGAGATCGAGGACTAGTTCGAAAGATAGATCTAGGAGTTCGCAGTAAAAGAAAATCGCAGTGAGAAGTTAACGGCGGAGAGGTGGAAAAATAGGTACATCCTTACTAAAAGCTACAAAATATTCTTTGTGAATTTTGCGATTGAACTCCAAGAGTGGCTGTCTAGATTGGTGGAATTCCAGAAGTGCTGGAAGGACAAGCGGGTCACTTTGTGGACCCCAGAGTTGCTCGAACAACTTGAGAAAATTGATAATACTATCACACGCACGGTAGATCACTGGGTGGATAGTGTGCTGGGAGGATTTATGACAGAATTTGATATTGATCATTTTGTATCATACTCTAAAGCTAAACGATGATTTTTTAAAGGATTCCGAGGGAAATTCTTGAGGACATTACCATTACTGATTAAGAAATTTCTATGCGAAAAGAGAATTTTGTGTAGTCATACTAACTGAATGACCTCAGATTTATATGGGAGCGCGACCCGCAGTGGTAAATGCTATTGGACCAACCTTGACGGAGGGAGATCCACCTACAATCCATTGTAGGAACCAGCTGCGCAAGATCCTCCGGCTGCATCGCCACCTTAGACGCGCAAAGGTAAGAATTCTCCTGTACCTCCACCCCCCTAGATAGTGATATGGCGGTGCATTTAAAACTACCTACCTTCAAGGGGGTAGGAGACGAGGATATGGACCGGTTTTGGTTTGTGGTAGACTCTGTCTGGACTGCGCAGAATGTGGAAAGTGACACGATCAAGAGGGCACAACTGTCTTTAGCATTCAAAGACAGAGCTCTGGACTAATATATGCGATACATTGCCCAGAATGGGACCGCCTCCATTCAAGATAACAAGGATGCTCTGAAGCAACAATTCCGAAAGCCGAAATCTTATTCCCAGCTAGTAGTGGAAGTAAAGGACTTCAAACAAGGGCGTTTGAGTTAGTATGGGAGGCTGATCGGTGATTGAAGAAGGCAATTAGGGAAGGAGGGTTTGAGTATGACGATAGACAACATACAGAGTGGTTCATCGCCATGTTGTTACCTCACCTGCGTACGCCGATGAGTCATCATACCTCTGAATCACAGGAGAAAGCTGTGGAAGTCGCTATGAAATTAGAAGCTTCACCTCGAGAGGATACATCAGCAGGGGTACAACAAATCCAGGAACAACTTGGGGCTATGCATATGGAGATACATAACCTGCGAAAAGAGCAAGGAAAGGACATCTGCGCAGATCTTTGGTGTATACGTTGCTGGGCGTTTGGCCATACGAAGGATCAGTGCCCTCTGCTAACTGATTATATGCAAGCTGGAGGGCCTAGTCTGATACATCGAGGGGCAAGTAGGGAACCTATCCTGTTGTGACCAGGATCAAGAAGATCTATGCTATGGTGTGATGATTGTCGGGTAGCAGGCCTACACGATACGAACCATTTCCCTCGGCTAACTGCGTACGTCCCATAACTGAAGCAACAATGGTGCCGATTCTGCCGATAAGTGGGACATGATGAGAAAAACTGTCACACATATGAATTAATGATGGATCGTGGGAACTTATATCGAGTGAAATCAGACCTTGCATCGCCAAGACTTGCTGCGCACTTTGGAGGATCACCGGCTCGAGGCAGAGGAGGTCGGGGAGGAAGCGCAAGCTGAGGACGAGGTCAGCTAATCTATTATAACTGTGGAGAAATAGGGAAATTTTCCAGAGAATGCCCTAATCCCACCAGGCCGTCGTGTAAATATTGTAGACAGATGGACCATGAGGTAGAAGACTGCCCAATTTTAATAGCTAAGATGCAGGAAAAGCAGCCTACCCCTACGCAAAACGTACAGAGGGTCAAAACTGAGCTGAGGGAGGCTGGTCCAAGTGTAAGAGTCATGACACATAGTGGGCTGGACACCCAAGGAAATGAAGAAGGGCTTGCCTCTCGGAAAGAAGTGTCTTGCAAAGAACAAGCCCCATTGGCAACCCCCACATAGCCTCAGATTGAAGAAGGAGTTGAGCCCTTTTTAAAGGCATGTCTAAAGTTGCTAAGGAATCCGCAGGCCGTAGGAAATCTCCTAGCACTAATAAATACCTGTGCATCTTGGCCCAATTCGATCCCTAAGACCAAGGATGTACACAAGCTATACAACTATAAGAAACGCACCGGGAGAGAGATCTGATTGACTACGTAGATCAGAGACTATGAGATGGATCCGGTTATCTTAGATCTTGGATTAGATCCGAACGTCTTACCAAAAAAAACATGGCAACGAATGGGAGAGCCTAAGTTGGAATGGTCCACTATTCAACTACGAATGGCGAACCAACAAAAGATCATCCCTTTAGGTAGATTACCAAAGGTCATGGTGGACATCGTAGGGGTACGGGTCCTAGCTGATTTTGAAGTAATATAAATAGTAGAAGATGCAGACCCCTACCCTATGCTCCTTGGAATGGAATGGGAAATAGACATGGGAGGTGTCATCAATCTCAAGAAACACAACATGGTGTTCGAAAACAAGGGTACGCGTGTCATAGTACCACTAGACCCAGCAGAAGGTGCGCGGTACACAGAGCCAGCCTATGAAAAGAAGGAATTGGATCACATTTACAAGATAACTGTGCAGGAAGAAGATCGGGTTAACCCCACAGATGAAGGAATGCTCTATTGGGAAAATGACAATGAATTTTTTTCCGACTTCGATGAGGAGCTGGAGAATTGGAAAGGTCGGTTGCATGAGGTTTCGGCGCTTTGAAGCCTTCAGACCATCAGGAATTTCCATCGCATCTCTACCACAGAAAGAACCTTGCTCTTCCAGGAGGACGCAGGTGGTACTCAGTAGCCTGAGGAATCTAAAATTCCCACAGAACGTAGGCCAGAAGCACTACCGCTAACCCGATGCGAAGCACCTACACAGGGACTGGTATTCTTTACTCAGGGGAATTACTGGAGTAGGGTAATCCTGTGCATAGGGACCCCTGTGGCCAGATGGGATCCGAAGTCACTTGACCTACGCAGAAACCTGCTGATGTGCAACACTCAAGAGTGCGATCGAACCTTGCCTGAAAAAAACTACCAGGGTACCACAGCCCTCAACACGCGTAGGATTACAGACCTGTCTGAAGATATGTGAAAATCTCAAGTAATAAATGACATACGAATGTATGATGCAGCCTTCTCATGCAGGGACATCCCGCCTGCGAGCGAAATTAAGGTCTTGACAAGACTGCTGACCAAATTGCAGATACACCTCACCTCGACCCTCATCCCAGGTACGCAATTGACATACAAGCAACATCTATGGTCTGACATTTCATGGACACAACCTAGGGCATGAAGGATAACCGTTAGCATGTCCCGATTTAATAAGAAAAGACCCTTGCAAGTACGAAAAACAGGTGGAAGATCATTGATGCAGTAATTTATGGTAAGAACAGTCCAAAGGATTGAGGGTACGTGGCACAAACGAGCTTCTTCGCCATTAAATAACTCCGGAGGAGGTGGGATGGTTGGAAAAATTCACACCAGGCTATTTATTCACCATTCAACAGGCTCTGGCTATCCGCGTTCCAGGTTTTTTGTTTGTAACGTTCACCTATCTGTTAAAACAATGGACCCGGACCCGCCGAAAGAACTGGTGAGAGAACCTGGGACTGCTAAGTGCAGTTATAGGATTGAGCACGGGCTTCCGATAGCAAGGATTGTCTGTAGCCCACGCACAACAGGAACGCTGAGATACAGGGACATGCTGCGATGTCTCCGCAGCTCCCGAGCTCCACCCTCCCGAAGCAATGTATGTTCACTCCCTCGCACTGCCATAGTTCGCACTCCCAACCCAACTACTGGGGACATCCAACTAGATTTAGCACAACTATGTAGTTCAGAGCTACAAAGAATATCCTCCAGAGTGATGCGTGAGTTTCGTTGCTATGACCGGAATAGGCAGCAGCAGTACGACATACCTCCAGAAGTCCGGGCCCAGCGGATTGTTGTGGTCACAGACGCAATGCGTATCATTGTGGAACAACTGAAGCAGGGAGCACAATTGGTTGAAATAGCTACAGAGTTATGGATGACAATGCAACATCATTCCACAATTCAGCATATACAGTAGGAATTATAACAGGTAGAAGCTGTTCTGTATTAAGTCTGAGCCTCCACACCTTCCCCCGTTTCCGCGCAGTGCCTAGCCGCCATGGACAGGATTGAGGACCTTTGGCACTCCAAGAGCGTTGTTCAAAAACGGTTGAAGCCATGGTCTGATACCACACTCCAGCTCACACACGATGCTCAGTCCACCATCGCGTGCCTCCACCAGTTGCTAGAATGGGTCACTGCGAATACAGATGGGCCTCCATCCCTGACGTTGGTGAACATTATGCAACAAGCTGCGGCTCAAAGTCTGGACGTACTCCCTCCGCTTATCCGTACTCTGGGCACTTTTCACACGCAAATGGAAGTCGCACCAGTGCAGTGACTCGGGATGAGTCACAAGATTGTGTTGGGGGACTGTTGGAATGGGGTGTCCTAACAAGCTGCGAAACTGGTCCATTTTGACTAATTTTTTATTATATTTAGTATAGCACAGGGGTTTTGGGCCGGGTCAAAGCCCCAAACGCATTGTAATGGGTCAAAGGGTAAACTAGGGGTCTGAAAACCATGGGTTGCGGACCATAGGAAAGTCGGAGCTAGATTGTTATAAATAGAGAAATATTTTGTATCGAAAAGGATAGGAATTGATGAGATATTGATGCAATCAGTTGCTTAAGCTATCTGTTTGGGTTTTGGGGAACAGACTCCTGCTGGCTGTGTGCGCGGAGATCCTAGTCCAGCTGTGTGTGGACCCTGCTACTGTGTGCGCAGGTTGGGAAGGGAATTGTAAGGAAATATTGATGAATGAATGAATACGGAGGATTATTAGAGATCTGAATCTGTGAGTTCTATTATGTAAATTGCTGATAATTTCTATGTTACGTATTTTCTGTCTTTCAGCTGCGAAAGTTCTGTGTATTTTTCTCTTGGATCTAGATCTATTATGTTCTGTTTATGTACTACTATGTTGATGATATAATAAGCCTATAAATTTATATCTAGTGCATGTGGATGTGAATAGGAACATAATTAACCCTGCACAGGACAAGGTAATCTGGGAATTACAGAAACAGGACACCACCCTGCTTGCCTTACCCATCCTTTCTCAGGGTGCGGAAACCTGGTTCCAGCACCCACCCATACTACTTCGGGTGAGACTGTGACTTGCGAAAGTAGGTCACTGTCGAAAGGGCCAGTAGTATAGGGGTTTGTTGGAAAACCTTGCACATCGAACCTAGGTTAGGACCCCTCAAGCCAACAGATCCACAACAGGTGAGGCTCTGCTCAAAAGATCTCTATTTTCCAGGATGTGTGAGATATGATTGTCAATCTTGTCAATTATGTCAACCACATCCAGGGGAACATGAAGGATATATTAAGCCTCTTCTTATACACTTAATAATGTTTTTTTTTTAACTTTAACATGTTCTTTGGAAGGTTTAGAGATAATTGCATATTTGTGCTTGAAGAATATTTGGAAGATTATGAAGATTTGGAGGAGGAGATAATCTAGGGACTTTCTCCCTACTACAGGAGGATCAAGATTGGAGAATAATTGAACAAAATATGATGAAATTATTGACAAATTCTAGAGCTCCAGTGATTGAGAAAATCTAGGAATGTGTTCCCTGTCATTTAATATAGATTCCTACTGTTGGGAACAAGATCTACTATTCGAGGGATTTTGGAGGGGAAAGCTTCCTCCTTTAGAGGATAATTATTCCTCATAAATTTGTATAAGTACCAATTCAAATTTTACTCTATTGGAAGGTATTTCTTAGTATTATTGTGGAGAAAACTTATTATTTAGCAACTCCACTTTCATTTCTGGTAGGGATGTACTTGGATTGATTCAAATAATGAAGTTTGGTGCATTTTTTAGCTTATAATGCTTGGTTTCCTTCATATGACTCTTATTTTCCTTGGGATTGGCCATTCCAGGAGCCTCAGAGCCCTCTTGTTGATATGAATATGGTAAAACTAGTTATTTCTATGCTAGCTCCCTCATCAATATTAAAAATGTGTGATTAGGATCGTCTTAAGTTAACCACTTGTGAAGGGGTTTATGTGTCAAGTTTCATGTGTCTTTGGTGATCAAATTATGAGTTAATTAACTTCTAAAAACTCATATACATCAAATTAAATTCATAAATATAACACACAACAATCACATAATACCATGGATGATAACGAAGTTCACCCCTCCTGGGCTACATATCCATGGATCTGCTTCAACTAGCTAGTACCTCTTGGGATTAAGAGTCAAATGTATGGTTACATACACCTGTAGTGTTCCAATGGATTTGAAACATGTTCCATTGGCTTCAAAACACTCAAAAACCCCAAAAATTACTATTCAATCTTTGAATTTGGTTTCCTGCTGATCTAGGCTTGACCTCCCATCTTGGTGGCCATAGGCTTGTTTAATATCCAAAGTGACAAAATCATGTTCATATGTGCTCCAACACCTTTGAAAACTATACCACTATGTTTAGAATATCAAATACATCTAAAAATGACTATTCATTCACTCCATTTGGCCTTCAGCTGATCTGGGCATGACCTTCCTTCTTGGTGGCCCTAGGCTTCAAAATTCATCAAGGTGACAAAAAACTCTGTAGAATTGCTCCTCTACCTCTACAAGATGTTCCAATGGATTCAGAGCATGCCCAATATTCTATGAATGACTCTTTCTAAGCCAAATTTTTTCAAAAATTTCTCAAGATATGATCCATTTAATTTTTCCCTAGATTCTACCTCTAAATTTGGAGAAGCTGCAAGTTAACTCTGCCAAACTTGGCCAATCTGTCGAAAATGGAGGAAACTGCCAAATCTGCCGCTAAATTAACTCATATTTAGTTAGGGCATAAGTGCAGATTAATGGAGATAATGAGCAAACTAAGCGTGTTTAGTTTTGGGCACTAGGTCGAGGTCACTTGGCGCGAACACATGGGAGGAGGGCTGGCCCCCTCCTTTTGGTATGGGGGAGGTCATGGGGTTGAGCCCCGACCTCACCCCTCTATACACGTTTTGAAACGGTTTTTAAATACACACTGCCCAATGTTTTAATAAACACACTCCAATGTATTGTATTTTCCACCGGACTATGGTTTGTGCTCTCCACCGTTTATGTATATCCCAAAGTTTAAAACATATGCGGACTTGCAAATGTGCGTTTGGATTTAATACAATATATATATGCAGAATTAATTTATATATAAGGTTTGGATTAATATATATATATATATATATATATATATATATATATATATATCTATGTATGTATATATCCAACCTTAATTCAAATAAAATAATTTCCAACACACAAAAATCATCATGAACCCAAATTCAACCTTGGAGGACATTGGGAAAATTTCACCTTCACAAACCAAACTGGCGAATCCTGTAGTGACACTTGTCATAGTCCCATTGGAAAAAAACTGAAGAAGATTCCCTGCATGCTGATTGGGTTGCCATGTCATCAACTAGTACTTGTTATGCAATTTTTTTTTTTTTTAAATTTGCATGTTTTGAACGACGATCAATAGATTATAACTTATTCATTTGAACTCGGTTTTTGACGAAACGAGTTGTGTTGGATTCCTAGCAATGGGACAATTTCTTTCATTATAGTTTGGTGAAATTCTAAGAACTTTCATTTTTGAGCAAATTTTTGCCCCTAATCTAGATTCCGATCACTCCTTCCCACTGACATGGTTTTGGACCCACAAAAGCTGGTTATGTTATGAGAGATGAATACTCTTCTGTTTCCCAAGCTCTATCATCTTGATTCTACTTGGAAAAATTTCCATGACAACCACTTTGGTTCACTGACATGCCTTGCCTTGCAAATGGCTTGGCTCTTCAACCAATGTTCTCCTTTTTTTGCTGACCCAATCCAACACTTGCTGGCTGCTATAACACTTTGCTGTACCAAATATATTCCTTGGTTCTTGGAAAAATAACTGATTGCATTTCCACTGAGGATCATGTTCCTCCTTCGCACAAACATGCATTTGATGCAAGCTTCTCCTTGGAAACCACTTTTCCAAATTAAGCCCATCTGACTGAACTACAACAATGAGTTTCAACATTAGTAATAAAAGGAAAATAAATGACCATTATTTTACCTCCACGGTTTCAAATTCCACATTTGGAAGAATGCATTCGCCATCTCCTTTTCTTCTTGGCGTCAACACATAAAATGGTCTACAATGGCTGCAAACTTTTTTTTTGACATCTTGTCACAAACACAACATAGATTAAACACGTCATGTAAGAAACATAACTTGACGACATATCCTCTTGCTCCTTCAAAGAAAATAATTTCATATCATGTGAACATCGCCATGTACTCTTACATCTTGGTGTCAAAATTCATCGACCAAACACATGTCGACAAAAAATGCCTCTTCAAATGACTGACTCCCAAGTCAAGCACAAGAATGTGTAATAATCCGATGATTCTTTTCCCAAAACAAAAAGGTTTTCACATTTCATGAAACACTTTTTCAACATCTCCTTTTCATCTTTGGAGACGAAATCAACTCTTCCAAGTCGATATGACATGCATGTAACACACAATCGATCAACACAATTCGACACTCATGCATGTGCAAATGATCAAGACTCTCAAGTTGACAACATACATGTTAAGCAAAGAAATCAACCAACACATGTCAATTACTCATGCATGTTCAAGCACAGTGAAACCATCAAAATTCTATTGATCATATACACAAACGCTCATGCATGTATACAATTCTTCAACTCTCTCACAAGTACAATCATAAGTACAAGAACCCCATTCATATGTACATGTACTTAAAGCTGAAATGAACAAATTTTGCTGCAATAAAGTGAGTCAACATAATCCACTTTCAATCACCTTCTTGGCATAAATATGCAACATGCATTCCATTGGAAAGGAAATGCATCAACATCAAAAGACATGCAAAGCCTTAGTTGGATAAGAAATCTAACCATATCCTACCAAACCATTTCAATGGCACTTCTTTTAGCTGCACATCATCATCACGTGAATCATATTGACCCACATTAATTATGGAATCTTATTTTCCATTATTTCCATTCTCTTTATCCAACTTCTTCAAATGTCATGGATGACTTATTGGATACAAAGTCCAACACTTGTCTACAATATGACCTTGCTTATGGAAATGAGTGCAAAACAAGTGCATCTTCTTTTCAACATGGTTTTCTTTGTCCAATGGACCTTTGGCTTCTTGCCTCCTTTGCTTTGAAGGTTTCCTGTGCATGTATATCTTCTTTTAACATCTTGAAATATTATGGTTATACAAATCACAAAAGGAACATGCAACTTTTCTCCAAATCTTATGTGAGAATTTGCCATGTTTATCATAATCAAAATCAGCTTGATTAAAATAAGATTTATACCTTGAACATTCACCTTTGTCCCCTTCTTTAGGAGGTGAATTTGATGAGGTAGTGGCTCTCTTCGGATTACCAACAATGCATTCAAAGACTTTAGAGCTTTCAACATCCTCTTGTTCACCATTCTCATTAGTTTCATGCTTAATATCACCTTCTTGCAAAGTGGGTGTAAAAAATTTTCATTCATCATGAACATAATCTTCACAAGCTTGAGGTAATGAACATGAAATGAAAGTCCTTCTTGGAACATCTTTGTGTGCTTCCTTGGATTTAGAGCTTTCTCCATCATGTTGCTTATAACCAAGACCCAAATACTTGGGCCTTTCCTCAACAACAATTGGCTCAACTATGCCTTGTGCATGTTTTCCCAATCCTTTACCTTCATAGCCCATATTCATCAATAATTTGGACCCTATTCCTCTAGCGTGTCTTTCAAAAGAACCTACACATTCATTTTGGGAGGAAATTGAAGATAAAATTGAATTTCATACCTCTTTCTCAAGCACATACATGGCTAAGGCTTCCTTGGCATCATGGAGTTGAGTCTCCATATCATGTATCCTTTCAAGGTTCTCATTTTCAATATGGAGCCGAGTCTCCATCTCATGCATATTTTTAAGAAGGTATTGCTTCTTCTCCTTCATGGCAATCAACTGCTCTTGAAGTCTAATGGTCTTCCTCATATCTTCATACTTCTCTTGCATCATATCAATCATGATGTAGAGCTTCTGCAACAACTCTTTATCAAAGATTTTTTCTAAGGAAGATTGACTTGAAACATCACTCAATGAAGTTTCCATCACACATGCAATTCTTACAAAGCTTATTTTTTGTGATTTGAGAATTGAGCTCTCAATATTCATCTTCTTCTTCACACATAAACTTGCACACAGTTAAATTCTCCTTGCACAAATTCAAAAACCAATAGCTAATTCTTCTAGCTATCCTTGGCTAAAATGAGCTAAATTTTTGCTCTAATGCCAACTTGATCTAAATATGAGAAAACTAGTTATTGCTATGCTAGCTCCCTCATCAGTATTAAAAATGTGTGATTAGGATCGTCTCAAGTTAACCACTTGTGAAGGGGTTTATGTGTCAAGTTTCATGTGTTTTTGGTGATCAAAATATGAGTTAATTAACTTTTAAAAACTCATCTATAGCAAATAAAATGCAGAAATATAACACACAACAATCAAATAATACCATGGATGATAATGAAGTTCACCCCTCATGGGCTACATCTTCATAGACATGCTTTAACTAACTAGGCCCTCTTGGGATTAAGAGTCAAATGTATGGTTAAATACACCTGTAGTGTTTCAATGGATTTACAGTCTGTTCCATTGGCTTCAGAACACTGAAAAACCCCAAAAATGACTATTCAATCTCTGAATTTGGTTTCCAGCTAATCTAGGATTGACCTCCCATCTTGGTGGCCATGAGCTTGTTTAATATCCAAAGTGACAAAAGCACCTTCAAATGCGCTCCAACACCTATGAAAACTATACCACTATGTTCCAAACATCAAATACATCTAAAAATGACTGTTCATTCACTCCATTTGGACTTCACCTAATCTGGGCATGGCCTTCCTTCTTGGTGGCCCTAGGCTTCAAAATTATTAAAGGTGACAAAAACCTCTGTAGAATTTCTCCTCTACCTCTGCAAGTTTTTCCAATGGATTCAGAGCATGTCAATCTTCTAGGAATGACCTTTTCTGAGCCAAAATTGGTCGAAAATTTCTCAAGATAGGTTTCATTTAATTTTACCCTAGATTCCGCCTCTAAATATGGAGAAGCTACCAGTTAACTCTGCAAAAATTTTCCAATCCGCAAAAAATGGAGGAAACCACCGAATCTTCTACTAAATTAACACAAAGTTAATTAGGGGATAAGTGCGGATTACTAGAGATAATGAGTGCACTAAGCGCGTTTAGTTTTGGGCGCTAGGTCGAGATCACTTGGCGTAGACACATGGGAGGAGGGCTGGCCCCTTCCTTTCTGCCATCAAACATCACATAACCTTTAATTAGAAGTTGGGCACAACGGTTTAATAAGGAACATGCTTGGGATTATTGGTAATTTGCGAGAATGGTATGGGGGAGGTCATGGGGTCGAGCCTCAACCTCGCCCCTCTATACACATTTTGCAATGGATTTTAAATACGCACTGCCCAACTGTTTAATAAAAGTGCTCCAATGTATTGTATTTTCCACCGGACTATGGTTTGTGCTCTCCACCGTTTATGTATATCCCAAAGTTTAAAACATATGCGGACTTGGAAATATGCATTTGGATTTTATATGATATATATATGCGGAATTAAGTTATACGAGTTTTGAGTTAAATATTATATATATATATATATATATATATATATATATATATATATATATATATATATATATATATATATATATATATATATATATATATATATGATTAATAAAACCATATAAAATATTAAAAAAAATGTAATATATATTAATCCAACCTTAATTCAAAATAAAATAATTTCCAAAACATAAAAATCATCATGAACCCAAATTCAACATTGGAGGACATTGGGAAAATTTTACCTTCACAAACCAAACTGGAAAATCCTGTAGTGACACTTGTCACAGTCCCATTGTACAAAAACTGAAGAAGATTCCCTGCATGCTGAATGGGCTTCCATGTCATCAACCTTTACCTGTTCTGCAATTTTTTTATAAAATTTGCATGTTCTAAACGATGATCAACAGAATATAACTTCTTCATCTCAACTCGGTTTTTGACGTAACGAGTTGTGTTGGATTCTCGGCAACGGGATGGTCGTTTTCATTCTAGTTTGGTTCAATTTTGAGCAATTTAATTTTTGAGAAATGTTTTGCCCCTAATCTAGATTTTGATCACTTGTATAATTTCTTTATGTCCTTTGAATGTATTTTTCACTTGCATCTCTTGTTTATGCATTTACTGTTCATGCTTCTTTTGTTGTAGGTTATATTGGTTAAATGGTTGAAGAGAGTTTTTTTTTTCCAAGTTATTTACAAAGTCACAAGAATGATTCATCCTTAGAACAACTTTAAAAATCCATCTTCATCATTGAGATACTTGGATTGGGTTACTAGTTCACGAATCTAAGATTTCTCGTAGTCCCTTTTAGCAAAGTAATAGTATTTTTTTGTTATTTTTTAGAACATGTTAGAGTCGGTCCTTACAGCCCTCCGTCAGAGATCAGTTCGCTTTTTGCATATCATTTTTAGGTGTCTCGCTCGTTCCACTTCGTTGCATTTCGCTAGGGGCATGCCATTGACTGACGAGGGGGTCTGGTTGTCTTGTGTTTCCTCATGCTTGTACCTGCAGGGCTAATTAAAATTCCTCAAAAATCACTGAAGTTCATGGTCATTGCATTCATGGTCATAAATGATTAGTTTCGTTAAAAAGAGTCTTTAGTCCTAGGGTCTAGGGTTTTCAGTCCTTTGCATACATGTAATAAAAGCCCGCAGGCCATGAGGTTAGTTTCAAAAGATTCCTATTTCACGTTTTTATTATCAAAAACATTTGAAGACATTTCTAGTCCAAAACTCTGTTTTGGAACTAGAAATTGTCAAACTTCATTTTTTGTAATAATTTTATTTGTTTCACCATAAGAAGTTTCAGAGCAAGCCTATGATCTTTGCCTAAGCCAAATGCAAAATCCCTGCAAAAAACAACCAGGTATCATCAGTCCAAGACTCAGAAAAAGCAAGGAAAAGCCAAAGAACAACATTGTATTAAGTGATCGAATGACAAAGTGCCAAACATTATAAAAGTGGGTTATGAAGCAAATTTAAAATCAAATCTGATTTTATGAGATATTTTTCTTCACATATAAGCCATGGAAAACAATTCATTTTCACAAATTCTCAAGGCAGAAATCGAAGTGGTGAAGTTGAAGGCTGAAATCGTGTTTTACAAAGTGTGGACCGGAACTGGAGGTGCGCGCTACGCGCAGAGAAGGCGCGCTACGCATATAGCCTCACCAGCCTGTGTAAAATAACAAGGGCGCTACGCACATGCAGCGCGCTACGCATTGGGTGAGCGCGCTACCCATATAGTCTCAGAGCCAAAATTTTTTGCCCTTGCGTCCAGTTTCATGCAAAACGCCTCAATCGGTTTGCAAGTAGGTTCTACACCATTGTTAAGTGATTTTTGAACAGGATTGTGGTGTTTTTAAAGTGGGGAAATTAGTGTGTTTGATGTGGACAAAGGTGAAACCCTAGGTTCATTGCAAATTCATCTCTTGGGGTTTTGAAATACATGTTGATGGTCTTGTGAAGGATTTCCCAGCTTGTATTGTTGATATATATACCTATGCATCTACTGTCAAAGTGTCACGGCCCTCACGCTCTCAGTTTGCCATTTCATCACTGCTGTCATCTCCATTATATTACCACTGTCATTGCTATTGTTTTACTATGGTCATTATCACATTGTTTCCCATTCTCCATTGACAAAACACAGTCTCATACTCATTTTCCCCTTTGACAAATTTTAGCCAGCATTACAAAGGCTGCACACTACATTACACTTTTTACTCATTTGTCAAATTCCCTTGTGATCAAAGCAGTGACTGTTTTTATGCCAATCCACTTAACAGAGCTATTACCAATGTGGCTTGTTTTCCTATGATGCTTTGATACATATGTAACATGTTTGGGTTTTGAGCATACATTGAAACTTTTGACTTCACTACACCTATATCAACATACATATTGCAGACATCTTGTTTTCAAAGCCATGTCAGAGACGGATTCAGTTTATGAGCAGGAGTATGACAATGATTCCACAGCAGAGGGTAATGTGCCACGGAGGTCTCACAAAAGTGGCAAAGGTGGTAAGCATCTCAGGGAGGAGCCTACTTCTTTGGCTCAATTGCAGGCTTGCCCGCTTGCAATGGATTGTTTTCAGCATCAGTCATGTTTCCAATACTGTGAGATGATCTCACAAACCCAGCATCATCATGAACTAGCTCATCTATTTGTTCTACATTTACATGATGGCCATGTAAACCTCGCCGGAGTAGATTTCATTCTGTCACTAGTGACTATTGCTCAGGCCACCGGCATACCAAATATAGGAGAGGAATGGAACAAACGTCAGCAGTTAGAGAAATTCCACTATGAGCCATACATCAAACCTGGGTATATGAGGCACCTGAGCAGGGTTTTTCCTTTCAGATTCCTGAAGGATGAGTTTGCACCACTGATGAAACTCATCATTCGGTATTTCAGTTGCGAGGGCAGATTCTCGCGTCTCTATGCGTACCATGTTCGTTTGTTGATGCACATCACGAGGGTACGTATGATGAACATTCCGTACTTCATGTATCGCAACATAGAGAGGATGGTGATTTTTGTACAGAAGAAGACCCCAGCACAGCAGCATAGAAGTATATATCATTACGCGCTGATCAAGATCGTAGTGGTACATCAGTTGACACAACAGGGCATTACTTGGGAGGATTTCATCTCCCGTGACTTCTTCACAGCGCCACAGCCGCCTCCCGAGGTAGTTCATGATGAGGGAGAGCCTTCACACCAGCCTGACATTCCTGAGATCGAGCATATCAGTGCTCCATTGTACGTGACATACCAGCGAGGCCACAGGGCCTTATTTGCAGCTACACGACGAGTACTATCTCCACCCGGGGTGGAAGAGGTCTCGTTGACTTCATCAGCAGCGCGAGTATTATCTCCACCAAGGGTGGAAGGGTTCTCGCCTTCTTCTTTAGCACAAGTATAGATCCAGGACAAAGGCAAGAGGCCTATGCATGATGAGGGCCCATCAGGTGGTCGAGACACTGATTTCACATTCATCGATGTTGATGCGAGCTCACCTAGCTCGAAACTGAAAGAGATCATCCAGGAGCAAAAGGCCGAGAATGACGCACTGAAAGAGAAATTGCAGAGGGCTCAGTGGGTGATAAACTACCTGGAGCAGCGTAAAAAACAGCTAGAAGATCAGCACACACTTTATGAGCTGCGGCGAATCCGTGAAGATCGACAATTGGCCTGGAAGAGACCCGACGACATGACACCAATCGATCGACATTCTTGCCTCACAAGTGTTAACATTAATCTAGAGAATTTTTTGGAAAAAGCCAACAGAGACAAAGACATGCTTCGTCACATGAAAGTTCATTATTGGGCCCACATGCATGTCTGCAAGGCAAAAATGAAGATTCTAAAGAGGAGGTTGAGCAGTGCACTAAAACGGCGGAAGAGGCCTGATCCACTCTGGATATTGGCCGAGGCTTCCTTGGCTAGGCATGATACATGATGGAGGGTCTTCGCTCCGAATTTGAGAAAATTCGGAGAAATTTTTGTCATTTTGAAATATTTTGGTCTCAAAACAGATTTTTCAGCCATACGAGTAGCGCGTCGACGCGCTCGCTTATGATTGGGACACTTGCTGGAGGAAAAATTTATATTTTTTGGTTTTTCATGGTAAGTTATGCATGCTCCAATATGGCCAAAGCATTTCACCAAGTTCTAGATGATCAAAGGGGCCAAAAACACCATGAAAACCACCTTTCTGCCACCTTTTGCACTAGCAGGAAGTACTTCTGGGAGAATGAAGTTTTGGAGGGGCAAATGAGCTCCAAATTGGGAAATTACACTTGGGTTGGATAGCCAACATCTAGGGCTTTCCAACGAGCTATCATGAGCTCAATTCGAACTCTAGGAAGTGCCCCAAAAGTAGGCTGAAAGGCACGCTACGCGTATAGCTCAGGCGCACTACGCATATAGATTTTTGGTCAATTTTTTACCTTCCAGCTCAGGATTCCGGCCAGTTGGACCAGTTTTGCTTGTGGATGTAATTTTTGAGTTATCTTGATGTAATTTTATGGTTGGCATGTAACTTGGACTCACTTTTACCTATTCCAGATGATTCACTCCTAAAAAAGTAAAAATCAAATGTAAGAATCAGTTTCCTTCCTTTTAGAGGCAAGTTGTTTGGATGCCTATATTCTAGCTCCTTGTTTAGAATTAGTTGGAACTGCTCCTAGAAGGAGGAATTCAACCCCTAGAGGTGTGGGAAGGGGTTAGGATGATCTATATGATGTAATTTCTCAATCATTTTCAGAGGTTGGATAGGTTGGACTCTTGGGAAGACTTTGGCACACTATTGTACATATTTTTCATATTTTGGCTAAGGAAAGATCAGAGGTTTTGCAGCACCTGTTGGGATTCTTGTGGCTTTCAGTTCTTGATGGTGTTTTCTCTCAGTTTATTGTAAGTTATTTCATGTTTAATGTATGTCATTCCCTTCTTATGCTTCTGAAACTAAATGAATGAGTAAATGAGGTTGAATCCATTGATTTCAGTGCTCTGCCTTTGAATTTGTTTAGTTTTACATGTTTTCGCCTGTTTGGAGAGGATCCATGTTCTCCCTTTCCCTCTTCAGCTCCTTGTCATTCTGATCCATCCATATATTCGATCAAAAGCATCAAGACTATTTCCTACCTCGCCCCAACTCGAATTCTGCAAAGATCTGGCCTTATCCCCGGACCCAAATTTTTTTTTTTCCCATTTCTCCAACAAAAACCCAAAAAATTAAAATCAAACTTTCCTATCTCTTTACTAGCCTAAAATCAGTATTCATTGTTCATTATAAGTCATCTCAGCCCCTTTGGAAACCTTTTGCCGAGATAGACCCGGAGAGAGCCCTCTCATATCCTCGTAGGGCTAGCTACGAGGCTGAGCGTGGTTTGATGTAGCCTTGAGTTTTACCTTATTTCAGCCTAAGGTAGATTTGAGCGCTAACATAGTGGTGACCATACTGGGGAAAAATCTCAATGGTTTGCTTGTTGATGTGTTTGTTTCATGAGTCTTAGACGGAGTCTGAAGTCACGCCAGGTAGCTTTCGAAATGCTTTTGCCATGCATAAGCGGAAGTAGATAAACGCTGCTTCAGTCGATCTCCGATAAGCTTGTGAATGCAGCAATTGATTTGCAAATCACCCCAGTATACTTGTTCGTTCTAGACCTTTGAATGATTGAGTCTAGAAGTCGATAGGCTGAAGATAATTGATTGTGTTCCTTGAAATTTTTCCCGAATAGATCAATACACTGGCTTCAAGAAGGCATACCAGATCAAATCCTGATCCAAATCCGCCTCCAGTATATGAAAACCCCAACCTAATCCCAAGAATTTTCCATCGAGAAGCTCCTATTATTCCTTTGGTCAAATCTCACTCATACCCCACTGTTTTTTAATACATTGATGATATTGAGTTTGACGATCAGTTTGAGTTATCATTGTTTGAAACCAAATCCGAAAGTGCCACTGGTTCTACCGTTATCAATCCTGAGTTCATCAAATATTTAGAAGTTGAGCAAGCAAATAGATCTATTGATAATTATATTCTGAATCTGCAAAATTCCATTGTGGCAACCAACATTCCCGAATTCATTGAATCTGCTTCACAAACTCTCGGACCATCTGAAATTGCATCTAGTTCACGGATTCCCATTGAACCTCCCTTTATCCCTACCATTCCCGTACAACCTGAGATTTATGATCAGCAATCAGCAGTAGTTTCTCCTCCATCTCCACCACATACACCTCGTTCACCTACTGCTCCCATTCCTCCTGTTTCTCCGAGACAGAAGATTATAAATCCGCCAAGAGCCATGGCTGCGAGGTTTGCACCTCTTGTGTTACCTGCAAATTTGGATCCTATGCCTGCTGATTATCAGAGCAAGATTCCCATATTCGATGGCACACCACAGAGTATATCCGCTCAGCAGCATATTGTCAGAATGACAGATTTCTTGGACCTGCATGAAATAGATGAAGAAAATGTGTCTATGAGGTTGTTTGCGCAGAATTTTGGCGGTGAGGTTCGTAAATGGTTCAGAGCTCTACAGGCCGGAAGTATCAACACATTACAAGAGCTTTAGACACAATTTTTAGATCGATGGGAGATGAAAAAAGATCCGCTGCAAATTACTTCTGAGTATACCGGCATCAAACGTAATCCTGGTGAGTCCGTTCAGGATTATATTATCAGATTCAATACAGTGTATAATGCAATTCCAGATGACTTAAGACCGTCTAAAAAGTCAGCTCTTCTTAAATTCCCGGATGGTTTTGATCCGGAGATGGCTTATTCGCTACGAGACAGAGATCCGCCTACCTTAGAAGATATGCAGAATATTGCTGTTAGTGTTGAGGCGAATCTGAATGATAAGAGAGCCCGGTTGAAAGTAGAGAAAAGAGTGAATATAAAAGAAGAGGCTTCCACATCTGCATCAGAACCGCACTGGCTTCGTGAGATGGAAAAAATGCTCAAAAGAATGACGCTTGACAAACCAGAAACGCAGATTCGTAACCCCAATTACCATGGTCAGCAGCAGCCACAGTTCAGAATTAAGCAGCGTGAACAGAGAGCACAAGAGCCGGCAGCCCAGTAGCAGATTAAAACACCTCTTTTGCAGAATTTTGTGAGTCAAGATTCAGACGATGATGATGATGTAGTAGGTGAGAAAAATCATTTCTTTACTCCCGACGATCTGCCTATTTACATTACTGAGGAGGAAGAATATGAAGAAAGTTCAGCTGCTCAGAAAGATGAAGATTTCATTTTGGCAAACGATGCAGATTTAGAGGAAGAATCAGATGATTACCAAAGAGGATATCTAAATGCTTTGTCCGCTCAACAGAAGCAGTACTCATTGAGAAACCGAGATGTGCCCATAAATCCAATTCAGAAAATAAAAGAGGCTTCAGCACCGAAGATGTATTCACCTATACCACAGAAGAAAGGAAAAGAGACAATTGATCCCGCAGCTAGTAAAGTATCATCAGCAGAAAAGACAAATCAGTCAAGTATAATGAAGGATAAAGACGAAAAGAAAGAGGTTCCGGTCAAAGAGGTTGAAAGAGTTTCAACATTTAGTTTTGAAAATGAAATTTCCAAACTAAAAGTATCTATTCCTTTGACAGAAATCATGAAGAACAGCAACTACCGAGGTCAAGTCTCCAAAATTCTGAATTTTGATCCAATGTTTGACATGGTAAATGTTGAAGACGATCAGCCAGAATTGATATTTGGGCCTGCATTAGATGGTGAGTCCCCTGACAGTGATGTTCCTCCCTTTTATATCAGTTTGAGGTTGCATGAATATGTATTGCACAATGCCATGTTCGATTCGGGTGCTTCACACAATCTGATGCCAAAGGCGATCATGGAAAAATTGGGACTAGACATTACAAGAAAATATCATGATTTGTATTCATTTGATTCCAGCCGTGTGAGGTGTATCAGACTCATCAAATATTTGGTTGTAAGCTTAGATCAAATTCCAGCGAAGAATGTCTTAATGGATGTGGTTGTGGCGGACATTCCTCCGCGATTTGGGATGCTCCTTTCTAGATCTTGGGGGGAAAAGTTGAAAGGTACACTACAGTTAGATTTTTCCAATGCTACAATTCCAGTCTTCGGTCAAATGAGAAAGTTATATCGAGAGCAGAAGATGAAATACATGATAACCAGCAAGGAGAAGCCAATCAATCATCCTGTAAATTATGTACATACCGACTTAGAATCATTTGTTTTGTTTGCTGATAGTTTTAATGATATAGATAGTCAATTGGTTCAGGCGGAAGATATACCAGAAATCACTGAGAATTTTAGAGAAGTTCTGCAAAAAGAAAGAAGAGAAAATCAAGCTACTGTGGAGCAATCAGCTAAAGACAATGGGTAGCAAACAGGAAAAACAGAGCTGGCGCAATTTCAGCATCTAGAGGACGATGAAGATGGTGTTTGGACCATGGATTTTGATGGCGCAGTGGGTAGTGACGGTGCTGGAATTGGTGTTTGGATTCGTAGTCCATTTTCCGCTCCGGATAAGGTTCCAAGCAATGTGAGAGTGTGTTCCTACAAGCTAGATTTTGACTGTTCTAATAATGAAGCGGAGTATGAGGCTCTGATTACTGGCCTTAAGATTCTCAGAAAGCTGAAAGAGAAAAGAATTGCAGTCTATGGTGATTCAGAGTTGGTGATAAAGCAGGTAAAGGGTGAGTTTCAGGCCAAGCATCCTCGCATGAGGTCTTACCGTAATGCAGTTTTAGACATTCTGAAATTATTTTCTGATCATACCTTGACATGTGTGCCTCGCATACAAAATGGTGTCACTGATGGACTTGCTAAAGCAGCAAGAAATTTAAAAATTCCAATGAATTCCAGCAACAAGTTCGAGATTCACGTGAAACACCGCCCCACCGTTCAAGACAATCAGCGATGTTGGCAAGTCTTTCAGGATGACGAGGAGATTAGTGATTTTCTGCAGAATAAGGGTAAGTTTAAAGACACCTCCATAGACACAGAACACGATGATGGTAATGATGATATACAAATAAATCAAATGGAAGTGCTGCAACTTAAAGATAACATCATTCCTAAAGGATTGATTCCTTTGGAGGAACTCTTTGATCAAGACGATGTAGCCCGCAAACCGACATTGAGGCTGACTGAAAAGGGTGTTGAAGAGGTAAATATTGGGATGGCTGAGAATCCCAAGATGGTAAAGTTATCAAATTCATTGTCACCAAAGGTAAAGGCAGAGTATGTGAAATTGTTGTCTTCATTTTCTGATGCTTTTGCATGCGATTACTCAGATTTAAAAACATATGACGCTAACATCATTCAGCATACTATCCCCATCAAACCAAATCAGAAGCCTTTCCGTCAAAAGTTGAGGAGAATCAATCCAAAGCTGCTACCATCGATTGAAAAAGAGGTAAACAGGTTGTATAAGTCAGGAATCATTGTGCCTATCCGATTTTCATATTGGATATCAAATTTGGTGCCCGTGAGAAAGAAAACAGGTGAGATCCGTTTATGTATCGACTTCAGAAATTTGAATAAGGTATCATTAAAAGAAAATTATCCGCTGCCAAAAATGGACCATATATTGCAGCGAGTGGTTGGAGCATCAAGGATGTCACTACTCGATGGCTATTCAGGATACAATCAAATTTTAGTGCATGAAGATTATCGTGACAAAACTGCGTTCACCACTCCATGGGGAACGTCTCATTATGAAAAAATGCTGTTTGGTTTGAAGAATGCAGGTGCCACTTTTCAGCGTGCAATGGACATGGCTTTCGCCAGCGAGAAAGATGTATTTTTGGTTGTTTACCTTGATGATCTGACTGTGTTTTCAAATTCTGATGAAGAACATTTATATCATTTGAAAATTGTTTTCCAGAAGTGCAGAAAATATGGCATTTCGCTGAATCCAAAAAAGAGTCTTTTTGCCATGGATGAAGGCAAGCTCCTTGGCCACATCATATCGAAAGACGGCATTCGTGTTGACCCTTCACGTGTTGAAGCCATCCAGTAGATTGAGCAGCCCCGGAACAAGAAAGAAATACAGTCATTTAATGGTAAAATGAATTTTCTGCGTTGTTTCATTCCAAATCTTGCTGAGCATCTTAGAGAAATCACGAATATGCTGAAAAAGGACAATCAGGTAAAGTGGACAGAAGAGGCGGTGAAATCATTCAATTTGGTAAAGATAGCTCTTTCTTCAGCCCCTATTTTAATCAGCCCGGACTACACACAGGACTTCATTTTGTTTTCTTTTGCTTCTGAGCACACATTGGCAGCTGTTTTAATACAGAAAAGGGATGGAGTTGAGAAGCCCATTGCTTTCTTCAGTCGGATTATAAGGGACGGAGCATTGAAATACAACATTATTGAGAAACAAGCACTTGCGCTTGTAAAGGCCTTGAAATATTTCCGTGTGTATATACTGCATTCCCATATTATAGCATACGTTCCTAACGCAGCAGTTAAAGATGTTTTGGTACAGGCAGATCCAGAGGGAAGACGGGGTAAGTGGATCGCTGCGTTGTTAGAATACGATGTGGAGATTAAACCAACCAAGCTGATCAAAGGACAAGGACTCGCCAAGCTCATGGCTGAAACAAATCTGCATGCTCTAGATATAAATTTGATCGCTGCCATGTCTGATGAAGATGAGGAGAGTACGTCATTTCAGGTATCTGATATTTTTGTTTCTTCCCCTTGGTATGCTGACATTTTATACGTGCTTCAGAATTTGTCTCCACCTCCCGGGATGCCTAGAAGTAAGAGTAGAACATTGAAGTTGAGAGCTGCAAAGTTTTGCATACTGAATTCTGCATTGTATTGGAAAGACCCTGGTGGAATGTTGTTGAATTGTTTGGTAGAGGAGGAAGCCAAAAGAGTTTTGGAGGACTTTCATAGAGGAGATTGCGGGGGCCATCTGTTTTGGAAAACCACAGTGAATAAGATTCTAAGGGCAAGTTACTATTGGCCTTCTTTGTTTTCGGATGTATATAAGGCTGTTAAGAATTGTCACGAGTGTCAAATTTTCGAAGGGAAGCAGAAACTACAGCCTTTGCCTCTCAAACCAATTGAAGTTAGTGCACCATTCCAGCAGTGGGGATTGGATTTCATCGGGGAAATTCACCCAGCATCTTCCGGACAGCATAGATGGATATTGACAGCTACGGATTACTTCACGAAATGGATTGAGGCGATTCCCACTCGGCAGGCCACGGATGCGGTAATTATCTCTTTTCTTGAAAATAATATTCTGTCACGTTTTGGGTGTCCTAGTAAGATAATCACAGATAATGCAGCGGCCTTCAAGTCTAAGAGGATGGTTGAATTTTTCTATAAGTACAATATCAGCTTGGGACATTCGACTGCCTACCATCTGCAAGGAAATGGCTTGGCGGAATCTTCAAATAAGTCTTTGGTGAATATCATTAAGAAATTGCTGGAAATCAATAAAAAGGGCTGGCACAAGAAATTAGTGAATGCACTGTGGGCTGATAGGGTAAGTCAGAAAAAGTCTATTGGCATGTCTCCTTTCGAGTTGGTGTACGGGATAGACACGGTTTTTCCTACTTCGCTTGCTGTCCCGGTAGTCAAACTGCTTCAGGAAGCTGGTAGTGAGGAAGATCCCATGCAGCGGAGGATTAATCAGATGATTCATTTACAGCAGACACGGGAAGAGGTCTTTCAAAATACTTTCAAGTTGCAGAAGCGCATAAAGAAGATTTATGACAGGAAGGCAAAAGCAGATAAGTTTCAGCTGGATGAGGTGGTTTTGAAGTGGGATGCTCGGAATGAAGATAAGGGAAAGCACGAAAAATTTGAAAACTTATGGAAGGGTCCTTTTAAGATTGCAGCGTATCGCGGTCAAAACGCCTTTCTTCTCAAGGAAATGAATGGAGATGATTGTCCTGGAGGGCCGATCAATGGTCGGCTGCTAAAGCGATACCACTTCTGAGTATTTTCTGCTGATTTCATCATCATTGTATATATCATTTTACTTCTATTTTATTGCAAGTGTGTACTGATCTCTCATCTTCAGTTTGGGGCCCGGAGCGAAGGCTATAATTCTGGAGATGGAGGTTAGTTGGTTTGAAGTTTGTCAAGTCAGTTTTATCAGTCTTTTCAGTTTAAAAATCGAGTCAGTTTTGGTAAAATTTCAGTCGGTTTTCAGTCAAGTTTGCAGTCAATAAATGTATCAAAAGTTTTGTGTTATCTGTTGAAATAATGACTCCATCGCCCAATGGATGAAGGCACTGTCTGACTCCCCCAGAGATCTGCCGTTCTTGGCATCTCCTTGGAGCCACCATCCCAAATGGAGCCAATGTTAGAGTCGGTCCTTACAACCCTCCGTCAGAGATTAGTTCGCTTTTTGCATATCATTTTTAGGTGTCTCGCTCGTTCCACTTCGTTGCATTTCGCTAGGGGCATGCCATTGACTGACGAGGGGGTCTGGTTGTCTTGTGTTTCCTCATGCTTGTACCTGCAGGGCTAATTAAAATTCCTCAAAAAATCACTGAAGTTCATGGTCATTGCATTCATGGTCATAAATGATTAGTTTCGTTAAAAAGAGTCTTTAGTCCTAGAGTCTAGGGTTTTCAGTCCTTTGCATACATGTAATAAAAGCCCGCAGGCCATGAGGTTAGTTTCAAAGGATTCCTATTTCACGTTTTTATTATCAAAAACATTTGAAGACATTTCTAGTCCAAAACTCTGTTTTGGAACTAGAAATTGTCAGACTTCATTTTTTGTAATAATTGTATTTGTTTCACCATAAGAAGTTTCAGAGCAAGCCTCTGATCTTTGCCTAATCCAAATGCCTTATCCCTGCAAAAAACAACCAGGTATCATCAGTCCAAGACTCAGAAAAAGTAAGGAAAAGCCAAAGAACAGCATTGTATTAAGTGATCGAATGACAAATTAGTGCCAAACATTATAAAAGTGGGTCATGGAGCAAATGTAAAATCAAATCTGATTTTCTGAGATATTTTTCTTCACATATAAGGCATGGAAAACAATTCATTTGCACAAATTCTCAAGGCAGAAATCGAAGTGGTGAAGTTGAAGGCCGAAATCGTGTTTTACAAAGTTGTGGACCGGAACTGAAGGTGCGCGCTACACGCAGAGAAGGCGTGCTACTCATATAGAGCGCGCTACGCATATAGCCTCACCAGCCTGTGTAAAATAACAAGGGCGCTACGCACATGTAGCGCGCTACCCATACAGTCTGAGAGCCAAAAAAAATTTCCCTTGCATTCAGTTTCATGCTCAAACACCTCAATCGGCTTGCAAGTAGGTTCTCCACCATTGTTAAGTGATTCTTGAACATGATTGTGGTGTTTTTAAAGTGGGGAAATTAGTGTGTTTGATGTGGACAAAGGTGAAACCCTAGGTTCATTGCAAATTCATCTCTTGGGGTTTTGAAATACATGTTGATGGTCTTGTGAAGGATTTCCCAGATTGTATTGTTGATATATATACCTATGCATCTACTGTCAAAGTGTCACGGCCCTCACGCTCTCAGTTTGCCATTTCATCACTGCTGTCATCTCCATTATATTACCACTGTCATTGCTATTGTTTTACTATGGTCATTATCACATTGTTTCCCCATTCTCCATTGACAAAACACAGTCTCATACTCATTTTCCCCTTTGACAAATTTTAGCCAGCATTACAAAGGCTGCACACTACATTACACTTTTTCTACTCATTTGTCAAATTCCCTTGTGATCAAAACAGTGACTGTTTTTATGCCAATCCACTTAACAGAGCTATTACCACTGTGGCTTATTTTCTTATGATGCTTTGGTACATATGTAACATATTTGGGTTTTGAGCATACATTGAAACTTTTGACTTCACTACACCTATATCAACATACATATTGCAGACATCTTGTTTTCAAAGCCATGTCAGAGACGGATTCAGTTTATGAGAAGGAGTATGACAGTGATTCCACAGCAGAGGGTAATGTACCACGGAGGTCTCACAAAAGTGGCAAAGGTGGTAAGCATCTCAGGGAGGAGCCTACCTCTTTGACTCAATTGCAGGCTTGCCCGCTTGCAATGGATTGTTTTCAGCGTCAGTCATGTTTCCAATACTGCGAGATGATTTCACAAACCTAGCATCATCGTGAACTAGCTCATCTATTTGTTCTACATTTACATGATGGCCGTGTATACCTCGCTGGAGTAGATTTCATTCTGTCACCAGAGACTATTGCTCAGGCCACCGGGATACCAAATATAGGAGAGGAATGGAACAAACGTCAGCAGTTAGAGAAATTTCACTATGAGCCATACATCAAACCTGGGTTTATGAGGCACCTGAGCAGGGTTTTTCCTTTCAGATTCCTGAAGGATGAGTTTGCACCATTGATGAAACTCATCATTCGGTATTTCAGTTGCGAGGGCATATTCTCGCGTCTCTATGCGTACCATGTCTGTTTGTTGATGCATTTCACGAGGGTACGTATGATGAACATTCCGTACTTCATGTATCGCAACATAGAGAGGATGATGATTTTTGTACAGAAGAAGACCCCAACACAGCAGCATAGAAGTATATATCATTACGCGCTGATCAAGATCGTAGTGGTACATCAGTTGACACAGCAGGGCATCACTTGGGAGGATTTCATCTCTCGTGACTTATTTACAGCACCACAGCTGCTTCCCGAGGTAATTCATGATGCGGGAGAGCCTTCACACCAGCATGACATTCCTGAGATCGAGCATATCAGTGCTCCATTGTATGTGACATGCCAGCGAGGCCACAGGGCCTTATTTGCAGCTACACGACGAGTACTATCTCCACCCAGGGTGGAAGGGGTCTCGTTGACTCCATCAGCAGAGCGAGTATTATCTTCACATGATGTGGAAGGGGTCTCACCTTCTTCTTCAGCACAGGTACAGATTCAGGACAGGGGCAAGAGGCCCATGCATGATGAGGGCCCATCAGGAGGCCGGGACACGGATTTCACGATCATTGATGTTGATGCGAGCTCTCCTAGCTCGAAGCTGAAAGAGATCATCCAGGAGAAAAAGGTCGAGAATGACACGCTGAAAGAGAAATTGCAGAGGGCTCAGTGGGTGATAAACTACTTGGAGCAGCGTAACAAACAGCTAGAGGATCAGCACACTCTTTTAGAGCTGCGGCGAATCCGTGAGGATCGACAATTGGCCCGGAAGAGACCAGGTGACATGACACCAGTTGAGCGAGAGACCGAACTCACGCATGTTAAAATTCATCTGGAGAATTTTTTGGCAAAGGCCAATAGAGATAAAGACATGCTTCGTCACATGAAAGGTCATTATTGGGCCCGCATGCATGTCTGCAAGGCAAAAATGAAGATTCTAAAGAGGAGGTTGAGCAGTGCACTAAAACGGCAGAAGAGGCCTGATCCACTCCGGATTTTGGCCGAGGCTTCCTTGGCTGGGCATGATACATGATGGAGGGTCTTCGCTCCGAATTTGAGCAAATTCGGAGAAATTTTTGTCATTTTGAAATATTTTGGTCTCAAAACAGATTTTTCAGCCATACGAGTAGCGCGTCGACGCGCTCGCTTATGATTGGGACACTTGCTGGAGGAAAAATTTATATTTTTGGGTTTTTCATGGTAATTTATGCATGCTCCAGTATGTCCAAAGCATTTCATCAAGTTCTGGATGATCAAAAGGGCAAAAAACACCATGAAAATCACCTTTCTGCCACCTTTTGCACCAGCAGGAAGTACTATTGGGAGAATGAAGTTTTGGAAGGGAAAATGAGCTCCAAATTGGAAAATTCCACTTGGGTTGGATAGCCAACATCTAGGGCTTTCCAACGAGCTATCATGAGCTCCATTTGGACTCTGGGAAGTGCCCCAAAAGTAGGCTGAAAGGCGCACTATGCATATGGCTCAGGCGCGCTACGCATATAGATTTTTGGCTGATTTTTCATTTTCCAGCTCAGGATTTCGACCAGTTGGACCAGTTTTGCTTGTGGATGTAATTTTTGAGTTATCTTGATGTAATTTTATGGTTGGCATGTAACTTGGACTCACTTTTACCTATTCTAGATGATTCACTCCTAAAAAAGTAAAAAATCAAGTGAAAGAATCAGTTTCCTTCCTTTTAGAGGCAAGTTGTTTGGCTGCCTATATTCTAGCTCCTTGTTTAGAATTAGTTGGAACTGCTCCTAGAAGGAGGAATTCGACCCCTAGAGGTGTGGGAAGGGGTTAGGATAGTCTATATGATGTAATTTCTGAGACATTATACAGGTTGGACTCTTGGGAAGACTTTGGCACACTATTGTACATATTTTTCATATTTTGGCTAAGGAAAGATCAGAGGTTTTGCAGCACCTGTTGGGATTCTTGTGGCTTTCAGTTCTTGATGGTGTTTTCTCTCAGTTTATTGTAATTTCTTTCATATTTAATGTATGCCATTCCCTTCTTATTCTTATGAAACTAAATGAATGAGTAAATGAGGTTGAATCCATTGATTTCAGTGCTCTGCCTTTAAATTTGTTTAGTTTTACATGTTTTCGCTTGTTTGGAGAGGATCCATGTTCTCCCTTGCCCTCTTCAACTCCTTGTCATTCTGATCCATCCACACACCTGATCAAAAGCATCAAGACTACTGCCTACCTTGCCCCAACTTGAATTCTGCAAAGATCTGGCCTTATCCCCGGACCCAAAATTGTTTTTCCCATTTTTTCAACAAAAACCCAAAAATCAAAATCAAACTTTCCTATCTCTTTACTAGCCTAAAATCAGTATTCATTATAAGTCATCTCAGCCCCTTTGAAAACCTTTTGCCGAGATATACCCGGAGAGAGCCCTCTCCTGTCCTCGTAGGGCTAGCTACGAGGCTGAGTGTGGTTTGATGTAGCCTTAAGTTTTACCTTATTTAAGCCTAAGGTAGATTTGAGCACTAACAGAACGTGTTAATAAACTTAATTTTATTTGATTACACTTGTATTAGGTCATAAAAATATTTAAATTAATAAAAAAAATTACCCCGTTTCATTTTCACTTGATTCGGTTAGGTATTTGATAGGTTAGCTAGCTCACTAGTTCTTGAATTTCCAGTTTTTAGACTAGTAATTTTCTGCTATTTTTTAGCACATGTTAACATGGGTATTTTGGAGTGATTACACTTGTAATGGAGTCCTAATAAATCCTACTTAATTAAAAAAAAATTCCCATCCCATTTTAGTATGGTTTACTTGGTCATTCGGTGAGTTATCGCCTCCTGTAGCAAAACAAGACTTCTTGTAACACTCCTATATCATGTGTAAAATTGACAAGAGTTTCTCCAAAATATTGGTTTTTCTCTCTTAGGTTTGAATCATGACCCCTAGTATCTAAATCCATGATTGAGGAAGAATAAACACCACTTATGACATGCATTTTTACAAAGTAGATTAGGCATATTTATTTGAATTCATGCTCTTAGGATTTCAATCGCAAATTTTTGATTAATTTCTTTTCATAGTAACATTTCTATTTGTGCAATTAGTTTAAGATTTGATTTAATGAAATTAAATCCATTACACAAGATCAACTAAATAAGGACACATTTTATGCTACACATATAGTGACGACACCTCTTAAGTTTGTACAAACCCCAGGTTGATAATTAAAGTTGGTAGCCTTGGGATTTGCAACATTTTTGTTGCAATACTGAGGCTCATCACCCTGCTTTAATATTTTTTTTTCCATTTATTTTAGGATGATAATTTATACTAAAATTAATTTACTTTCCCAAGGATTCTTTTAAACTAGTCCAAAACCTTTCCACAAATTCTGAAACTCTATTTGAAATTCTATTTTTCATAATTCCATGCCATCCCAAGCATCCACTACAAATAAGAGTGATCATGTTTTCTTGATTTCATATGCAATCCCACTATCATGAAGTCATTTAAAATCACTTCCATTTTTACCATTGCATTGCACTTGATTGTAATAATAATATTAGATTTCAATGCTCAACATTTACTTGTTAACATTCTAGACATCTAGAGACATAATCTATTGTCCTTCTTCATTTCACTAAAAAACAAGTAGTGGCATCATATGTTCAAACATATTTTTCAATATAGGGCGAGCAATGGTTTCTCGTACATAGATGCTACCTAATTTTGGTGTAGTCAAAGTGTGCAAGTGTAATTTTTCAAGAATGTGCACGTGTTCTAAAAAATACAAGCATGCTCCTTTTTATTTAGGTTTATTTTTTTTCAAACCTCAGTTTCAGGTTTTTGATGTGGCTAAAAAAATTTCATGTGTTATTTTTAAAGTAGCACACATGTAATTTTAAAAATAATATATGCATATTTTTGTCTTCATTAAAAAAAATAGGGCCCATGGGTTCTCATTATTTCTCCCACTAGAATTTTCCCATCCATCGATCAATCACTAACACAAATAGAGTGCTTGCACACTATTGGTAAATGTTACCAACTCCATAAGATTCATAAGTTCCTTGGTCAAAGGTAAATCATATCTCATATTTTCAATTCTTTTCCATGAAAGAAAAAATTCAATTTTTTTTTTAATTATGTATTTGTTTATATACAATTACAATTTCTAAAAAACTAGAACCAAATCAAGAAAACAACCCCACAATAAAGATACAAAAAAATATTGAATTGGAAGAAAATATTAAACCATAAACAAAAATTATTAAAGATTTAAATTAGATAAAAATATTTATTAAAGAGCTTGGGAACACAAGTGAACAATCACAAGTTTCATTAGCCACATCATCTGACAACACTATTACCTCCATTAATTGTGCCCATGGTCAAATTACAAGTCTAGTCGAATATAGGGCTAAGATGAGAGAATTCCAATAGATTGGTATCAATAATAGAAAGTTAAATATTTGAGAAGCACCAAACATATGATTGGGGTTTTATGTAAAACCAACCCCTTGATTTAAGGAAGATACATATTTGCATAGATTGGTGGATATTTGATATGTGGAAATATAATGGGACGAGTCGTTGGTTTATAGCTTTTAGTAAAACTCCTTACAATAATAGGGAGGTTACATTATATTTTCTTCATAAATTATGGGTTTAGTTCATAATTGATCTCTATGTGAACTAGTTTGACAATAGTGAGTTCGAGTGGGTTGGTATTTTCTCTACCTAGGATCAACTAAAATCTAGGTGTAGTCCATTGAGAGGGACATATTCTCCTAGTTATATGCCTAACACCACTTTTCCATGAATATGAACCTTATATTTTGGATAGCCTTGATGAAACTAGCACTATGATAGCACGTTTCAGACATAGTCTAGTGTAGCATAGTTAATTTTTGGTAGCCTCCATACAAGATCCATTGAAGGAGTATCTTAGGCCTCTAGGTGTAGGTCATTCAAGGCACATTTATTGTAGGTTGATGTTTCTATTTAAGTTGAGTAGCTCCAAATATATGCTTTGATTATGGGCATACTTAACATGGCTTGATGGAGGATCCTATCCATGAGATATTTATGTACCATGCTAGTATAGTTTTTATTTTATGTTAAATTATTGGTTATATTTTTAATTAGACACTTAACAAATATTCAATAAATGTAACTTTAAATCACTTGTTTTTTACTTTTGATTTTTTTGCATGTATAGATGCTTTAAGACGTTACGCTACTAATGAGGTGGAAATATGATAGTTCTCTCAATAAGGATGTAGATATGGCTTTAAAATTTGACATTGCAACACTTGACACATAGGTATTTAAAATAATTTATGCTTTTATACTTTAATCATAATTTAGAAGGATTTAGAAATTTGTTTGCAAATGCCCAAGTTATTTGAGAGAAATAAATAATAATTTTGTTGTATTTCTATAGGTATCTAATGAATATTTTGAGCATCCATCTCCACCAAGGATTAGAATACCAATTCCCACCCAAATAGCATATGTTAGATTATGACTATTTTTAGATTAAGAATTATTTTCTTAGTCTAGTTCAATCTGATGTTTATATACTAATCAAACATATTGAAAATGTCTGTGTAGGTTCCATTGTTCCCTATCCATTCTCCTTCTATACCCACCTAATTTCATCCTTAATACAACCCATTTAATCCAATTTGCATCCATTTCTAACCATTGGGTGCCCCACCTCCCAGCCCCCTAAATGCATGACATTCCCATTTCCTCCTTTAGGGCACTTCTTCCTATCGTATAACTAGTGGTAGGTGCTTCCTCTTCCTTCCTTCCTCCAACACCCAATACAGATTCCTTTTCATTGTTCCACCATCCCCGCATCCATTAAACTTACATCACTCAATTATGATACCCATCCTATTATTCCATCCATTGTTACAGTAACAATATTGCATCTGTTCTAGTTACATATATAGATGCTACAACTACATCCTCCTCAACTGATTCGAATTTATGCAGGAACACAATAATATACAGAAATAAACATAAACACAGAGATGCATCGGAAACAATACTTCATTTAATTAATATCAAATAACATAAATATGCTTATAGACATAATGGAAATAAACTAGCTAGGGCGCTGGTAGCTTATCTCTGAGAAGAGATGTGGTGGCTACAGGCCTCTGAACTGTGTTATAATGAGGCTCAAAGGCCTATTTACTATTGAGAAATAATAGAAAACCCTAAACATCCAAAAACCTAACACTAGGAGATGAAGCGCCAAAACTGTGGGCCCTGTTTGGGTAAGTTGGTACATCAATCTTCCTGGGGACGTAACTTTGGCATACGATCTCTGTTTGACGTGCTCAATACCTCATTAGAAATATATATCTGGGGACTAAAAATTTTGGTGTGAGAAAAATTAGTTCACAGACTCATATTTCTCCCGGTTTTCCCAAAAAACATCATTTAGGGCCTCAAAACGGCTCCAAAAGTTTAGGACCCAAAAAATCTGCTAAAAATAGTAAGTTTTGATGAAAATGAAAAACTGAAAGAACCAATGGTGGGGGTTCAAATGTAATAGGTGGGTGGCCACCAATATCCACCTGGATCATTAGGGCCTCAAAACGGCTTCGGAAGTTATTGACCCAAAAAACTGCTAAAAATAGTAAGTTGTGCTGAAACTGAAAAACTGAAAGAATTGATGGTGTAGGTCCAAATGGAATAGGTGGGTGGCCACCAATATCCACCTGGATCATCAACCCCCATAATTTCCTATGAGTAGGTTGTCCAACGAATTTCTCCACTGAAAGAACCAATGGTGGGGGTTCAAATGGAATAGTTGGGTGGCCACCAATATCCACCTGGATCATTAAGGCCTCAAAACGGCTCTAGAAGTTCTTGACCCGAAAAAATACTAAAAATAGTAAGTTGTGTTGAAACTGAAAAAACTGAAATAACTGATGGTGTGGGTCCAAATGGAATAGGTGGGTGGTCACCAATATCCACCTAGATCATCAACCCCCATCATTTCCTCTGAGTAGGTTGTCCAACCAATTTCTCCACATCCTATCCATGCATATACTATTGTAGTAATGATTATTACATCTATAGTGGTTTCATATACAATTTTTGTAACTACATCCTACCCATCCCCCATCATTGTCTTAAAGTAGATTTTCTAGCCAAGTGCTCAACCTATGAACTAGGAAGGGAAATCTTCTCCATTTCTTGAGGTATGCATAGTGAGACTAATTATTTGACAAAATTGTTATCAAGCATAAGTGAAATTGATTTTAATATTTTATTTTATTTTCAATTAATTATTGTAATTGTTGTAAGGAGCCGCTGCTAAGAGGCTTGGATCACAGAGAGGACAACCACCCCCCCCCCCTCCCCACAAAAATAAAATAAAAAATAAAATAAAAAATCACTCTTCTATGATGAGATTTATTTTAAGATTTGAATTATAATTGTATTGACTAAGGGTGTTAACTAATATAATTGTATGAAAAAATTGACATTTTGTTGTTTCCCTTTCAGATCTCGAAGAGGCATAATACTTCAAGACAAAAGAAGGACATAGGTTCCTCCATCTTGAAGAGAATAAATATTGGTTTGGAGACGAACCTATGAGTGCCAAGGGTGGAAATGGTGATTGAGAGAGCCATTATATACAGTAGCCATGATGTGACATTTTAGGCACAAGGTTCCATTTTGTGTCTAGGGCACTTGCGAGTGCTAGACATGAAAGGGATGAATTCCCTAACAGTTTTAGAGCAAGGGTATGGATCTCAAATGTGAACCAAAACTTTATAATCCTATGATGAGGCTATAAATATTGAGGTCCAATCATAAAGTAATAAGTGGAAAATTTTATGCAATGATAAAAGGAAACAAACATTGCTCAAATGAAGGCACTTATACCTTAAATGGTTACCAAAATAAGAATATAAAAGTATTTCCATAACCTATAAATGATATAGCTTGTATGCATAGGAGTGAAAGGGGATGCTTCCCTAGAACTATTCTAAAAAAATTGGGGTTTTGAGTATATCAAATACCTTAATAAATATTCAATTAGATTATGTCACATAAGCGTAATATGTTAAGTTTTTGAGGAGCTTTCCAAGTGTCCTTGTTGAATAAATGAAGATGCCACATTTTGAATATTTAAATATCACTCAAGGAGGGCTTGATTGGTTTAATGTGAACAACTAGACCATGGAGTCCCCATAATGTGTAAAAGGATTAAGAAAATGATATTTCCCTTAAAATTGTTTTTTTATTTCCTAGTATGCCCCTTAAAATGAAAAGGAAAAATTATGGAATGGATTGAGCCTAAGAATGCTTGATTGATAGCTAAAATATATCAAAAAATTAATGAGTAAATAAAATGAATTATTTATTGAATTAGAGAATCTTGTGGTACATATTTTAATGGATTTGAGTTACAACTAGTATATGAATGAAATTCTAGATTGAGAAAAGATAAAATTGTTCTCAAGAATCTAATATTAAAGGCCACTTATTTGAATTGATACTTGAGGCAAGGAAGAGCGATCTTGTTAATAAACTAAAGGAGGATATAAGTGAAATCCATAAAAATAATCATCAATTGGGCATGCATAATGATGATCTCCATGTAAGTATGGAATTCAACCGTACCATAACAACTAGTGAGTTGAAGGAATTGGGTAACAATTCCTTCCTATTAAATTTATTTCTTTCGAAAAAAATGATTGAAGGTGAAAATGCAATATGAAATTCTATTATATAATTTTTTTGGTAAAAAAATCGTTTGCAATCCACGGGATCTTGGATAGATGGTGATCGGTTGCGTTGTTAAGGAAATCCTAGATGTTAAGTCGCTAGTTCCATTCCACGCCCTATTCGAATGATATTCTTAGACATGACCATGATGTAGCTTCATTATTTCCAAACTTAATAATAATAAAAAAAATCTCTTGCAAATTTATATTAAGCATGTGAATGCCTTAATTATCATAAAAAAAATTATTTTTACAACATTAAATTTAAAACACTCAAACTTCAATTAAAATTTAATTTCCATGTTTGTGTTTTGTAATTAAAAATATTGAGTTTTGGGTTGCGTAACAATCATTGTGATAGAAAAATATGTTTACAACTTGTTATCTATTATCATAATGGTAGTGCATATTTTTATTTTTTTAAGTTAATGTCAATTTACCTATGATATTTTTAAAATAATAATAATATATTTCATTGTTTGTTATTTATATATTTATAAATAGAAATTAAATTTTAAAATGCATAAATATTTCTGAAATCATATACTTTTAAATTACATTTTAATTTCATATTTCACATATATAATTTTATTGTATATTTTCAATATATATATATTTTATCGTATATTTTCAATATATATATATATATATCAAAATGAATCATTCATTGGACCTATCACTTACATTGAAACACATTAATTTCAATGTACAAGTATTGCACTTGAAATTGAAAAAAAATGAAATTGTAATACAAATTGATATTGAAATTGAAATAAAAATTGACATAAAAGTTAAAATAGAAAGTTATAGTCTATTTGTTCTACATTGTGGAAGGTTTTTTTGCCATATTTTTATGTCTAATTTTTCGAAAACATGGCAATGATTTCTTAGAATCAAAAGTTTGAGTTGTAAATTATCCACCATCCAAGTGTCTTAGTGGTTTTTGAGAGTGTTGAATCCATATATGCAATCAAAACCCCATTTTAATAAATAAAAAATTAGAATTTGGTCAAAAAAAATTGTTGGATTATGGCCAAAAGCTCCAAAACGTAGCATGTTATGAAAATTCCAAATAGAAATCTATTTGGAAACTAAAATTAATGCATTGATTCTATTGCACATATACATGAGGGTGGGGGTGAAGGTGGGGCTAGGGGGAGCCAATATGCAAACCATAATATTGAGTGAAGGTGCGGGTATGGGTAGTTAATATGAAAACCATAATATTGAGTGAAGGTGGGGTACGGAGAGTTAATATGCAATATTATCTCCTCGCACCCCCACCCTCACATGGTTTTCATATTAAATCGTTATGTTTGCATATTAAATCTCCTAACCCCCACCCTCATGAGGGTGAGGGTGGAGGTTTGGTGAGTTAACATGCAAACCATAATATCACGAGGATGGGGCTGGAAGAGTTAATGTGAAAACCATAATAACGAGGGTATGGGTATGGAGAGTTAATAGGTAAACCATAATATTATTATAGTTTTCATATTAACTCCCCCCAACCACACACCCTCATGAGGATGAGAGTGGGGGTCTGGTGAGTTAATATGCAAACCATAATATCATGAGGGTGCGGGTGGAAGAGTTAATGTGAAAACCATAATAATTAGGGTGCAAGTATGGAGAGTTAATATGTAAACCATAATATTATTATCGTTTGGATATTAACTCCCCCAAGCCCCATCCTCATTATTATGGTGTGAGGGTGGATGAGTTAATATGCAAAACATAATAATATTATGATTTTCATATTAACTCCCTCGCCCCCATCATAGTAATGAGGGTGGGTATGGAGGGAGTTAATATGCAAACCATAATAAATTAATAAGGGTATGGGAAGTTAATATGAAAACTTGGATAATATTATAGTTTGCATATTAATACTTGTCACACTCACCCTCATTATTATAGTTTAAGGGTGGGGATAGGGGGAGTTAATATGCAAACCAAATATCATGATTTGTGTATTAATTCCCCCCACCTCCACCCTCATTAGTATGGTTTGAGGGTGAGGGCAAGGGTCAGGGTGCGGATGGCAGGATTTAATATGCAAACCATAATATTTTTATGTTTTGCATATTAACTCCCTTCCCATCCCCACTGAGAGTGGGGGTGGGGTGAGTTAATATATAACCCATAATATTATTCTGGTTTGCATATTAACTCACCTCCACCCCCACTGAGAGTGTGTTTGGAGTGAGTTAATATGTGAACCATAATTAGTATTATTGTTTCCATATTAACTCTGCCAAACCATAATATTAAGGCTGAAAGGGAGTTATTATGCAAACCATAATATTATTATGGTTTGCATATTAACTTGCCTCAACTCCCACTGAGAATGGGTGTGGAATGAGTTAATATGCAAACCATAAAATTATTATGGTTTTCCAACCACCACCCTCAAGTGACAATGGGGGTTGGGGGGATTTAATATGTAATCCATAATATTATTATGGTTTGCATCTTAACCCCCCGCTCCCACTCCCACCCTCTAGTGGGGGGAATTTAATATACAAACCATAAAATTATTATGGTTTGTGTATTAGCTCCAGCCCCCTCCTTATTATAGTTTTCATATTAAATCCTCTTACCCCCACCCTCAAGTGGAGGTGGGGGTTGCTAATGTGCAAACCATAATATATTATCATGGTTTGCATATTAGCTCCCCCATTAGAGATATTTTGAGGTAAAAAACGAGTCTCCTAAAGAATATAGTAAAAAAATATGAGTTAGAGAATTTATGGGGAAGGTATATTTGACAAAGGGTGGAGGGAGTTAATATGTGAAACATAATAATGAGGGTGGCGGTTGGGGAGTTAATATGGAAACCATAATATATTATTATGGTTTGCATATTAACTCTCACCCATTAAAGAGATTTTGAGATAAAAAATAAGTCTCCTAAAAGATATAGTAAAAAATTATGAGTTGGAGATTTTATGAGAATATATTTTTGAAAGTCACCTCTTATACTACTTTTTATGTACATTCTACATAATTATAATTAATTTACTTTTGAAAATTAACTAGAAAATAATAATAATAAAATCAGCATTAATGATCTCAATAATATGAATTAAATTCTGAGACTTAGAAATGAAATTATATAATAAAATATGTATTTTTATTCAAAAATAATTTATATTAACTTTTTATTGAGTACTTATAAACATTAAATTATTTATTAATACTAGTTATTTAATTAAAAATTATATTATCTATATTATTTAAATTAATACCTCATATTTTATAACAGCTTACTTTAAAATATATTATTTAAATTAGTATATTATATTTTATAACACTTTCCGTATTAAAAAATTTAAGATTATATTTATATTATTTAAATTAGTGTATCCTATTTTATATATAAAATAGCAGAGTTTACGATACGCATCATTAAACTTATATTATTTAAATTAATTGTTAATATTTTATATAATATAAGTAATAATAATTTATAATATAAATTATTAAATTTATTCCATATTTTATATAATATGAATAGAAAAAATTACAATACAAATCATTAACGTTGTGTGCTATTAATGGTTATTAATTTAAATAACATATTTTAATTTTTATTAATTTAATACATTTTACCATTTTTATAAATATAAGATTATATTTATATTATTTAAATTAGTGTTTAATATTTTATATAATATAGATGGTGGAGTTTGCAATACAAATCATTAAATTTATATGATTTAAATTAGCATTTCATATTTTATATAGTATGAATAACAAATTAATATTTCATATTTTAGATAATATGAGAAACAAAATAGTATTTCATATTTTATATAATATGAATAATAATAACTTACAATACAAATTATTATACTTTAAATTAGTATTCCATATTTTATATAATATGAATAGCAAAAATTACAATACAAATTATTAGTGCTTTGTGCAATGAAAGATTATTAGTTCAAGTAAAATATATTATATTTAAAATAAAATTAACATATACTTGAAATAATATGTGAAAGAACATTGATTTTATGACATTATTTAATTAAGTATTTTATATTCTATATAATATGACCTGTAAAGTTTACACTCGAGAACTACTATTATTGGTGTTTACTTATTTACTACACTAATATGAAGGATCCTCTCTAGGTCATTTTCTCTTATTTATTGAATTGATTGTTTACGTAAATACTAAATTTACTTTATTAAAGAAGTATGGTTGTATATTAAAGAAAGTATGGTTGTATATTTAATGATGGTTTGATATTTGAGGAGGGAAAGGGTTAATATTTGTATGTGGGTTAATTTTCTATATTAAAAAAAATATTTGTCAATTTTTATTTTCTTTATTAATAATTGGCTCAAATTTTATAGTATAAAAGTATTTTACCTTGAAAATCGCAAAAATTTCATACAAACTAATATAAAGTGATTATAAATCTAAATATTAAAAAAAACATTATACTTTTCACAATTTGCATATTAGAGACTAGTATTATTCGCCAAATTTTCTAAACTTTAAAATAAACTTCCATCATTATAATTTTCCCTATCTTTGAGGTAGTTTTCATTTTCTTAGATTTAGTTGAGTTCTTCATTTATTTTCTTTGATTTTACATATTAACATAATGGAGATTTTTTTATGATTATTTTTTTAATTCATGTACTTTATTTTTATTTTTATTTTTATGACACATTTTGAATTTAAATAAGTGTTGTAAATATGATATACTTACAACATAATATTTCATAAAAACAACTTCACATATATGCTATATTTACAACATATGACACCCTTTTCTAGTAGATAGTTTTTTACATCAATCTATTGAGATAGCCTTGATGCTTAGGATATAAGCTAAGAGCGAATATAAATTATTAAGGATGAGAGGCTACAAGTTGTAACTTCAAAGTGTGATGGAGATGTTGTAGGATCAATTCGAGTCAATTTCTTCGACCCATCATACCTAGAAGCATAATTTCATTTTCTTCCACCCTAGTAAGTCTAAGATGGCAGTAAGATTCAAGCTTGATGTTAGCATAAATTCTAATCACAAGCGTACGAAAAAATCTCACTTTAGTTGTGCATAAAAAACAACCCTAACATCAAAGATGGCTGTCAAATTCCTTAGATTTGCAGTTAGTGATCAAAATAAATGCTACAGAAATCCAGATCTATGCAGTTAAAGACATTAAACAACAAGTAAAAGTAAGAGTTGCTCCATGCATCCAATAGACAAGACAAGAATATTTTTAAATAATTTTGTATTTATGACACTTGGGAAGGGAACATAGAAAGATGTTACCAGTCCCCCTCAATGGGATGGATTCTTGTACGTCCTTAATGCTTCAGATCTAAGATCTCTCTCTCTTGATGGTGTAGAAAACCCAGAAAAAAATGGAACTCAATGGGAGTTCACAAGCAAAAAGGTAGAAAAATATGAAAATTATGGAGGATCAAAGTCAGACCAAAAGTATAGATCGAGAGCGATATTTAGGCAATAAAATATAGTGAATGAATGGAAAAACCCTTCTATTTATAACAAAATATTGAGTTAGTCTAGATATTGGTGTGTAATTAAAATATTATTAACCAAATCTAGATCCAACTTTTATGGAATATTTTATTATTTTTTTTGGAGGGAAAAAAGATTTGGATTTGGTCAAATCCCTTTATTTGTAAATAATAAATAAATAAATGATTTATTTATTATTTTAAGAATATGGTTGAGTAATAATTAAATAAATAGTGATTTATTCAATTATTTATAAATTATTTAGTCAAATTTAACAAGGAATATTATTTAAACAATGTTTTAAATAATTATTCCTAGAAAATAATAAGATAAATAGTGATTTATCTAATTAATTTTCCTGTTTTAGGTTAAATATGACCAGGAATATTAATTAAACTGTGGTTTAGTTAATTATCCCTTGAGTAAAACCAAACAAATGACAAAAAATTGGTGTAATATATTGCCCACCAATGTGTGAGCATTAGAAGCTAATTGTATGACCGAAGTACGTTGTAAGAACTCAATCACTATACACCGAAGGGGGAGTCAGAGAGAGAGAAATATAAGGTAGACTAAAGCGCTAGAGGACAAGACCCTGAGGAGGCGAGACTTACAGGTGCGACAAGTCTCTATTATGAGTGAGTACCTGTTCTACATAAGCCGGGGGAGGCATACCTATGCTCGCCAAGATAAAAAAGTAAAAGGAATAATGCGTCCAGTAAACAAGGGATTGAACTATATAGTACATGATGGCATAAACATGGGCCAAATAAAAACATGATAATGGATCCCACATACATACTGTGCCTGGGACAACTACTAGGACTTATACAACAATATTTGAGTACATGAGATATAAGTACAACCAAAGAGGCCCTGTAAAATAGGAAAGGGCTATGAAAATCTAAATGATACATGCAAACTTAAAGGCGCTTCAAGCGACTGAGGCCATAACCATAAAATCTATGGACCTACATCCAAGGTTGCAGTAGAGAGGTCATTCAGGCATGTGGAGGGCTACTTGAAGGGTCAACCCCTCATGAGGTCTGAAACATATCACACACGTCCAGGAATCACCTGTACAATATACTACATCACTGAACCATCAAGTATACATATCTCTATAATGCAATGAGGAGCTAGAACTGAGAAAAAATAAATTCAAAGGGAAATACAGAGTCCCTTTGCCTGATCTGAGGCACTGAACAAGAGTGGAAGTTGGAACCAAGGTACACTGCCCTCTAGACCTGTCTTCTGGAATGAATAAGTTGATGTCAATAGAAGGAGGTCTTCCATAGGTAAGGAATTAAGGGATCCTCAACTAAGGCACGAGGGACAATAGTAGAGCGACTGATAGATGGACACCAGAGATGATGGTGGAAAGGGGGGTACTGAGTAGTGGGTTGACGACTTCCCTTGTTAGAGCATAAAGGGCATGGATGACCTGGAAGCTACTGACTCGACACTGGAGGGGATAGGGGACAGTATGAATGAAGGCCAAAATGTGCGACACGAGAGAGGAACAAAGGAATGAAGGATGGAGGACTATAGCGGGATACAAAGGGACTCGGGATAGACTCCATAGATGCGATGATGACTCAACTTGGATGCTCTAAAAAAGGGCGACTTGATGATTCTGCCACATAGAATAGGCCTGGTGGGGACCATAAAAACATGAGTATAAGATGGTTACTCATGATGAAAATAGACACGAGCGTGGAAAAGTATGAAGGCAAAGTGGTGCCCCAAGTACAAGTGTTGCAAGTGAAGAAATTCGATTTTAAGGAGTCGTGAAGTGACCCTTCTTGGAAAAAATGTGTCAGGTTGAAGTATCAAATCACAAAAAACAAAAGCTAGCTACCTAAAAGAAATAAAATGAGCATTTCAGGAGGGAGATGCTAAGGGCAATATTTCTTAAGACAAAGTGCATTACGAGGATTAGGAAGAGGGTGGAATTCAAAATCCTCTAGGAGGTATGCCCCTTTACCCAAATACTTACTAAAGATGTAAGGGCCTAGCCATAATGAGTCAAACTTCCCATGACTGAGGACATCATGAGCCTGGTCATACACTAGAAAAGATCACCTTCGTGAAAATTACGAGGGTGGAATTTTCGGTCATATTGAGCTTTGGTGCGTTTCTTAGCTACTTCGGTGGTTTGCAATGCAACACGACAGTCTTCAAAAGTGCACTCATGCATGATAAGTCATTGCTCTAAAGGTTGGGTGTCAGGGAGAAGTTCCATGGCTAGATGAGGGTAAGGGATTTCACACTCGATTGGTAGGACTGCCTCCTTGCCAAAAACAAGGTGGAAAGGAGTAAACCTGGTGGCAGTTTTAACAGAAGTTCTATATGCCCACAAAGCAGGGAACAACATAAGGTGCCAGTTGGTTTTGTGCTTATTCACCGTCCGTTGAAGCATGGTTTTAAGGATTTTATTGACCGCTTCAACTTGGCTATTACCTTGGGGGTAATAGGAGGATGAATATTGGTGCTCAAAGCCCAACAGAGAGGATAGATCACACCATATCTCATCTTCAAAATGTCGGCCATGGGCGGAGACCAATTTTTTCGAAACTCCAAATCGAGTGATAACATGGTTAAAGAAAAAGAGGGCTACAGTAGCTGCCATGTTGTTGAACGTTGGCATGGCCTCAACCCATTTTGTGAAATAGTCAACCGCCATGATGATATACTTGTGGTTACTAGCAGATGGAGGTTGACACTCCATAAAGCCTATGGCCCACTTACAGAAGGGACCAGCTGAGATGATAGGATGGAGAGGATTTGGAGTAACTCGCGGCTTTGGGGCGAAATATTGGCAATTGGAACAGTGTTTGACTGCTTCAATGCAATTACCGAAGAGAGGAGGCCAAAAGTACCCCGTGCACATGATTTTCTGGGTAGTAGCGAGACTGGAGAGGTGGCCACCACAAGCTCCGCTATGGCAGACATTAAGGACTTTCTCAACTTCAACGTGCGTGAGACAACACGGAAGGACATTATCTACACCGCGATGATAAAGGTTGTCACCGATGAGAAGGTAGTGGGGGGCCTGGTGTCAAATACGTCATCCAACATCACGGTCAAGATGGAGGGCGAAATTTTGGGTTCACAAATAAGTGAGGATGTCACCATACCAAGGATCATCTGAAGTAATGGAAAATAAATGTTCATCGGGAAAATCGTCATTAATTGGAGGATCCTGCGTACCGGTAGGTAATTTAGAAATGAGTTCAGCGAGGGCTAAGCCTTTATTACTCTTTGGTGTGACAAATTCATGACTGAATTCCTGGAGGATAACGATCCAATGGGCATACTTCCCATTGATGATCCAACAGCTCAATAGGAAGGCCATAGGGTTGGAATTAGTCACGACCTTAGTGGAACGCATGAGGATATAATGACGAAGTTTTTGGACCGAGAACATGACAACCAACGCAAATTTCTCTTCATGTGATTAGGACATGGGGGGGCCTACAAGGTTCTTACTGACATAATAGATAACATGCTCGATTTTGTTGTCATATTCCTGAATAAGGACCCCAGTGATCGAATGGGTGGAGGCTGAGATGTACAGGATGAAATCCCTAGCAATGTCAGTGGGACGAATCAAGGGAGAGGAGGTGAAAGCATGTTTTAGGGCATCAAAATACTCTTGAGCATAATCATCCCAAACGAATGGAATGTTAGATCTAAGGAGTCTAAGGAACCCATGCACGTTGGTGGCATAGATAGGTACGAACCAACAAAGGAAATTGGCTTTGCCTTGGAGGCTTTGTCAATGGCATAAGGTACGAGGAATAGGAAGCTCAAGGATGGCTTGAAATTTCAAGGGGTCAAGTGTTATACTGTCTTTATACACAATGAAGCCTAAAATATGGTTGGTAGGAACACAAAAGACACGCTTCAGTGGGTTGAGGCGGATATTATACTTGCAACATCAGAGAAATACGGTACGCAGATCATGGAGGTGTTGCACCCGATGTTTAGAATGCGCAGTGAGGTCATCTAAATAAGCAAGGATAATATGAGCCAGGTCATGAAATCAGTATGACATGGCCTGTTGAAAATTGGCTCTAGCATTCTTAAGGTTGAACGGCATGACCCTATAGGCAAAGGTTCCCCATGGACTAATGAACGCAGTCTTAAGGTGATCATCACAATGGATAACAATCTGGTTGTATCTAGAGAAACCATCCATGAATGATAGAACCTCATGCCCCACACACTCGTCAATGATTTGGTCAATGAATGGTGTGGGGAAGTTGTATTTGTGACAAGCCTTTTTCAGGTCACGAAAGTCAGTTCAGACATGGATGGTGCCTTATTTCTTGAGAACGGGAATCAGATTGGACACCCAAGTGGTGTATTCTATGGGATAGATAAAAAGAGCCTGCTTGAGCTTATTGATTTCGGCTTTAACAACCTCTCGTCTGGAAGGATTAATGGGTCTCAACTTTTGATGGATAGGATTGGCATTGGGCCATGTATCGATATGGTGTTCGACAATGGCGGGATCAAGTCCAGAAATTTCTGAATAGGACCAAGTGAAAACATCGCAGAATTCCTTGAATAACTTGGTGTAAGGCTCAATTTCTTCTAGGGTGCATTGGGCACCCAAAGTAATGTTTTATTCTACCCCTAGTTTGTCAGAAATGTTGATTTTAATGGTAGGAGAGATATTGGCCATATTTCCTTCTTCGAAATCATCGGGTGCAGGGATGGGATTTATAAACCAATCGAATTCATCGGGAGTGAAGTCTTTTGTTTCCATAACATACTAGTCATGGGACTTCTGTTTCGGGGAATTAACACCCTAGAGGTTGGTTGGGATTCAACCTCCACAGAGCAGGGGCGTACTACTTAACAGAGACTCACACAATCATGCACATTCATAAAAACTAAATAGAGCAGAATGAGAGGTTTACCCGTTGGTCCTACGTTTGAAGTAGATCCACGTGGAGTTCAAACTCCCTGCAACCGTCCTTCCTCCTTAACCTAAAATACAAGAAGAAACCAGCACAAAGGATAAGTTGTACAGCATATTTCTACTCTATATGTTAGTGTGATTCATATAAAACATTAAATAAATCATAATGAATGCTTGTATAACAAATATTCTTCATACATTAAAGCATACACTAACACGTTTATTTCGGGAACAGCATGATACTTCTGTATTATAAATAGTACGTACAAAAGTAATCAAGAGGAGAGATCACCCGATCCTTCCAAGGCCTTCGCAGACCGTCGTCCGGATCCGTCCAGCCCTTGCCTCGCTAAGACTCCTTCCAAACTGGTGCATACGAGATAACATATAAAGGGATGTGTATCTCAAGGAAACAAGGGTTTCCTACAATGAATTGGGAAAGTGCAGGAGGCACGGGGAATCAGACTTGGATAGGGAATACCAACAGAGTATAATATCAATAATTCTCTCTCTCCCTTAGGCCATACACATGAGGGCTTTTTATAGTCCCTCCAAGTAGTTTCAGCAGTTGGAAACAGTTGGCCACGGGCTAGGGTGGTTGAACTACCTGAGTAACCATCAACCCAATGCGAAATTAGGGATTTTTTATATATTTTTTAATCATTTTAATGGCATACGCGGAAAAGTCTAGCTGTACTCGCGTATACACGCGGAAAAGTATGGGCATAGTCGCGTATGAGGGATTTTCCACTGTTTTTAAGTGAATTTGTCCAAGTCTGTAGGAATGGGTGCCCAAAAAACCATAAAGCAATCATGAATCATGTCAAAGTGAGAAATGATGCTATAACAGATGCCCCCTAATATATGAGGTCAGAAGGGGTACATGATGGCCGAAATGTATTATGCACATAGAAAGAACTTCGCAAGGACAAGAGAGGACTTCACCAGATTTCAGCCTGCCAAAAAGCAATGAAAGAAACCAGAGAGTCAACTCATGCTGAGGCGGGCATACCCATGCTCAGTTAAAAATACATCATATGGAAAGTACTGAAATAGATCCAATATGTATACAAGTATAACTGAACTGAAAGTACATAGTGAATCATCTGAGCAGGGCCCGGAAATACAAGTCTGTATCAATGTCCAAGTATCACATATAGAAAGCTGAGCAAAAATGGTGCAACTGGATGTCTGATCAAATAAGTAACTGAATCTCCAAGTACCGGATCATAAGTGGTAGATCAAACGGTACAATCACGCAACTCGGGGATCAACATATAAGATGCTGCTGTGCTGAACTGCAACATATAAGGGTGGACGGCAACACTGGCAGAAACTGAAAGGACTGTCAACAGTGAACCGAGAAATGCCGATACAACCCGAGGTCTTCACCGATCACAACGGCACAATTCTACACAATGGGAATAAATGAGCTGAAGTCGACCATGTGAGAAATCGTTGGATTACCGGGTAATGATGTTTCCCGTTAACCAACGCGAGACAACCCACCGATAATGATAATGAGTGTCAAGGTGCCCCAGTACAATCTGACAAGTGTGAATGAATGAGTTGAAGCCGAACACTTGAAAGAATCTACCAATCAGGAGGCAATAATGAATCCCCACTGTCGATAGCGAAGAGTCTGCCACTGATGACTGCAAACCCTAAGGTACTGACAAAAGACTCTAGATCTTGTTCCCAGAGCAATGAGCTCTTAGGTCATGGGAAAAGATCTCATTGAAGGAAGGCATTAAGGCATCCCACATCAGCCCGGGCGAGTGTAACCCGCACAAGATTTGAAAAAATCTGACTATGATGATGGAACACAAAATGAAGTACGTCTCCGACGTGC
>JAXQQM020078197.1:0-140395 GCA_034641835.2 Pinus albicaulis
TCAGTCAGATTTTTGCAGGAGCAAGAGAGCACGAGGGCACTGTGGATGGCGAAATACACTCGAACAGAAGTATTCAAACAATCAGAAACCAAAACTCTGGTGATTCAAACCCTTTATCATAGAATTTCAAACCATTTTGTGATTAAATTTAATTCTTTTTTTTACTTTTTTTTTTTTTTGTTTTTTTTTGTTTTTGCAGTTTTATCCATTTTTACCTTGAACCCTTCATTTTTTTTGTTTTTTCCCTTTCTTCTCCCTGCTTCTGTGATTTCAGAATTAGGGTTTTTCATTTTAGATTGATGTCCAACCCACGGGACGACTTACATAGTCAGATCCCAATCCATTCGGCCATTGCATGAATTCTTGAAAAAATAGATTTTTCTTTATCGGTGCGCCCTGCGTATGCCACCGCACTGGTGCTCTGTATTATTATAGCGCACCGCGCAAGTTCTGTGTCGTAAAAAATTGAATTTTTTTTTTTTTTTTTTTTAAATCCATGCGCCAAATCTGAAATAGGGCACCGATGCTCTCTTTAACTAGGAAAGCACCGTACGGTGTATTACACCGTTTTTGCGGCGCGTTTATAATACCCCACGCACCGTTAGGTCTATTACACTATTTTTGCGGTGCGTTTATAATACCGAATGCACCGTACAATGTATTATACTGTTTTGCAGTGCGTTGTTAATATATCCACGTACCGGTGGCGATACGGATTTCATGAAAGGCGCACCGGTGTCTCGAGATTTATTTTCTACATCAAAAGTTGAGAATTTATTTATAAATATATTAATGAATGATATGCTACACGTTTCAGATTGATAAGAAAATGACTGACAAGATATCAAGTAACAAAAATACTGTTAACACATCAAGAAAAGTAATAAAGACAAGTTATTTGTAAATTCTTTATAAAAAATATTATTTTTGAACTATATGTAACTTTAACTAATATGTATTTTTTACTCTGTATCATGCAGAGCCACAAAATGACGAAGCTCGATATGATTATTTCTGATTTATGACCAGAAGAGCGTAAAATTTTAATGGAAAAATTGCAAAAAGATGAATCAGGTGAATGAAACAATACTATCAATCCAATATGAGTTTCTTTTTTAAATTATCATTAATAATATACTTAAAATTATTAGATAACATGTGTCAAAAAGTCTACTAATTCACATCTGTTTAATGTTCTACAGGGACCAACAACTCAGAAAATGAATGTTGTTCTAAGAAAAGAAAAAAAATACAACATGCAAATGAATTGCTCCTTGGCTTATCTGGAGTGGTGTTGGAAGTTAACGAAAGGGGGAAAAACTTTTACAAAAGTTTGAGGTATCTAGTGGAACGAATACAACAATGTGCTTCAATTGTAATATGTAATCATTGAATTTTTCGATCATTAGGTACAATAAATAAACAATTTAGCATTGAATATTAATTTTCAAGAATTTTCTTGCAAAAAAGAAAAGAAAATGGAACCTATTCAGCACATAAAACAGGACAACAAGGAAGAAAATGGTTGATCTCTAAGTTTGTGAATAATTGTTACTTCCTTATAACAACTTAACTAGATTTATTTTTTGTATTTTTTAAGTTGTTTTACAAAAATCATCATTGAATGTCTTCAAACAAGTGCTAACTTACAAAGAAGAACCATCAGCCGAATTGATTGAAATTGGGTTAATATGGGTTGTGAGTATATGTTGGCATATCAGAATTTAATTGTGGAATTTGTAAGAATCTATCGATCTTGTTTTAATTAGCTCCGTCTATAATTAATAGAACAAAAACATCTTTTATATTAAATATATGATTTTTTATGGGGTATAAAACTTGCAGGAAACAAAGTATGGAATTGCGCCAATAGATGAAATTTTGAAAGATGGCATGGTACATGGTTTTCAAAGAATGTGTATAGTTTATGAGTCGATTGTTTCTATGGTACGTCATTTTTCTTTTCGATTTACATTGATGTATATTATTTAATATTGGAATTTTCATTATTCTCACCAATGTATATACACTCATTTCAGTTTATTTTTATGTTTGTAGATGGAAAGTGAAGAAGAAGAAAACAATCAATGCCGTGAACACAACATTTCTGAAAATAACCCAAGTCATGGAAGTAGCTCTAGTAGTGACAACAGTTCAAGCAAAGAATGATGATCACTATGTAATTTGGATATCAAAGCAAGGTGTTTTATTTTTTGAAATATTTTTGTGAAATCAGACATTTTGTTTAATGTAATGGACATAGTGTCCCAATTGAAAGACAAAGGGATACAAATAATTGTCCCATTTTGTATGATAAAGACTGTCTTATTCATATATATATATATATATATATAATCATAAAATATGTTTTAATTTATTCTATTGCGTTCTCCATTGTCGTTCTCAAATGCACTAATAAAAATTTAATTCATATGAATATTGTTATAAGATTATATATATGTTTCGACTTTTGATGAATAATGAATTTAAAAAAACCACAGTAATTCTGATATGATATAACAAATTAATCCAAACAACACATTCAAATGCATTAATAAATGTAATTAATATGAATATTGTTATAATATGTGTCGACTTTTGATGAATAATGAATTTAAAACAATCACAATAATTGGACTGTCAGAGGTGGATGTTTCTAAAAAAAACAAAATGAAAACCGATGTGTTTATGTGTCTATACGCACCGGTGCGTTTATGATTCTATGGGCACCGCACTAATACTGATTCCAGTTATAAATATCGGTGCGTTTGTGTGATAATGCGCACCAGGGTGTTTATGTATCTATAAGCACCGGTGCATTTGTAGATGCCATGTGCACCGCACGAATACCGATACCAATTATAAATCTCGGTTCCTTTCTATGATACGGAGCACCGGTGCCTCATAAAGATACACGCACCAGTGCGCTTATACGACCTATGGGCAACGCTCAAATCCCAAGACCAATTAGAACGGCCTCGTGCGTTGTATCACTAACACCAGGCCCGGTGCTGTTGTTTTCCTTAACGGCCCGGTGCATTCTCCTTCGACCGCCCCGGTGCGTTGTCTACCGATACACACCGGTGCGTTAAAACCTGATAAGAGCACCGATGAAAAAACATCTGTAATAACCTCCGGACGCCCATTTCTTTTTAGTTGTGTTGAATTTCCGTTAAAAGCTCTGCCAAAACCTCCGTTACTAGAAACAGATGTGATAGCATATGTTTTTTTGACAATTTTGGCCAATTTTATAACCCTAAAAACCTCCTTTATAACCTCGCTAGAGGGTCTTCTCCTTGTAGTGTTCCAGAGGTAGCACAGAGAAGCAGAGGCAACAACAAAAGAGAGGCCAGCAGCTGCGCAGTGCAAAGGCAACTTCAACTACGCAGGTGCTATGCAATTCCTCCTAGGGCAGCGTTGGGGAGCAGGAGATCCATCTGGGCTACGCAGAGACCCTCAGGGGCAGCGTAGGGTTTGCGTCACCCATTCTGGGGTTACACAACCCTCTCCAAGCCAGCGCAGAGGCATGAAAATGCTGAAGAGACTGACGCAGGGGCTTCAAGGGCAGTGCTAGGGTTTCTAGGGCCATAATTTTATCGAGTCTTGTAAATCTCGTTTGAGGGAGTGGATTAGTCAACGTTTTGGAGCAGAACAATAGCTTAGTTGCAGATCTATATTTTTCTATGTCGGGTTAATTAGTGTGGTGCCCAGATTTGATTTATTCAGAAAACTACTTAATAATATAAACCCTCCAGCAACTAGAAGACTGGTTTTCCCGCATTGGGTTTTTTTGGGGACTATTGTCCATAAAATATTGTGTCACTTTGTCTATGTGTGCATGTACTTTTCTGTTTTATATCTGAATCATTGAAAGTCTATTATGTGTTTACTTCGATGTTAATCTGAATATTTCAACATTAATAACTTGCTTAAGTAGGAGAAGTATAACCAGATATAACAGTAGATTTCTACATAAGTAACATTCATAAATTTTCACATCTTCTTACCACTTACATGTAAATTTTGATCACCACAATGTGTGGATGGATAGGATATACGAGTGGTGCCATTTACAAGGGATTCAAATGGAGAAACACTTCATCTTCCAATACCCCATATATTACAACATTGTAGGGAGTTGTAATTGCTTATACCAAGATTCACAAGGGTCCCTAAATACCTTTTTTGTTATCCAAATCAAATATGTTCGATTCTTTATATTTGAGAGGTGAATACTCACAGATGTCCCTTATGAGACTTTTGTAGGTAAAGCACTACTAGATCAGTCACCTCTTCCATCCATCCTATATCAAAAATTGGTGTGTGAGGTGTTATGTACACACACCAACCATGGATACAAAGGCTAGTAAATTGATAACACAATCCACGTTCTTTTGTTATGTCCAGAAACTTTGACCTACCTATATGAAGACATAGATATGAACCTGCTTTAGTTGGTCTCAATATGATAATGTCTTCCAACACAAATCAAGTAGTCAAGCATCCAACAAGATTTTTCTCTTTGCCCTTAGATGCCAAGAGAGCTTCAAAAGAGTATCTAGACACCCCAATAATTCCCAACCTAGCCCTCACCAATAAGAATCCACCAAAGAATATCATCAGACTTTGCATTAATCCATTCATTATGATTAATGATGACAATGATAACTCCACCTAATGGTGCAACAAGAGTTTGACCAAAAGAATCATCCTAGGGACCCATAATTACTCATTTGAGTAGGTGTCTTTCAGCATGAGGGTCATAGTACTCTCCAGATAGGTTGAGTGAGCCCATTTAGCATCATGGCCTAGAGTGAGGCCTTTGGATTTGGCACCAAAATACTCAAATGGATTGAGTGTGTCCCTAGGGTTTCACCACGAGTCACAGAGATTGACCAGGATGGTGGTGAATCAGTACTAGTCAGTATGTGATGGGTCATAGGTGCTAACCAAAATCACAATGAATATTTGATGATAATGATGCACCATAGGTCAAAAGTAGCGACCAAAATTATGGCCAGAGGCATTGACCAAATTTATGGTGGCTAGTTGAAGTTGTTGATTTACCATGAGTCAGAATTATTGAACAAGGCTATGGTAATTGAATGATGTTGATGCTAATGATGAATTGTTATAACATTTTCCTAGAGAAAATTTTCAACAAGAGAACATGTGAAGAAGTCATTATAAATACCTCCTTAGCTAACAGGGAGTGTTGGATTTTTGTAGCTATGGTCAGTCTTCATATTGTATAATTTAGCCCTTCAAATATATTTATTGATAAATTTCAAGACGTGTTCTTCGTGTCATTTTCAAAAGAAAGAATTTGAATTTTTTATTTCAAATATTTTGGCATTAAATACGTCAAGTCAGCCTCCACTTGATCAAGTAGGTCCAACTGTATTGTGACACCTATTTGGCCTCCTAAGAAAGATATATATGTGTCATTCAACCCCCTCTCCTTGACACTATTCAACCTCAAGCAATAACATCCTTTGTTCCAAGCGAAGGAGAAACTGAACAAGAAGGATGAAGACAAGAAGAAGCATTTCTTTCTCCAAGTTTGAACTCGCACGTGTGACATTCTATCTTTGTTGACTTCGCACATGTGATGAATATTTGGGCATATCTAGCAGTAAGTACGAGTTTTCTAAGTTTATGAGGTCGGAATTTAGCCCTAGTAGAGAAAAGCAGGCTGAGACTTTTGGGCGGCATCTCGACTTGATTTGAAGACACTTTGACTAGGTTTGACCAGGGATATCTTGTTGGTTCGTTTGACTTCATTTTGACTAGGAAAAATGAGTTGTATCTCTTGTTGAATTGAAAATTTTCTCTAAGGAAAAGGTTGGGGTTTTCCCCCAAGTGGGTTTTTTCCTAGGGTAAGAGTTTGTGTCTAATTTGTTTGGTTGTCTGTTTATGATCCTACTAACATTTATTGTTTCTACTGTTGAGATCTTCTATGTAATTGCTTTATTGCTTTATGATGAATGTGAACATAAGAAAAAATAACTTAAGAAATCATAAGAAGTAATTATCCATTAGAATATCCTATGAAAAATCAACAGGAAGGGCATTACAAATGTAGCACACACAAGGGATGTGGAAAGGGAGATGGTTACCAAATGAAAATGAATGATAAGGCCTAATGCCCAAGATAATCCAATAAGAATGCAAGACATAATAGACATAGACTTAAAGAGATACCAAAGGATTCACCAATGGAAAATGACTTGCCAAGAGACAAGGAGAACCCTTTGTTGAAAAGTGCAGGAAAAGGAACTAGGAAGGGAAAGGCATGGCAAATTGTGAGTTAGAGACATGCTACAAATTGAAAAGAAAAAGGGGGAGAAATGGATTTGACCTAAAGAAGAGTGAATAATCCAACTTAGAGATAGTGGGTTTAACCTAGATGAGGAACCATTGAAATAGTGAACCAACTTGAGACTTGATGTGGGGCCATGGTGGACTAACAAAAAATATAATATGTAGTTCATCAACGGAACTACTTGTTACACTCTAAGGAGGTAGATGGCTTGAGGGCTAGCTTGAACAGCACAAGGTCCAAGGCTAATCTCCGGAAAAGGCAATGATGGGCCAAAGAGAGAAGATTAAATAATCTAGATTGTTAGAGTTATGCTTATTTTAGTGGATATAGCTTCATGCTTCACATATTTCTCATATGCCATTGTAAAAGAAAATAAAATGTTTTACTCAACCAAATCCTTTCACTTACAAATGTTTAGCATGTTTAGACTAGTGAATAAAAGTAAAGAGAGAGGGAAGGGGGACAAATTCCATTTAGTTCCTTAGATCATTGCTCCCTGTGAAATTAGGATCATTGTTCCTTGTGAAATTAGTGGACATGTAATTTCCCACAAGGCCATTGATCCCCTTTTGGAAAATATGGATGACTAAGTCATGAGAAATGAGTAAGTGAAAGAGGAATCCCTACAATTTGGGATAAAATATAGCTACCATAGATAATCCAAATAGTAGGCACAAAATTGAAATAAGTTAAACTTCAAGCAGTAGGTAGATAAACAAAGTAGGACAACACCCATTTCAATTTGTTTTTGCTCATGTTTTAAAGAAAATCCCATGAGGAAGCAAGATAAATGATTGGATGAATCAAGAACATCACTAGAATTCGGTAGTAGACTATTGTATGTGGAGACTCTGGAGGAAACAAATATATATATATATATATATATATATATATATATATATATATATATATATATAACGTGTTTAGAAAAAATTATTTTGGTAACTAGTTCAAATCTAATAGCACTTAGTTTAGAAACTTCATTCAAAGTGTTGTTAACAAACTTTAGTTTGAATATGCATACTCTCAAAAAATCAATTGTGATTCTAATTAATTTGAAGGAAATATGTACAATATCACCATTTTGCCTCTTGTATTAAATATTACCTACTTAATACAAAGCAATATTTTCTTCTCATGCAAAAAGACTCAAAGCCTTTGATAATCGAATGTGAACCCTACAATTTGGATAAAATATAGCTACCACATAATCCAAATAGTAGGCACACAATTGAAATAAGTTAAACTTCAAGTAGTAAGATAAACAAAGTAGGACAACACCCATTTCAATTTGTTTTTGCTTGTTTTAAAGAAAATCCTATGAGGAAGCAAGATAAATGATTGGATGAATCAAGAACATCACTATAATTCGGTAGTAGGCTATTGTATGTGGAGATTCGAGGAAACAAATATATATATATATATATATATATATATATATATATATATATATATATATATATATATATATATATATATATATATATATATATATTAGAAAAATTAATTTGTAACTAGTTCAAATCTAATAGCACCTAGTGATTAGAAACTTCATTCAAAGTGTTGTTAACAAACTTTAGTTTGAATATGCATACTCTCATAAAAAAATCAATTGTGATTCTAATTAATTTGAAGGAAATATGTACAATATCACCATTTTTGCCTCTTGTAATAAATATTACCTACTTAATACAAAGCAATATTTTCTTCCTATGCAAAAAGACTCAAAGCCTTTGATAATCGAATGACTTGGATGAGTGGATAATGTTTGACATCATTTAATGAAGAAAAAAAAAATATTATAATGATCAAGCTAAAACAAGAACTATATTAATTTGAGTCAGGAAAACTTCACTATGGGAGATGAAGCTAGACTCAAGATGGTTTGTTCTGTAGACCAAACAAGTGAGTTATTAGGCGTATCAGAAATCATCCTCCTTCACTCAAAATCCACAAAATGGTGGATGGAAGCTCGAGTTTGTCTTGAGGAACTTCTTTAAAAATATTAAAGATGCATCCTTTCTATGGATTGGAGAATTGAACTATCATTGACATTGCTGATCCTAGAAGGGAATATCATATGTTTTGGCTATTCATAAGATTCCAAACAACACTTATGCCAATATTTGAAATCACCTTGTAATGGAAGTTGTAACAAGGCTATCATTGCTATAAGATTCCAAGCAACACCTATGCCAATATTTGAAATCGCCTTGTAATGGAAGTTGTAACAAAGTTAGCATTGATATTGTTGATTGACGGTAGGACTGCTATATGTCTTACTTAGCTATTCACAAGATTCCTACTAGCCCCTATGCCATGGTTTGAAGTTATTGGTCAAGAAAGCTATAAATTTCAACTCTCTTTTGCTTAGAGGACACCTTCATCTCCACCTCAAATTGAATTGGGTTGATCATTCTATAGAATATGCAAGTTTTAGGTCAAACTTGTGGACTTTGTTTATAAGGATTTGAAATCATCTTCTAGTGCAATGCAATGATAAGCATCGTTTTCTATAATATAGTTTGTGCGTTCAAGCTATTGTAATAATGCTTTTATATGGTTTCCAAATTAACTTTAGCTCTGCTTTAATAACATAGTATTAAAATATAATATCAAAATGATTTAGGTAATTCACATAAACCTTGGCTTAAAAATACATAATCAAAGTAAGAGATGAAAATGACTTTAAATAATATTTTTTTACATTTTGTGACACTAAATCAAAATATGAGATGAAAATGAGTGGGTAGAATTTTTACAGTCAATGTCCATAAATCAAAGTAGGAAAGGAAATAAATGATTTTAAATATCATTTTTATATTTGGTCTTTATAATTCATCATAAATTTTAAGTTCAAATTAAACACTATAAAAAAAAGTAAAAATAGAAAATAAATAATTACTAATTAAGAATAATTCATAAAAGTAGACTATTATTAGTAATAATAAAAAATTAATAAACACTTTTTGACAATGATTTGGAACACCAATGATTTAATAGCACTTTAAATTCAAATCCAAATAGCTTCTCAACATTATAAATGATGATGAAAACTATTTATCATAGTGTATACACAATACTTGAATTCGATTAAGATTCACAATACTTCAATTTGATTAAGATTCTTAAATGTGTCAGTGGTCAACTTTAAATTCAAATCCAAATAGCTTCTCAACATTATAAATGATGATGAAAACTATTTATCATATTGTGTATACACAATACTTGAATTTTATTAAGATTCTTAAGTATGTCAGTGGTCAACCATGACTTGCCTAACTTAGCATAAAGGAGAAGAACAAATTAAGAGGGTAGGTATTTTTGAGGACTTCATATAGCACCTAGTTCTCTTCATTTAAATAAAAATGACTACCTTATAATCTAATTTCATCAACAAGCCAAGGTTGATTGGCATCATCTATTCATGATTACATAATGGCAATAATCTAAGTTCATCAACAAGTCAAGGTTGATTGGCATTATCCATTCATGCTTACATAATGACAATAGTGTTTTAGTGAGTATAGAAAGAAAATATAATCTAAATTCATTAACAAGGTAGGGTTGATTGGCATTATTCCATTCCTTAACATGGTAGGGTTGGTTGGCATTATCTCATTCATGAAATTACATAATGGAAATAATCTAATTTCGTCAACAAGCCAAGGTTTATTGGCATTATCTATTCATGATTACATAATGGCAATAGTGTTTTAGTATGTATGTAAAGAAAATATAATCTAAATTCATTAACAAGGTAGGGTTGATTGACATTATCCCATTCCTTAACAACTTAGGGTTGATTGACATTATCCCATTCCTGATTACATAATAGCAATAATGTTTTAGTGAGCATGAAATACAATTCGCAAGGGTTAGCACTGCACAATTTGTACCTTTTAACGAAGTATATTGATTCACAAATGTTGACCAATGAAAGCAAGCTTAAACCAAGTTTATCTTAAAAGAAAACCATCCACATTGGCAAGAAGTTGCCCCAAAAAAACTATCCACCCTATGATGAGAAATGATTCTTTGTAGAAAAGGCCTCTAGTATAGGAAAGGAAAAAGAAACCAAATTTATCTTGCACAAATGGCACCCAAAAGGAATTGTTGTAGAAAAGGCCTCTTATAAGCTACACCTACACAATAGCTATCAATATAATCATTATCATCTAAAATAATCTATGATTTCCGAGATAACTGAGTTATCCACTAATTGAGAGGAATTGGAATTTGGATGGAATAAATTCTTAAATAATAATTTTAATAATAGATTAATTTAATAGAAAATTAACAATAATGAAAAAACAGGTAAAACCTCGATGCCTAACCAGATATAAATAAAATATCTCAAATAATTAATCATATATAATCTATTTTATATTAATTAAATTAACCATATAAAGTAACAACCCATAGAGAATATCTATCAATTAATTTAATAGAAAACTAACAATATAGAATAAACATAATAAGTAAAATAACCAAATATTTAGCATTATTTTCCAATAAATTTAATAGAAAACTTAAAACAGATATAGAATTTCCATTACCATATAATCTAAACGTTAACTAATTTCTATGAATTAATTATTTAGTAAAGAAAATGAAAAAAACCTGATACAGATTTATTGCATTTTTCATCCTCTCCTTGTCAGGAGTGTCATCCCATCTCCACAAAATATTTCTCCCCAATAGCTGCAAACAGAGATCGAGAAAGAATCACCCTCTATTTCCATTGTGGTTATATATGAATGATATAAATGATATAAGAAACCCAAATAAATAAACAAACTGACCTACATATGGCTGAGTGTCTTTTTTAATCAGAATTTCCAATCGTTAGCTAGGCCAACGACAATAATCAATAAGTGCCAAAGAAATGAAATACAAACTACCTTTCCCTGGTCACATCCTTCATGGTTTCTCATTCTCCTGTTGTCCGCAATAACTGCAAACAATGATTTGAAAAAGAATTAGGTTCTGTTTCCATTCCGATTATATATGAAGTACTTTATCAAATCAAATAAATAAATCAACCAAAGTAACCAAATCAATGCAACCCAGAGAAATGAAGAAAAGGAGAGGAGCAGGTTCTGTGCAAAAACGCCCATGCCATTCAGAGTAAGGAAAAAGATGAGACCAGGTTGGCTGCTCAAAATTGTCTCTAATTCAGAGTAAAGAAGAGATTGAGAGCTATATACTCTGCCTTTCAAACGGCCACAAAGCTTTAACTGAAACAAAAGCTCTTATCTGATAACTTGTTGGGAAGGACAGCCTGCATTCCATCCGCTCCACTTCCAAATTTGAATTTGCAACGTGACAGGGGAGCGGCTGGTAAATTGGATTGTAAATTTTAAATAAAAACATTTAGGTTTTTTTTTTTTTTTTAATAATTCTAAATTATGTCATTTCAAATTGTTAAATATTTTTTCTTTGGAACAAATTGCTGAATATGAATGAAAATTTAAGACACAGTTAAAAATAGTTTGATCGGTAAGGCAGTTGAAACTTTTCTGAAGTTTTTGCTTTTAAATTTATAACTTATTTTATTTATAACTTTCAAATTACCAAAACTATCATATCGCTATTAAAATTTGAAATGTATTTTCCACTAATACGTAATTTTAAATTGAAATATATTATTACGTAAAATGTTAATGATAGATTACTCAAGAAAATTATTTCTAATGAAAATCACAAACAATTGTTAAAAAAGTTGATCAAGAGTTTGGACAAGTGTAAGTTGTATATGAGTGTTTAAACCCCAGCGTTAGATTGTTAATTAGTAACATGATTTGTTAAGTATAATTATGGATTAAAAATTTAATTATAATTATAATAAATTTTATTTCATATTTTGTATAATAATAAAAAATTAAAATATGAGGGGTTTTTTTGAGATTTAACTGAGTTAAGTAAATCATTTATTTATGATCATTTTCATGAGAAGTAGTTGTAAGTGACTAATTTCTCATGATTTTTGAATAGTTCATTTACTACTCATTGTATTAAGTGAAAAGTAGAATTGAAACTAGTAAAATGAATCACACAACATCAATATCACTTCAAGACTTATACCCAATAACCAAAACTTCTCGAAAAATTACCCGCACTTTAAATAGAAAAACACTCTTGTCTAATAACTTTTTTAACATTTTGAATTTGCAAGATGACATGGAAGTCGTTGATAAGACGAATTTAATTTTAAATAAAAACATTTAGATTTAAAAATAAATAAATGTCCAAAGTTATATCATTTCAAAGTGCTGAATATCATGGTTTATATATCTCGATCGGTCAGGTATTTGACCCGCATACCACGTTTGGAGGAGGATATTTCACGTCGGAAGCTTTTCTCCGATTTTTATTTTTCATTTTTTAAGTTATTTTATTTTTTTATAAATTTGTATTTTTCAAATTACACAACGCTATTAAAATTTGAAATGTAATTTTATGAACATATTTTAAATTCAAATATATTGACGGATAAAATGTGAATGGATTCTCCTCCCATATCTGTTTTCTCAATAGTGTTTCATATCGGAATAGACTGGATTCGTCGTAGAGTATGGATCAATGTGGAAAATTGGGTTTTTGGTTTGTCTGTAGATTAAAATCTCATTGTATTTAGGGAGGAATCTTGGGGTTGTAATGCAGACTTGATTTTATGGAAAACTATTTTCGAGATTTACTTAATGAAAATTATATGGTGGATGTTAAATCTATGCCTTTATCTTTTATTTGGTGCATTGGATTTGTGGGTTCGGAATATATCGGTAAACGATTAGATAGATTAATGTTGCATGAAAATATTATGGAATTTTTTGGTCATGTTTGTTCATGGGTCTCCCAAGCGAGATTGTCAGACCATACACCTGTTATATTGTAGTTGATGGGGCATCAGTTGTGGAAATGCATGTCTTTCAAGTTCAATAGAAATTAGATGGATGATCTCGATTTTTGTAAACTAGTCTGGGAGTCTTGGATGTCTTATGAGAACCTAATGGAAACTTATGTGATGACTCTGGTTACAAACAAAATGTGGGTTCTCAAAAGGTCAATCTGTAAATGGGAGCGAGCGAAAAAACAACAAATGAAAGAGGACTTGGTAGAAATAGAGAAGGAAATGGATCGAATTCATAATAAGATGGATCCTCAGATACCAGATCAAGTGCATTTAACCTTGTTAAAGGAATTGGAATTAAAAAAGAGATATATTCTAAAGCTTCAGTAAGAAACATTGTGTTTAAAAAGTTGTGCCATTTGGATATCTAGTGGTGATAAGAATACTAATTTTTTCAACAATTCACCACGTAGAGAACAAGCACTAATACGATATGGAAAATCGAATCAGAATCTAGGGGAACAATTTTCAATACAGAGGATATACAAAAGGAAGTTGAGAACACTTTGAGGTATATATAAGGAGAGATCATGTATGGACATATAATCAACTGTGTTTTATTGATTCATATCCCTCTATGTTCTCGACAGTTGATAATGAAGCTATTGATAGACCTATCACTGTGAAGGAAATTACAATGGTCCTGCGATCTTTTTCACAAGACAAATTTCCTCTCCTGGATCGGTGGACTGTTGGAATCTTCTTGCTTGATCCAAATTGGATCATTATAATATTTTTCATCCATCTCCATGCATTTGGAGTGGAAAAAGTGGAGGAATCAACTAGCTCATGGGACCATTTTTACTGGCGGGACCTAGTTTGGCAAAATGGGGTTTGAAACCTTCTGGGAACATTTTGAGGAATCAAATGATGTTTTTTAGGAGTAAGACTTTGCCGCTTAGAGCCACACCTTTTCATGTTATTGTACACGTAGAGACCTTTCCAACAACGCAAGAATCACGTCAATTGGAGTCTGTATGCAGAAGTTATGCCGCTCAGAAGTTGACCTTCCTGTTTTCACACCTATAGTTTGAGAGGATCTCGCATTAGCCCCCATTATTCATGGAAAAGGGGCTAGCCAAGTGTTTTTGATGTAAAAAAATCTAGAAGAGTCTATTTTGTAACTCTAGTTAAGAGTTGATGTTGTCAAAATTAACCACTAGTAAGCTATCGGGTTGTGTTATAATTGGGCCACTAGGAGGAAGAGGCATTCCATTCTTTCGAGATAGTTTTGTTCCATATTTGAGCAAAGAGAGCCAAGAGAGATATGAGGTAGAGCAGACAAAGAGGATCTGTATACTATACCAGCCCACGGGCCACAAACATTACTTCTTTGTACCTGCATCAATATTTCTAGATAGAGAAAGAGAGCGAAGCTACCTCACCTTCCAGCTGGGTTTTCTCCCAAAAGGGTTTCCCATAGAGCATATCTTGTGTCTTATGTGTGTGAGAGCTTATTTTATTGTTCACTATTTTTCTGCATAATTTATATTCGCATGCACGCATTAATTACAGTTAAATCTATAGCTCTTAAAGTTTAATAAAACTGTAATAGTGTAGAATCTCGTATTTTTAATATAATATTATCAGATCTGTGGTGACGAATTATCGAGTGGAACATCCATGAAATTTTACGGATCATTGAATTTCTTGGATATTATGGGAAAATATTTATTGTCGATGGCGAAAGAATCTAGACAACATCGTTAGATTGTTGGGTTAATTAATTTGACTTTTATTTCCCTTATTCCGAAGACCTCACATCCCAAAACTTTTAGAGACTTTCATCCTATATGTTTGTGCAATATCACTTATAATTTGATTTCGAAGATTATAGAAAAAAAGATTAAAGAGAAGCTTTCGGTATATATATTAGATGAGCAGTTTGGCTTCCTTCAAAACAAACAAGTCCAAGATGTGGTCATTATTTCCCAAGAGTGCATTCACTCTATCAAGTCCCATAAGAAAGAAGCTTTGATTCTAAAACTGGATCTACAAAAAGCATGTGACTGTGTAGATTGGTCATATCTTCGTATGGTTCTATTTAAGATTGGGTTGAACGTTAATATTGTTGATTGGATTATGGCTTGTGTTTGTATAGTTAATTATGAAATTCTGGTAAATGGAGCTCCTACGGTGTTCTTCAAGGCATATAGAGGTCTTTGGCAAGGATGTTCTTTATCGCAATTATTGTTTCTCTTGATGATTGGCAACCTGAGCAGAAAAATCAAGGGAGCATGTGAAAATGGCATTTTTCGTAGTCTACAGGCAATCATAAATACCTCTATCACACACCTAATATTTCTGGATGCCACACTTATATTTGGATAGGTGTATATGGCTCAGTGGAGTTCCTTATATTCCATTGTCGCCAAGTTTGGGGATGTATTTGGCTTGTATTCTAACAACCATAAATCAATGTTGATTCAATCCTCTGAGAATAATGAATTGGTTTTTGAAATTGAAAATCTATTTAAAGTGAATACATCCATGTTGGACGACAATTTTTCTTAGTTGGGTTTCAAACTGAAACCAAACAAATATTGAGTCTGAGATTGGATATGGCTTGTAGATAAGTTTGAAAATCGATTGTCCCATTGGATCCATAGACAACTTTCGTTGGGTGTTAGGTATATTCTCATTTAATTTGTCCTTCAACACATTTTGGTATATTGGATGCATCTATTCATGTTACCAAGAAAAATAATTAGTAACATTATCCCAATTTTCCTAAGTTTTTGTGGGTGGGAACAAGAGGCGACAAAAAATTCCACATTGTTCGCACAGATGACATTTCATGCGGAAAACAACATTGGGGTTGGGGATTAATGGACATAAAAATATTTGGATGGGCTCTTCTCATCAAGAGACTTTGGAGAGCCTTAACGGGTGGCGGTATTTGGCAAGAGATTATCAAGGGTAAATACTTGAAAAGGATGTTTGTTACTGATTGGTACTATTTCAATACAAAGTGGCTCGCGTGTCTGGAATGGGTTCCAAAAAAAATAGTTGTTGGATTTTTGAGAATTTGAGGTGGTCCTTTGGAAATAGATATAGGATTATTTTTGGTATTAATCCAATTCTTGGTATGCAATACCATAGTTTCACTGTGGATGTTTTAATTGTTTTACATGCAAATGGTATCTTCTTTTTATCATAGGTCTTTAATGTTTATGGTGTGATGAACTCATGTCCATCCTGGAAAAGTGTTCAAGCGGTTGGCCTAATGGACTCCAATGTAGACAAATGAAATCAATATATCTATGATCTTCGAATGGCAGGGATTACCAAAGGGGGTAGCAAAGATGTGATTGGATGAAATGACACTCTACGTAACAATAATCTTGTGGGTTCAAAGGTACATTCATTCATTTTTCATGCTTTGCATTACAATATGGAAAGATGTTACTACAAGGCGATATGGACCTGGAACATGTTGACAAAGCTTATATTATTTGGATGACTTGCATGGAAAAATCATATTTTAACATGGGTTAATATTTGTAAACGTGGGGTTAGCGGCCTGAATCTTTGTATCCTCTACAAGGAGGAAAATGAAAATGTCATGCATATTTTTATACAATGCCCTTACATCGTTGTGATTTGGATCAGAGTTTTGCAGTCTTATAAGTTGTATTTTGGATGATGTTCCTCTTCTCCAAAAAATTGTTTCAAGTTGTAGCTTCAATGGCGTAATGATCACAAGACTTTACCTTGGTTTATCATATGAGAAATATGGCGGGCTAGGAACAATGTGATATTCGATGGGTGCCATATTGACATTGGACATATTGAAAATATGATATGTTCACATTTTGGTGAGCATGCCCAGAAGAAAATAAAGTAAAACCTCGTAGGAATCTGGAATTGTATCAAAATCTGGGTTATCTAGCTGGTTTGTTTGATGATGCAGCTCAATAGGGTCACTGTGACTGCGTAGTGGTATTAAATTTGAACCCCGTGTTAGCACTCTGTAAATATCCATAGGATGAGGAGAGAAATTTCATAGGTAACCACAAACCACTTTTAGGCTAGAAACTAGCTCTTCTAGCCTTGGAGTGGGCTCTCTCACTTTGGTTTTGTTGGGTGCAGGAATTGCGGTTCATTAGACTCCTTCAACACTTAATTGTCAACCTGGGGGTTTCGTAAAAATTAAAGGCGAAGGCCAAAAACAATATGAACTTTTCCTAATTCCATTCCTACTTCTTTAATTACAATCTTTCATAATCGAAAAGAATGATCACACGACAAATAATACAAAAGAAATTCTAGTGCTGGAATATGAAAGAAAGTACTTTTCAAGGAAATAAATAATAGGAAATCACAAGATTTTTCAAACAATCCTGATTGATGGAATGAATATTTATGTTTATCTTCAATATAGTTGTATGACAGATTGATAGTTGGAATATTAAAGATATCTATCTCCTTAGAATATATTCCTTCCTACACTAAACTGTCATTCTTGTACTTCAGCAATGTTCTTGCACCAGAATGTTGTGCCTGTACTCGAATGAAGTTTATATGTTGGAAGTATGTTATGTACTTATATTGAATCTTTTAATCCTCATGCAGGACTTCTAAGTCTTAGGAATAGATCACTTTGTTCTTGTATCAGGATATCGATTCTTGTACCCCAACAAAGGTTCATGCACCAAGTTTTCAAATTACTTTCAAAAAATAAAAAGTGCGTTAACTAAGGAAATAATTTGCAAAGGTGAACATAATTCTGAAAATAGCTTCCACAACCAGAAAGATGCTTCAACCAAACTTAATCTCAAAGCAAAAATTAATTTCGAAAATCAAAGCACACCTTTCTTCAAACAAGTAACTCCTTCATGCAATTAAAGAAATATTTTCATTATGATAGCAGACATGTGATGGATATTCATATAGGTCAATATTCATATAGGTCAGATCTACCTTTTTAATCTTTTTAATTCAAAAGGTTCACTTGATAATTTAATATGAAATTCAACCCTTTCCTCAAAAGTATAAAGTGCAGGTACAGATCCTTATGTTATAGCAACGTTTATTCTGTATTCATTAAAGCACCATTAACTCTTAAGTTTAAACTCTTAATATTAAAAATGCCTCTGTCTTAGAAATAACACTCATTTGCAGAAACACACCAAGATCTTATAAAGGAAAAGAAACAAAAAGACTTTGCTAGAATGAACCAAAGAAATCGACTTGGAGAACTGAAAATTCACTAGTACATGAAATGTTCTTACACGATTCTCACAGAAATAAACGAAGCTTCGAGAAGGAAAAATTTACGAGTTGGAATCACACTTATTTAATCATGCACACCACGAATTTGTCATACAACAACTGCAAATGAAATCGAACTTGTACTTGTGAAAGAATTGAAATAATTATTTAATTCACACTTTGCATTCAAAATAAATTAACACACCTTTAATGAGAAGGAAAATGAGCTGGGTTGGCTGGGCCCTAGCCAACCAGCTCATTTCCATGTTAAAAAATCCGAAAACTCATCCTTTCAACAACACATCACCATAAAATTGAAACACATAAATGAAACAACATGGCACAGTCCCTTTGTATTATATTTCGAATAAGAAAATGTACATCATGAGGTCGAATATAACCTGGAAAGAGGGTGATAACAGCAAAATTATAGTTCACCAAAATTACAGTAGCATCACTAACTACTCCTATCTTAATTCTACATTATATGCAACCCTTAGGCCTGTGGTCGTAACAAAAATATAACAACGTTACAAACTAAGACTTTCAACCTTTCGGCTGTTACAAGATACTAATCTAAGCATTTGGCTGGAGTCCTAATCTCTAATATCTGTTGATTTCTCTCCCGCTCCGAGCCCAAATCAAGATGAATGATCCTTAATGAGATATCCGTGTAGGTCATGAGTTGTCATAGGAGTGTAGGAATCCTACTTGCACTCGACCATTCTACCATAATGGTTAATATGTTTCTCACCAAATACTTTAGGAAAGAAAATATTAGTTTCAAAGGTAATTTAAAGGTATAAAATCCATAAATAAATAATTAATTCCACGATAAGCCTTAAATATGAAAATATAAAGAGAGTGCATGAATGGACACGATTCTTGGAATAGTGCAGAAATGAAGAGGTTCTGAGGTTAAAACATAGGTCTTAGGTCGTGTATTTGAAGTAGGATAGGGGTTAAAAATGAAGCAATTTAGCCTACCAACATGTTTTTTGAATGATCTGATATTAGGCTAGGTATAATGTTTAATACAGTCCTTTTTTGCAAAGGTTTTTTTATGAGAAAAGAGACAGATCCATTGAGCATGGAGTCATGTCAATGTTATTTTTTTTGTCCAGTGATATGATGAAGAGAGAAAGGGGTTTCTTCACAGGGAAAAGGTAGGCAGTCTTGGTGATGAAATGAAGGTAAATTGTTATAGGAGGGTGAATGTAATAAAGGTGGAAGACAACACATAGAGCATCAAAACAATAGATGAATTCTAAATGTTGCTTTAAGAGGAAAACATAGATCAATTGGAAAAACTAAATCATAGCATCATTAAGATGAATTATGAGTTAAACATATGGTTTTTCCAAACAAGAAGACATACATTCAAGATATGTGAACACATAATACAAACTTACAAGAATAAAGAAGCACACATCATCAAGATTTGACACAGGAATCCTTGCAAATCACCTTATGTCTTTCATTCATTTATTGGAAAAAATTTCATAAAATACAGTGCACAAAAGTCTATTTCTCTCTCTCTAATCTGACCAACATAACCATTTACCATGTTTTTCAACTCTATATATATCATGAGGTTCGATCTCCCACTCTAGATGGTAAAATTTATTGACTAAAACAAACTTCTTACTTGATACATCAAAATTTTGGTGCATATACTTAAAAACAAGGCAGAACAAGAGGATAAATGGTTGTAATGTGGCATAATAAAGTTATAGAGATGCCCATGCTATTAATAGTGATAAAAATATTTAATCTTTTCTATAGGAAGGAGGCTACCAAATTGCTCCATCTCCCAAAAGATGTGTAGGATAAGAAAAAAATAAAGGGAAAAAAGGTTGTAGCAAGGAGTTCCCTATAAAAATGAAAAATGCCACAAAGAGATAAAATTGAGGGGCCACAAGAAACACTCACAAGGGAAAGGCCAAGTGAGGATAAGGGGCCATAGTGAAAATGAAAATCACATAGAATCATCTAAAAAATCATGGCAAAGAAAAAGGGACTCCGTTTGTTGGAAATACTGAGAGGGGGGTGAATCAATATTTATTTTCAATTGTTATTTTTACCAATTAGATCACTTATAATTAGAGCACAAAATGAACAATAAAAATAAATACTTATATTAATCTCTTCTTTACAATAAATCAAATACAATAATGTGTATGGCTTCAACCCTAGATGAAGACACCAATCTTCAATCCACCAAGCTCTAACCTATACTTTTCCAAGCACCGACTTGGACTTCACGAGGCTCCAACCTCTAGGGCTCCTACCCTATTTTCGAAGGCTCAAACCTTGTCACTTTGAGGCTCCAAACTTGTCACTTTGAGGCACGAACCTCTAGGTATCCAACCCACAACTTCAATTTTTCAAGATAAGTTTAGTGATTTTTCACGGCTCCCAATATCTTCTTCAACGAGCCCTGCCAATATCTTTAGCAATGCCTTCTCCAAATCACTTCATCAATGACAACCTTGTCTTCTCAAAAGGTGTCTCCACTACTCTTCATGTTACCCAAACAACATCTCTAGGGTCTCTCCATGGGTGCTTCAATCATGTATCAAGGTTTCTAAGAGTGTCTCCAAGATTAGCTTCTAAATGTATTCATCAATGCTTAACAAAATGTTTTCAGTGGGATGCTCCAAGATACTCTTTAAGATCAAGTTGCTTCTAGATGTCTCTCCAAGGTGCTCACAAGACTAATCCTTAGTATCAACAATATTTCCCTTCAAGTATTCCCTGCTACAAATGATGTTATTATAATGTTGCTCCAGGCCAACAATGCTCCAACAATGCTCTTTCAAACAAAGTCTTCTATGTTGTACTTTTGGCCTTCAAAACTTCTTGTAATTGAACTTGACCAGGGAACTAATCCCACTAGTCAATTTTTGATGTGAGAGAGCTTCAACTCTTTTGGTCAAAAGTTAGGGCTCAAGAATATTTTCTTGAATTAGTCCAAACAATCCTTGAATTGGTCACAAGATTCTTTCAATAATAGATTGAAGAGGGTTGCAATAATATGCCAGGTTAAGGCTGAAAGTCAATGGTATTTTGATGATACAATTTGTTCCAAAATTTAGTGTCAGAGATATGTCCCTCAGGTGCAATGAATCAGTCATAAAAATTGCTTGAGGACATGCAGAAGTTGTGCATGGAACTCCACAAAAGAAATTCGACCTGTGCTCTAGGAAGAGGGTCGAATAGCTATGACGCACAGATCCTTGAGAAAGAAAGAATCATTTCAGAATTTTGTTGTAGATATGCAAGTCTTAAATCAGGAGTGGAGAATATGGTCCAATATTTGCTTCAACGATAGATTCGTCAAATTCACAAAGTGAACGTGTTGAGTTTCCCATAAATACGAGCTTCCACAATACGTTAATATTTATGTGGCTGAAACTAACCAAATGAATCCCAAGAAAATTAAAAACAATGAATGCCCATACTAGATTTTTTATTTTTATTTTTATTTTTATTTTTTTATTTTATTTATTTATTTATTTTTTTGCGTTGAGCACAAATCCTTCCACCACTTCGACCTTTGAAGGGATTTTCAAAAATGTGCTTGCTCGTAGTAATATCATAGAAAAACTCATTGGTTACAGATCCACAATATATTTTTTTTCAAATCTAAATTCTTCATTGTAAACTTGACTGTGCTTTTCTCTGCATATTACCACATAGATTTTCCCTACTCTACATCTTGTTCTTTGGTCCAGCTCAGATAATTCTTCAACGAAATCTCATAATCCTACTTACAGGTTTTACAGGTTAGTAGTCCCTTTATCTCCTTCTAGTTCAAAAGATGTGAACTATATTAATTTTTTTCCCTAAGATGTATATTTTTTCGAGTTGATCTATCTTACATTTATATAAGGAAGGTATCATCGTTGGGGAGGTCGACAGTAGTTATTGAGGCCGACATGAGTTAGTTGAGGAAATTTTTTATAATTAATTTTGGTTGTAGATAATTGGTAAGGGATTTTGTTAGAAATGGGTTAGACTTTAATGGGGCAAGGGTTATAATAGGAATTTAGGCTTTTAAGAATTTAGGATTTTCTAATTTATGAATTAGAAAATTGTTCTTAAGGACAAGAATATGTTTTTTTTGGATGAATAGGTTTGGGTTTTAATTGAGGACATGGATTAGGATAGAACTAGGGTTTTAGGACTAGGAAAAGGGTTAGGGTTTCTTAGGCTAAGGATTAGGGTTTTACTAGGGTTTGTTAAGTATGCACAACTAGGGTTAGGACATCATGGATTTAGGGTTTCATAAGGTATCTAGGATTTTCATTTAGGGTTAGGGTTTCACACCTTAGATTTAGGATTTTTCACTTAGGGTTTGCATGAGGTTAGGGTAACATCATAAGAGGGAAACACAATAATATTTTCCATCTCCAACAATGCCATTTTGACCAATGTTTTAAAACTCTAACTCGGGTTCAGAACTGACTGAGGGTCGACTTCGACTCCGACTCAGTACCGACTCAGTTGGTTTGATTTCAAAGACTTGGTATTTGTAAAAAATACATTAAATATTTTTTTATTATTATAAAAAAACATAATTTTAAAGAATTTCATTCATGTTTCCAAACACAAAGCATTATAGAGAGAGAAAAACATATGATCAAAGTAGTCTCATGAATATATCCATTATATCAAAATGGCACCCAGTGCGTTGTCCAATACATGTAATATATAGAGATCAGAAGAAAAACACATAACCAAGGAGGCTATAAATTGCCTCTACAAAAAAACATCACTAGTCACTAGTCAGTACTACTAGAGAAGCCAACATATGGCTCAGGCTCTAAATCAGAGTGAGACGGGGAAACCCATGGCTCCTCCTCCTCATCAAGATCTCCAGCTGCAACTGTAGAAGTAGTGGCACTAGCACGCTGAGATAGACGAGCTATGCACTTGCTTCATGGCTAAGTAAAGGAAGTGCCTGCAACTGGAGGATAGGTGTGAGGATATGTGAGGGGTTGGGTGGATTTTATAGGCTTGGGAGAGGTTAGATGGACATGAGAAAAACCTAAAACCAACAAAAAAAACTCACTTTCAAGTCTGTTTTCCCTCCATTTTGAACCTACGGCCTGGGTTTACTTGCCTTGACTAGTTAAGTTGGACTCGACCGAACCGACCGGTTTGTTACCGAACAGGCCAAGTCGGTGACCGGCTCAATCGGTTTGGTAACAAACTGGCCTTTGGCCCAATTTTTGTACCGAGCCGGCCCATCTAGGGGTCCGGCTCAATCAACTCGACCAAATCGGAGTCAATTTAGCCGATTTTTAAAACACTAATATTGACATCAATGAAAACTTTGACCAACACCATCAATATGGATTGGAGCAACAATGAAACAAAAAGCACGAAAACTATTTAAGCAACCACAATGCCATTTAAAATAGGGGAAGCATTGGATTTTTGTAGCTATGGTCGGTCTTCATATTGTATAATTTAGCCCTTCAAATATATGTATTGATAAATATCAAGACATGTTCTTCATGTATTTAAAAAAAAAAAAAATCTGAATTTTTTATTTCAAATATTTTAGCATTAAAGAAGTCAAGTCGGCCTTGCCCTATTGTGGCACCCATTTGGGCTCTTAAGAAAGATATATATATGTATTTTGGCCTCTTCTCCTTGACATTATTCAACCTCAAGCAATAAAATCTTTTGATCCAAGCGAAGGAGAAACAAAACAAGGACGAAGACAAGAAGAAGCATTTATCTCTCCAAGTTTGACCTCGCAAATATGACATTCTAGCTCTTTTGACTTTGAACATGTGATGATTTTTTGGGCATATCTGTCAACGAGTCAGATTTTTTAGAGTTTAGGAGGAGGCCAAAATTAGACCCTAGTAGAGCAAAGCATGCCCAGAATTTTGGGCAGCATCTCAACTTGATTTGAAGACACCTTGACTAGGTTTGACTAGGGATCTCTTGTTAACTTGTTTGAATTCATTTTGACTAGGAAAGATCAGTGGTATCTCTTGTTGAATTGAAATATTTCTCTAAGGAAAAGGTTGTTGGGTTTTTCCCCCAAGTGGGTTTTCTGAGGGTAAAATTATGAGTCTAATGTGTTTGGGTATCTCTTGATGATCCCACTGTCATTTATTGTTTATATTGTTGAGATCTTCTATGTAATCGTTTTATGATGAATGTGAACACAAGAATATTAATTTAAGAAATCATAAGAAGTAATTATCAATTTGAATATCCTCTGAAAAATCAAGATGATATTAGAGGATGGGTGAAAGAGTAGCCTTAAAAGAAGCCTATCTACTTCAAGATATCCTCTAGGTATTATTTTTTCATCAACACAAGAAACCTCAGTACTATTATTGGTTGAAAAATGGATCGAACCTAGATTTGTCTAGTTGCATGTGAGATAAAGAAGAAAAGGGTCAAATCCCTACTTTAATCTCAAAAGAATTGAGTGAATTCAAGGAAGGGAAAAGTTTCATTTTCGTGTTAATAATACCCCTTCTTATGGAGCCAAGATTCATATTGTTGGAAGTAAAGATCATGATCCATTTTGAGGCCTATTTCAGATCAGCTTTGAAAAGGGCCCACACCCTTAATCTATCTTGAAAATGGGTCGAAAGGCCTTAATTTGCTTCAAAAGGTCAAGGAGGCCTCAAGACCTATTGCAATAGGCCAAGGAGACTCAGAAAGCAGCCAAAATAAATATCTGTCAAAAACCGATTGTGCATAAGACTTACTAAAGTTTTTTTTAACCCTTAGATAGTGGAAGGCGCTGGACTGATGCTTTAGCAAAAATGGCAAGTTTGAAATATAGCATGCTTGAGTTCTCTTAGAATATTAGTTCTGGCTACTAGGATTGATAAAATATACAAGACATCTTGTTTAATTCATAGTTTGAAGGATTCAGTTACATAAGGTTTCCATGCAAAACACATCACGGTAATGAGATGCTCAAAGATCAGTGTGAGACCTCGGAATATAGAGGTCAAGTAAACCTAGAATAAATTTTGCCAAAAACAAAATCAGAGGTTTGATGCCTGAAATGTAAGGACATTGTTTTATAGCTACAATCTCTTAAATTATTGATGTCATTTGTTTTCGTAAAGGCCCTGGAAGATGTGTTGCATTTTCTACTAATATTGACTGTTGATACTAGGGTATTTGGGTACTAAATGATGGGACTTATTTTTGCTCAATCTTGGATTTTGTTCCTTGCACTCTAAGGCAGTCAAAATTCAGAATAATAATTGCTATCATGAAGCAAGTTTGTGGATATTACATTCACTTTTGACTTGATAAGCTTACAATGAAGAAGAGGTCGAGTTCCTCTTCAAGATTTGAGACTTGAGTCATTTTGAGAAAAATGAGATTCTTGAAGTGTTCTTATGATTAAGTATAGGCTACTTTGATTAAAAGGATTGAAATCAAATTTTAGCTGAGAATACATGGTTGTTACAATATCATTTCTAGTAATGAAGTAATAACCAAGTATGTTGTGGGTTTGTCATATTTTTCTCCATGAAGACAATTCGTTGGAAGATATCTGATCTTGACACTTTTGAGAAACATCGAGATAGGACATCCTTTGATTGATGACATGATGAACTTCATCATAAATGTCAAACATTTTGCAGATGAAAAAGTTTGGTGGACCTTCAAAAGATGTAAATAAAATTTATAGGGTTTGTAAATCCTAACAAACTAGAAGGTCCTAGGGTTTGTGGATAATACCCTAAAGCTAGACCTAGATTAATCTTTATGTTGAAAGAAGAATCCCTAGCTCATGCAAGGAAGGAATGACATCATGCTAATGATGAGGATGAGGTTGATAAATTTGAAATATGGATGCAAGAAGGCTAAGATCAAGAGGGAGCTGACAATTTCCATATAATCCTCAAAATATAAGTAACTTATATCTCTTCCTTTATTATTATTTTTATTGTTTTATCATTAGTTATTCTCTTGTCTTTATTTGGTTATAATTGTTCTTCCATTGCCTCCTAGTGAGAATTGCAGGTACATAGTGAAGGTTACCATGGATCTAGCAGCAGATGGTAGTGGAAGAACGAAACAAAGCTTGTGACAAGAGGAATCTCCCAGAATCAATGATTTTTGTTGAGAGATATTGTCTGGGCTCAAAGAGAGAAGGCAGATCAAAAAATTTGAAGTGTACCATGATTGCGGCGAAGGGAAGTCCATGGAGACTTCTAAATGGATCTACAAGATCTAGCATACAACAAATGGCAACATAGACAAGTACAAAGCGAGACTTAAGAGTAGAAGGTTCTCCCATAAAGAGGGAGAGGATCATGAAAAGGCATTTGCTCCAATTTCCAAGTACACTTCTATGAGAATTATTGTTTCTTTTGTTATGGAATTACATTAGATGGATGTAGAGGTCATTTTTCTCCATGAAGAAATTGTAGAGGTTGTTTTTCTACATGAAGAAATTAAGGAAGATGTGTAGATGGTGTTGATTTTATAGCATCGGGAAGCGTTCCAATTCTAACATTTGGTGGAGAGGCTTGGACAACAGTTATCCAGAGAACCCTGAAATCGTTTTTGGAAATTCCACTTGGATCTTGCTTTATTAAAATAATTAATTATTTTAATACAAACCCTAAGTATAAACTTAGGGAAATTAAATAATTAAAGGGTATTGATAAAGAAAAGTGTGAATATTCTAGAAAACGAAGATCAAGTCATATTTTTAATCTGAGCCATTGATTAACGATATAATCTTGGCCGTTGATTCATCAGCGAGAAGACTATAAGAAGAGGCTTGAGGGTCATTTAGAGATCAAGCCGGGGGACATTCTCAGTACCCGAAGGAAATCGATTCTGAAGCGAGAGAATTCAATTTCAATGGGTGAGTTTGTAGAGGTGAGATTGCAGAAGCAGAAAGGAGGAGGGAGGATCCAATTAACGGAGAAGCAGAAGGTAGGAGGCTGAAGGGAAGGGTGTGTTGATCGACAACAAGAACCCCTCCATGCAAAGTTACGCAGTCCAGAGAGGGGTTGCATAAAGCTCACACATTGGATGATGCAAAGGGTGTAGGAGATCACCTCAAGGGCCAGAAACACTTTTGAAGGTTCCATAAAATTCAGCCAAGTGTATGCTAATTTTACTCTGCTCATCAGGACTCTTGTAAATGAACTTTTCATTACTGAAGATAAATACAAAACCCTCATCTACTGCACCAATTTTCCCACATTGGGTTTTTTCGGGGACTATTGTCCAAAAATAACTATGTTCATATGGTTGCTTCTATTTTGTTACTTGTGTAATTTCTATTCTTGTGATTTTAATTAGAGTGAAGTACTGCAAATGTGTTTATTTTAAAATTTAATGAGGCATTTGTAAATGACTTATCTCATAAGTAGGAGAAATAAATCAATCATTGCAATAATAATTTTCAAATCTGAAAATTTCACATGGTATCAGAGCAAAAGGCTAAAGACAGAAAGGGAGGATTTGCCATGGACCAAAGATCTGACATTTGGAAGGGTTCATGCAGTCAGAAGGACTCACGCAGTACTCCAGAGCACGCAGAAATGCAGAGAGAACATGACATGAAAGTGATGGCATCCAAACTAGAGGAGGATCTTGTTTGTGTGTGAAGCACAACTCCTCCAAGTGTTTGGTATATTGAGAGTAGAGAATCTACTCACATGACGGGGGTTCGAGAATGTTTTTCGAGCTTCCAATAAGAATAGATGAATTTCCAGATAACTATGGGAAACAAGGCTAAATGTACCCCGGTTGGAAGAGGTACCATAACATTTCAGATAGAAGTTGGCAACAAGATTCGGGCCACGAATGTTCTGCACATACCAGGGTTGGGGATGAATTTATTCTCAGTGTCTCAACTTCAGAACAAGGGCTATGACGTATAATTTATTGGAAATAAGGTGTATGTAAAACATCCTAGCTAGATTCAGAAGGTACAAATTGGGGTAAGGAGTCATAAGGTATATAAACTCCAGCTTGAATCCCTAGTAGCCCTGATTGGCAGTACATATGACAAAGATCTAAATGAATTATGGAACAGAAGGATGGTACATCTACATCATGGAGCCTTGAGGATTCTGAAGAATATTGTCATAGGAGCTCATGAACTCAGAACGAGGAGAGATGAAGTCTGTAGGTGATGCGTACTAGGGAAGTATGCTAAATCAACATTTCTAAGAAGCAGCAACAGGGCCAAGAGCGTATTGGAATTAATACACTTGGATATTTGTGGTCCAATGTCCACAACTGCTCTCAGTGGTGCAAAGCAATTTTCTACCTTTATTGATGATCATTCCAAGAAGACTTGGATCTATTTTCTCAAAACCAAAGATGAAGTCTTTGATCGGTTCAAAGAATTCAAAGCATTGGTGGAAAATTCAATAGGAAAGAAGATCAAGAAGTTGCAATTAGATAACGGTGGATAATATATCGATAAGGACTTCACCAATTTCTGTGCAAGGGAAGGCATCGAGAGAGAATGGACAACTCCATACAATCCAAAGCAAAATGGACATGCAGAAAGGAAGAACTGGACCATAGTAGAGGCTGCAAGGGCAATGCTATATGACCAAGATATGCCCAGATTTTTGTGGGCTGAAGCCTGCAATACAACGATATATGTGCAGAACAGAGTTCCCCATACAACATTGGGGAAGGTAACTCCTGAGAGTATGTTCACAGGAAGCAAGACGAAGGTGAGCCACATTAGTATATTTGGTAGCATGGTGTGATGCCACATTTCAGACGAGAAGAGGAATAAGTTGGATCAGACTGCGGAAAAGGGTTTTCTTGTGGGCTATAGTGAAAATTTGAAATCATATCGCAGTTATATTCTAGAGAGCAAGAAAATTGTAGTAAGGATGGATGTGAAATTCATGGAGGAGAGAGCCTTAAGGAAATACCGAGAAATAGCTACACATACGCAGATTGAGGAGGATCCACTAGTATAGCCTCAACGACTTACATAGGATGGGTCAAGCGCCTCTCCACGACACAAGGATTATGAGGAGAGTTTCTCCGAAGAAGAGCAGGCAGGTGAGCAGGTGAGACTGCCCACCACCAGTAGGAGATCGAGCAAAGAACTTCAACAAATTCTAAAGGATGAAGAAGAATTTATTGGAGCCCAGGCAAGAGGGTATGGAGGCAAGAGGGTACAAAGGCAACTTGACAGATACCAGGCCCTGGTAACTCAGGTTGGAGAACCTTCCAGCTTTCGGGAAGCAACTCAGCATCAATTGTGGGTGGATGAGATGGTGGAGGAGTATAGCTCCATCATGACAAAGGACATCTGGGAAGTAGTCCCTAGACCACAGGACATATCAGTTGTAGGATCCAAGTGGATCTACAAGATCAAGTATGCTTCAAATGGGAGCATAGAGAAGTTCAAGGCCAGATTTGTAGCTAAGGGGTACGCATAAAAGGAAGGTATCGATTATGAGGAAACCTTCGCCCCTGTAGCTCGCTACACTTCTATCAGACCCATCATCTCTCTAGTAGCGCAGATGGGATGGGAGATTCACCAAATGGATGTCAAGACAACATTCTTGAACGGGGTGATAGAAGAGGAAGTATACATAGAACAACCAGAGGGCTTCGAGACACATGAGAAAAAGACTCATGTTTGCAGGCTTAAGAAACCCTTGTATGGTTTAAAACAAGCCCCAGGGCATGGTATGGGCGAATTGATAGCTACTTGCAGAAGGTGGGGTTCGTCAAGAGTAACACATATCCTAATATCTACTACTTGAGAGTAGGGGATGAGCTGTTAATTCTAGTATTATATGTGGATGATTTGTTTCTTACTGGATCATCTAAGCTCATCAAGGAATGCAAGGAGAATCTGGCTACAGAATTCGACATGAAGGTCTGGGGCAGATGCACTATTTTCTTGGATTAGAAGTCTGGTAGCAGAAGGGGGAAATCTTCCTGGGGCAAGGAAGATATACTACAGAAATCCTGAAGAGATTTTATATGGAAGACTACAGACCCATGGCCACGCCAATGATTACTAACTGGAACAAGATAGACATAACAGAGGATGATGAGGTTGATCCCACCTTGTATAGGCAGCTCATCAGATCATTGATGTATCTGGTCAATACTAGACCAGACATCTGTTATGCGATGAATACCCTCAGTCATTTCATGGTGGAACCAAGGAGGGCTCACTGGGCAGCAGCCAAACATGTTCTCAAATATCTGAAGGGGACAGTCGAGTATGGACTAAAGTACACCAAGGGAAATGAGGTCTAGTTAAGTGGGTTTATAGATGCATATTGGGTTGGAAGCACAGTGGATTGGAAGAGTTTCCCGGTGGGTATTGTTTCAGTCTCGGATCAGGAATGACCTCTTGGTGCAGTAGGAAACAGAAGTCCGTAGCAATAAGTTCAACCGAGGTAGAGTACATGGCAGCAAGCATAGCTTCGTGCAAGGCCATATGGCTTCGTAAATTACTCTTGAACCTACTCAAGAAGGGGATGGAACTGACTGGGATTATGTGTGATAATTAGAGTTGCATTAAGCTCTCTGAGAATCATGTGTTTCATGACTAGTCGAAACACATTGGCATTCGGTGCCACTTCATCAGGGACTATGTCCAACGAGGAGCAGTGCAGTAGAGGTACACTCCTACAGGGGAAAAGGTGGCAGATATCCTCACCAAGGCTCTGAGTAAGATTAAGTTCACTTACTTCAGAGAGAGGATGGGGATGGTCGAGAACCCCTTCCATTAGAGGAACGGGTGGTCTATAGAAATAGAGGGAGTTGCAGTACGGATGAGGCAGTGACAAAGATAGTGTCACAGGCAGCAGTACATAGGGAAGAATTGTAGAGATGAGAGGCAGCAACCAGGACATCATCAACGCAACATATGTTATAGAGTCAGAGTAGTACAATGGTATCTTGCTTGAACACTTTCCTCCCTAAGAGGGAGTGTTGATTTTATAGCATGAGGAAGTGTTCCAAGTCTCAAATTTGGTGGAGAGGCTTGGACATCAGTTATCTAGAGAACCCAAAAATCATTTATGGAGATTCCACTCGGATCTTGCTTAATTAAAATAATTAATTATTTTAATACAAACCGTAAGTCTAAACTTAGGGAAATTAAATAATTAAAGGGTATTAATAAAATAGAGTGTGATTCTTCTAGAAAATGAAGATCAAGTCATATTTTTAATCTGAACCATTGATTAACGATATAATCTCGATCGTTGATTCATCAACGAGAAGACTATAAGAAGAGGCTTGAGGGTCATTTGGAGATCAAGCCAGGGGACATTCTCAATACCTGAAGGAAATGAATTATGAAGCCATAGAATTCAATTTCGGTGGGTGAGTCCATAGAGGCAGGATTACAGAAGCAAAAAGGAGGAGGGAGGATTAAGTGAACGGAGAAGCAGAAGGTAGGAGGCTGAAGGGAAGGGTGTGCTGATCGACAACAAGAACCCCTCCACACAGAGTTACACAGTCCAGAGAGGGACTATGAAGAGCTCACACGCTGGATGACGCAAAGGGTGTAGGAGATCACCTCGAGGATCATAAACACTTCTGAAGGTTCCAAAAACTTCAACCAGGTGTATGCTAATTTTACTCTGCTCATCAGGACTCTTGTATATGAAGTTTTCATTACTGAAGATAAATACAAAAACCCTCATCTGTTGCACCGGTTTTCCCACATTGGGTTTTTCCAGGGACTATTGTCCAAAAATAGTTGTGTTCATATGGTTTTTTCTATTGTGTTACTTGTGTAATTTTTGTTCTTATGCTTTTGATTAGAGTGAATTACTGCAAATGTGTTTATTTCAAAATTTACTGAAGCATATGTAAATAACTTATCTCAAAAGTAGGAGAAATAAACTAATTATTGTAGAAATAATTTTCAGATCTGAAAATTTCACACATGGAACCACCTCAAGGCTTCAAGGGTCATGAAGGAGTCTCCTACTTGCAAATAGAAGATTATACCTCAGACCTAGATTGATGTATCAAATTTGATCCTATATGATTTGTTTCTAACGAAATTAGAAAGACTCATGTGTGAGAGGGAGCAACTATGGTAGAAAGACTTGCTTCCGTAATAGATGGAGAAATTAGAGATCCTTGTTTTAGCTTTAGAGGGAATTCTAAGTTTGAGACCAAGGACCTAGATTTGATGCATTACCTCTTTGAAGCATAGTATTGAGATCCCTCAAATGATGGACTGTCATTGAGATTTTCAAGCTAGATAGATGATATACTACAATAATTAGAAATGTGGATTGGCAAAGGGAGCAGCTAGGATTGCCACAACATGATCTGTTTCAGAAAGAGAATCTAGTTAGGGTAACCGAAAAGTAGCCAATCAACCTATGGTTGAGCTAAGACATGTGACTCAACATATGTTGAAGTACCAACATGGTATGTTGGTTCTAACATAACCAGTTATGGTTTGAGATATGACTCAAACAGTGAAATACAATTGTAGGGATACATCGACTCAAATTAGGCAGAGATTGTAGAAGACATAAAGAGTTTATCAAGATATTGCTTCAGTTTGGACTTTGTTATGATTTCTTTAATGAATAGGAAGAAGACATTTGTCGCACTTATTAATGCAGAGGTCGAATATATATTGCAAATTGGTTGTCAAGTTGAGAAGCAGTGTGGCTTCAGAAACTACTTGCAAGATTGTTTGATCAAGTGCAAGTGACGACCATGATGACAAGTCAAAGCACATTGATATATAGTACCAAGACATGGTATAGAAGGAAGCAATGTGGCTCCTGTACTATTCTACAATCAAGCAAATTGTTGACAAAGCCTTTGTTCCAGGGTGAAGTTTGTATACTCCACGAACAAGATTATATTGGTTGAGAATGATTCCCTCAGTCAGAGGGAGTGTTGATGTTGTTGCATCAAAGGGTAGATATTCTCCCTAGGTCAAAACATAGATAGGTAAAAGTATTGACCAAGGGTCATAAAATGTGGCTAAGGAGAATAACCCAAAGAGAATCAAGGCCCGTAGTGCCCCCCAGGTGAGTGAGTGAGTTCCTTTAGTATCGGGTAGGAGAGTTACCATTCAATTAGCATGCAGGAATGGTAATAGCCCAGGGTTTCACTATAGATCACAAGTGTTAACGAGGTTCCAAGCGACGACTTGGATAATTGGTGAATTTCTCCAAGTGATGACTTTTTGAGCATGATGTTGATGCAGGATGCTTTCCAAAGGTAGTGGAATGACACATCAACATAGGTAGCTCATTAAAGGATAGAAATTCTTCTTGAGTCAAGAGTTTGACCAAAAGAATCGTCCTAGGGGCCTTTCAGCATGAGGGTCATAGTACTCTCCAGATAGGTTGAGTGAGCCCATTTAGCATCATGGCTTAGAGTGAGGCCTTTGGATTTGGGACTAGAATACTCAAATGGATTGAGTGTGTCCCTAGGGTTTCACCATGAGCTAGAGAGATTGACCAGGATGATGGTGAACCACGACCAGTCAGTATGCGATGGGTCATAGGTGCTAACCAAAATCACGATGACTAGGTGATGCTAATGATGCACCATAGGTTAGAAGTAGCGAGAAAAATTATGGCCAGAGGTATTGACCAAATTTATGGTGACTAGTTGAAGTTGTTGATTTACCATGAGTCGGAATTATTGAACAAGACTATGGTAATTGAATGATGTTGATGCTAATGATGAATTGTTATAACCTTTTCTTAGAGAAAATTTTCAACAAGAGAACAAGTGAGGAAGTCATTATGAATTCCTCCTTAACTAATAGGGAGTGTTGGATTTTTGTAGCTATGGTGAGTCTTCATATTGTATTATTTAGCCCTTCAAATATATCTATTGATAAATTTCGAGACGTGTTATTCATGTATTTTTCAAAAGAAAGAATTTGAATTTGTAATTTCAAATATTTTGGCATTAAAAAATTCAAGTCAACCTCCACTTGGTCATGTCGGCCCAACTGTATTGTGACACCCATTTTGCCTCCTAAGAAAGATATATGTCATTCAGCCTCCTCTCCTTGACACTATTCAACCTCAAGCAATAGCATCCTTTGATCCAAGTGAAGGAGAAATTGAACAAGAAGGATGAAGACAAGAAGAATTTCTCTCTCCAAGTTTGAAATCACACGTGTGACATTCTATCTATATTGACTTTGCACATGTGGTGAATGTTTGGGCATATCTAGCAGCAATTCTAATTTTTCTAAGTTTAGAAGGCCGAAATTTAGCCCTAGCAGAGCAAAGCAGACCAAGACTTTTGGGCAGCATCTCGACTTGATTTGAAGACACTTTGACTAGGTTTGACCAGGGATCTCTTGTTGGTCCATTTGACTTCATTTTGAATAGGAAAAATGAGTTGTATCTCTTGTTGAATTGAAAATTTTCACTAAGGAAAAGGTTGTTGGGGTTTTCCCCCTAGTGGGTTTTTCCAAGGGTAAATTTTTGTGTCTCATTTGTTTAGTTGTATCTTTATGATCCTACTATCATTTATTGTTTCTACTGTTGAGATCTTCTACGTAATGCTTTATTTCTTTATGATGAATGTCAACACAAGAAAAATTAACTTAAGAAATCACAAGTAATTATCCATTAGAAGAGCCTATGAAAAATCAACAGGAAGGCCATTAGAAATTTAGCACACATAAGGGATGTGGAAAGGGAGATGGTTCCCAAATGACAATGAACGATAAGGCCTAATGCCCAAGATAATCCAATAATAATGCAAGACATAATAGACATAGCCTTAAAGAGATACCAAAGGATTCACCAATGGAAATTGACTTGCCAAGAGACAAGGAGAACCCTTTGTTGAAAAGTGCAGGAAAAGGAACTAGGAAGGGAAAGGCATGGATATTTGTGAGGGAGAGACATGCTACAAATGGAAAAGAAAAAGGGGGAGAAAGGGATTTGACCTAAAAAAGAGTGAATAATCCAACTCAGAGATACTGGGTTTAACCTAGATGAGGAACCATTGAAATAGTGAACCAACCCAAGACTCGATGTGGGGCCATGGTGGACTAACAAAAAATATAATATGTAGTTCATCAATGAAACTACTTGTCACACTCTAAGGAGGCGGATGGCTTAAGTGCTAGCTTGAACAACACAAGGTCCAAGGATAATCTTCGGAAAAGGCAATGATGTGCCAAAGAGAGAAGATTAAATTATCTAAGTTGTTAGAGTTATGCTTGTTTTAGTGGATATAGATTCATGCTTCACATATTTCTCATATGCCATTATAAAAGAAAATAAATTGTTTTATTCAACCAAATACTTTCACTTGCAAATGTTTAGCATGTTTAGACTACTGAATAAAAGAAAGAGAGAGGGAAGAGGGACAAATTCCATTTATTTCCTTAGATCATTGTTCCCTATGAAATTAGTGGACATGTAATTTCCCACAAGGCCATTGATTCCCTTTTGGAAAATATGGATGACTAAGTCATGAGAAATGAGTAAGTGAAAGAGGAATCCCTACAATTTGGATAAAATCTAGCTACCACAGATAATCCAAATAGTAGGCACAAAATTGAAATAAGTTAAACTTCAAGTAGTAGGTAGATAAAAAAAGTAGGACAACACCCATTTCAATTTGTTTTTTCTCTTGTTTTAAAGAAAATCCCATGAGGAAGCAAGATAAATGATTGGATGAATCAAGAACATCATTAGGATTCGGTAGTAGACTATTTACGTGTTTAGGAAAATTTAGTTTGGTAACTAGTTCAAATCTCATAGCACCTAGTCATTAGAAACTTCATTCAAAGTGTTTTTTACAAACTTAAGTTTGAATATGCATAGTTTGATAAAAAATCGATTGTGATTCTAATTAATTTGAAGGAAACATGTACACTATCACCATTTTTGCCTCCTGAAATAAATATTACCTGCTTAATACAAAGCAATATTTTCTTCCCAAGCAAAAAGACTCAAAGCCTTTGATAATCGAATGACTTGGGTGAGTGGATAATGTTTGACATCATTTAATGAAGATATATATATATATATATATCATCAAGATAAAACAAGAACTATATTAATTTGAGTCAGGAAAAGCTTCACTATGGGAGGTGAAGCTAGACTCAAGATGGTTTATTCTGTAAACCAAATAAGTGAGTTATCAAGCATATCACAAATCATCCTCCTTCACTAAAAATCCACAAATTAGTGGATGGAAGCTCGAGATTGTCTTGAGGACCTTCTTTAAAAAAATTAAAGATGCATCCTTTCTATGGATTGGAGAATTGAGCTATAATTGACATTGTTGATCCTAGAAGGGGATATCATATATTTTTGATATTCATAAGATTCCAAGCAACACCTATGCCAATATTTGAAATCACCTTGTAATGGAAGTTGTAACAAGGCTATCATTGATATAAGATTCCAAGCAACACCTATGCCAATATTTGAAATCACCTTGTAATGGAAGTTGTAACAAGGCTATCATTGATATTGTTGATTGTGGGAAGGCATGCTATTTGTCTTAGTTATTCACAAGATTCCTACTAGCCCCTATGCCATGATTTGAAGTTATTCGTCAAGAAAGCTATAAATTGCAACTCTCTTTTGCTTACAAGACACCTTCGTCTCCACTTCAAATTGAATTGGGTTCATCATTCTGTAGAATATGCAAGATTTAGGTCTAACTTGTGGACTTTGTTTATAAGGATTTGAAATCATCTTCTAGTGCAATGCAATGATAAGCATAGTTTTCTATAATATAGTTTGTGTGTTCAAGTTATTGTAATAATGATTTTATATGGTTTCCAAATTCACTTTAGCTCTGCTTTAAAAACATAGTATTAAAATATAATATCAAAATGATTTAGGTAATTCACATAAACCTTGGCTTAAAAATACAAAATCAAAGCAAGAGATGAAAACAAGTGGGTAGAATTTTTACAATCCATGTCCATAAATCAAAGTATGAAAGGAAATAAATGATTTTAAATCGCGTTTTTATATTTGGTGTTTATAATTCATTTATATAAATTTTAAATTTAAATAAACACTATAAAAAAAAAGTAAAAATAGAAAATAAATAATTACTAAAAGAAAATAGAAAATAGAAAAAATAGAAGATAAATAATTAATTCATAAAAGTAGACCATTATTAGTAATAATAAAAATTTAATAAACACTTTTTGACAATGCTTTGGAGCAGTACTGATTTAATAGCACTTTAAAGTCAAATCCAAATAGCTTCTCAACATTATAAATGATGATGAAAACTATTTATCATATTATGTATACACAATACTTGAATTTGATTAAGATTCTTAACTCTGTCATGGTCAACTTTAAAGTCAAATCCAAATAGCTTTCCAACATTATAAATGATGATGAAAACTATTTATCATATTGTATACACAATACTTGAATTTGATTAAGATTCTTAAGTGTGTCAGTGGTCAACCGGGACTTGCCTGACTTAGTAAAAAGGAGAAGAACAAATTTAGAGGGTAGGTATTTTTGAGGACTTCATATATCACCTAGTTCTCTTCATTTAAATAAAAATGGCAACCATATAATCTAATTTCATCAACAAATCAAGGTTGATTGGTATCATCCATTCATGATTACATAATGGCAATAATCTAATTTCATCAACAAGCCAAGGTTCATTGGCGTTATCCATTTATGATTACATAATGGCAATAGTCTTTTAGTGAGTATGGAAAGCAAATAGTGTTGATCGGCATTATCCCATTCCTTAACAAGGTAGGGTTGATTGACACTATCCCATTCCTGATAACATAATAGCAATAGTGTTTTAGTGAATATGAAATGCTCATCCATTCATGATTACATAATGGAAATAATCTAATTTCGTCAACAAGCCAAGGTTCATTGGCATTATCCATTCATGATTACATAATGGCAATAGTGTTTTAGTGAGTATGGAAAGCAAATCTAATCTAAATTCATTAACAAGGTAGGGTTGATTGGCATTATCCCATTCCTGATTACATAATAGCAATATTGTTTTAGTGAGTATGAAATGCAATTAGCAAGGGTTAGGACTGCAATATTTGTCTCTTTTAACAACTTATATTGATTCACAAATGTTGACCAATGAAAGTAAGCTTAAACCAAGTTTATCTTAAAACAAAAACCATCCACATTGGCAAGAAGTTGCCCCAAAACAACTATCCACACTGTTATGAGAAATGATTATTTTGTAGAAAAAGCCTCTAGTATAGGAAAGGAAAAAGAAACCAAATTTATCTTGCACAAATGACACCCAAAAGAAATCGTTGTAGAAAAGACCTCTTATAACCTACACAATAGATATCAATATAATCACTGTATAATCATCTAAAATAATCTATGATTTATGGGATAACTGAGTTATCCACTAATTGAGTGGAATTGGAATTTGGATGGAATATATTCTTAAATAATAATTTTAATAATGGATTAATTTAATAGAAAATTAACACTAATGAAAAAAACAAGTAAAAACTAAATGCTTAACTAAATATAAAATAAACATATCAAACAAATAATCATATATAATCTATTCTATATATTAGTTAAACTAACCATATAAAATAACAATCCAGAGAATAATTATGAATTAATTTAATAGAAAATTAACAATATAGAATAAACATAGGTAAAATAATAAAATATTTAACATTCGTTTCAAATAAATTTAATAGAAAACTTACAACAGATACAGAATTATCACTACCATATAATCTAAGGGTTAACTAATTTCTATAAATTAATTCTTTAATAAAAAAACCTGATCCAGATTCTATAATCTAAGGGTTTTTCATCCTCTCCTTGTCAGGAGTGTCATCCCATCTCCACAAAATATTTTTCTGCAATAGCTGCAAACAGAGATCGAGAAAGAATTACCTTCTATTTCCATTGTGGTTATATATAAATGATATAAGCAACCCAAATAAACAAACTGACCCTATGAAGAAAACATCCATTATTTCATATGGATGACTGTCTTTTTTAACCTGTTAGAAATCAAAATTTCAAATCTTTAGCTAGGCCAACGCCAATAACCAAGAAGTGCCAAAGAAATGAAATACAAACTACCTTTACCTGGTCACATCCTTCATGGTTTCTCCTTCTCCTGTAACTGCAAACAAAGATTTGAAAAAGAATTAGGTTCTCTTTCCATTCTGATTATATATGAAGAACTTTATCAAAGCAAATAAATAAATCAACCTATCAAGCGGCTCTTAGATTGAAACGAAACAACCATTGTCTGATATTCTTCCTCAATGGCGAACCCTCTTTTTTCACCAAGTAGAATTCAGTTCAAATCATTAGCTAGAACGGCCATAGAAATGAAACCCAATCTAACTAGAATTACCTGTTTCGGATTAGTTGCATTCTTCGTAACCTCTCCTTCTCCCGCGTGACATCCATCTCGACATAAACTGCGAATAAAAATTGAAAAAGAATCATGCTCTGTTTCCATTGTGATGATATCTAAAAATTAATTTAGTGACCTAAATAAATGAACCAACCAGGCTATGGAATAAATCAAGTGGTTCATGGGTTGAAACTAAACCATCCATATCTTATATTTTTTCAATGGCGTACCCGTTTTTTTTACCTGTTGCAAATCAGAGTTCAGTTCAAATCATTAGCTAAACCAGCACCAATAACCTAGAACTGTCACAGAAATGATATGCAAGCTAACATTACCTAGATTGAAATGTTCTAATCCGAAATTTTATGTAATAGCAAAACCCTTGCAATTTCCCACGGCATTCTAAAGTCCAAAGACTAAATAATTAAATAATTTAACTTCACCTGGATCATGAAACGAATTTTGGGATTCTATGCATACTATGCATACTAGGTAATCCATGGGGCAAATGTTACGCTCCTTCATCCATTCCTAAATTTCAGGACTACTCCCTTTATTTCTAGAAACAACTGGAGTAAAAATAAAATCACTGAAACGATTTTTTTAATTTTTGGAAACTAACTGCAGTAATTTCCTTGAATTATGGAAATCAACTGCAGTTCATTAATTTCTTGTTGGGAGCTTCTGAAGTGGTCCATTACTCCTACTACAGTTCTCTATCATGATCAGTGGAGCATTTGACACATAGCCAATATAAGCTTGATGGAAGTTAGGCTATAAAATTTCTGTTTGGTCCCCAAGCTCACTAATTCATTCCCTCACTAATTCATTCCCTTCAGTTTTACACCATCAACTAGAATTGGCAAAGGTTGGAAGTGCCTTCAGATTTCTGTGTGTGTTCTCAAACTGAGAGAGTCCCTCTGCCCTTTTCATGATATAAGTGAACAACCCCCTTACACAATTTCATTCATTTGAGCGTGGATTTGCGTGGAACTTTCAACAGTTGGAGTGACTGTTGCATCCCAGCTCAGTGAAGGGCTTTCAAGTTTTCTATGAGAATGACCGCGAGTTCTACATATGACTTTTGCAAATAATTTCTGAACAAATCCATTTGTTGCAGAGTTTGAGAAATAAAAGAGCATATCTGTTTTTTTAGGATAAATATTTAAATGTCTGAAATGAAAAATCTACACGGTTCATTTTGTTAAATTTACAAGCTCAAAGGTATTGAGGGAGTTCGTTGCCACTCCGGTTTTTTCTTGGAATTTTTGAGTAAAGGGATTTTTACTTTTGGAGATAAAACCAATCGCTGGAGGTATGTGATTTTTACTGGGCATTTAAGGATTGTTTTTAGTTGCTTACATTAAAAACATTAAAGAATCTTTATTAAGATTTTATTAAAGCTTACATCTCAGTAAAATTGCTTAAAGTTTTTACATTTCATATGTTTTTACTAAGCATAAAATTGTTTATGCATGAATTTTGTTTTTACTGATTTTTACTTAGCATAAAATTTATGCATGTATTTTTATTAAGTTATTAAAAACTCACATTTGGTATCGGAGCATTTTACATCTTTACCTTGGTGATTTATGAATATAATTGGAAAAATTTCCTATTTTTAAGATTTTCTAAATTAAAGCATATATTTAGAAATATGTCTATTTTTTGCTTAATTTTTATGTTTATAATATTTAGTTTAATTATATGCAATTTTGGAAAATATGCTCATATTTAGTTATGCATGATTTAATTATTTAAGATTTAATTAAAACATGTTATTATGAATGAGTATACGAAACCTATGGTTAAATGTTATGCATGAATATTGTAGTTTTATTCATGCAAATTTATCAGTTAATTTTTATGTCTAGTGATCCATATAATTTTAATTGATTAGAGAATAGCCACAGTATTTCTAATCAAATAAAATTATATATTATGATTGATTAGGATCACATAAAAAAAGTTTAGACATTAATTGTAATTAATTATATTAAATATAATAAATTTTATCACACGGGAATTTTTATTATATTTAAGTAATTAATTAGGATAAAATATTCATAACTTATCCACAGGAGTTATGAATTAATAATTTTTATCATAAAGTTCGAAAGAATAATTGAATCTGCTTGAATTAAAAATTTAGTCCACAGACAATTTTTATGTCATTAGATTCAATTTTAAAACATGATTTACATTGGTAAAGCATGAAATTTTATTTATGCCTCAATTTTAACATAAGAATGTGTTTTTTTAATATTATGCAGTTGTACAACCTGCAAATTTCTCTGAAATTCGTACTAATATCCCTAAACTTAAGGGAGATAACTATAAAGTCTGGAAGGGGAGAGTTCTCCTTCATTTGGGGTGGATGGACATAGACTATGCTATTAGGAAAGACGAACCACCAGCACTCAATAATACCAGCACTGCTGCGGACATCATGCTTTATGAACGATGGGAACGATCTAGTCGTCTAAGCGTGGTGTTCATTAAGACTAAAATTTCAGCTGGTATTCGTGGTTCTGTTGAACAGCATGACAAAGTCCGAGACTTGCTGAAAGCCATTGATGATCAATTCGTCACTTCAGACAAGGCACTTGCAAGCACCCTAATTATGAAGTTCTCATCCCTAAGGCTCACCAGTGTAAAAGGTGTGCGCGAGCACATCATGCAAATGAGAGACATTGCGGCTCAATTGAAGAAACTCGAGGTTGAAATATCAGAATCTTTCCTGGTGCACTACATCCTGAACACCCTTCCACACCAATACGGACCCTTCAAAATCTGATACAACACACATAAGGATAAATGGTAAATTAATGAACTTATGACCATGTGTGTTCAAGAGGAAGAGAGACTGGTGATGGAAATGGGAAAAAATGCAATGTTGGCAATGCGAGGAAAGGGCAAATCTCAAGCCAATCGGAAAGGGAGATGTAAAATACCTCCCCAAGCCGATATCAAGAAGGATTCCAAGTGTTTCTTCTGTAAAAAGAAGGGACACATGAAGAAGGAATGCGTCAAATTTCAGAAATGGCTTGCAGACAAAGGTAATCCAATCTCATTCGTTTGTTATGAATCTAATATGGTTAATGTCAATATTAACACATGGTGGATTGATTCTTGATCAACAATTCACATTTCGAATTCCTTGCAGGGTTTGCAAAACCGAAGGAAGCCAGTGGGAAGTGAGCAAAGCATCTTATCAGGAAACAGGATGGGCTCGCATGTGGAGGCTATAGGAACATGCTATTTAACTTTAAGTAGTGGCTTTGTTTTAGAATTAGAAAAGACCTTTTATGTACCAAGTTTCTCTAGAAACTTGATTTCAGTTTCAAGGCTTGTACCTTTTGGATATTCGTTTAACTTTTCAGAAACATCTTTCAGTTTATTTTATAAATCTGATTATGTTGGGAATGATATTTTGTCTAATGGTCTTTACTGCATAAATTTACAAAACAATGTCACTCATGATTCAATCCATGTTCACACTGGTATTAAAAGATGTGTTATTGATGAAAATTCCTCTAAACTATGGCACCAGAGACTAGGTCATATCTCCATAGAAAGAATTAAAAGATTGGTAAATGAAGGAGTAGTTAATACTCTGGATTTTACTGATTTTGAGACTTGTGTGGACTGCATAAAGGGAAAGCAGACCAACAAGTCAAAGAAAGGTGCCAGTAGGAGTTCAGACATATTAGAAATCATACATACTGATATATGTAGTCCAGACATGGACTCACATGGTCAGAGATACTTCATCTCCTTTATAGATGATTACTCACGATATATGTATCTCTACATGCTTCATAAAAAGAGCGAAGCATTAGATGCCTTTAATATCTTTAAGGCTGAAGTAGAGAATCAATGCGGCAAACAAATTAAGATCGTGAGATCAGATAGAGGTGGGGAATATTATGGTAGATACATAGAAGATGGACAAGCACCTGGGCCATTCGCTAAATTTTTTCAAGAGCAAGGGATTGTTACCCAATACACCATGCCTGGTTCACCCGACCAGAATGGTGTAGTAGAAAGAAGAAATCGAACATTATTGGACATGGTGCGGAGTATGCTTAGCAGCTCCAATCTTCCTAAATCCTTTTGGACTGAAGCACTTAAGACGACAGTGTATATATTAAACCGAGTTCCAACCAAGGTTGTTCCTAAAACGCCATTTGAATTATGGAAAGGTTGGAAACCGAGTTTGCGACATATGCGCGTTTGGGGATGCTCGTCCAAAGTGAGAATATATAATCCACAAGAGAAGAAACCGGATCCAAGGACCATTAGTGGGTATTTCATTGGATATGCTGAAAGGTCTAAAGGTTACATATTTATTGTCCATCTCACAGCACTAGGATTGTGGAATCAAGAAATGCAAAGTTTCTTGAAAATGACTTGATCAGTGGGAGCGATCAAACCAGGAACATAGTTTCTGAGAAAGATCATTCAGAATCTCAACCTTCCACATCAAGTGAAAAATTGATTATTGTTCACAACACCCCTCAAGTACAAACTGGTGTAGAACAACCAATTGTTGAAGTTCCACAAGCTACTGACGACATTTCAGTAGATCAGATAGTTCAAGAATTGCCAAGAATTTTTGAACAACAAGTTGAACCACATACTTCTCAGGGAGATGGTGGGACAATATTAAGAAGATCTACTAGACCAAAGAGATCAACAATTCCTGATGATTACGTTGTGTATCTACAAGAATCTGACTACAACATTGGAGCCGAAAATGATCCTGAGTTTTTTTCACAAGCCATGAATTGCAAAGAATCAGAAGTATGGTACGATGCCATGAAGGAAAAGATGAATTCTATGAAGAGTAACGAAGTCTGGGATCTTGTTGAGTTGCCTAATGGTGCAAAAGCCATTGGATGTAAATGGGTCTTTAAGACAAAGAAAGACTCATTGGGCAACATTGAGAGATACAAGGCAAGACTCGTTGCAAAGGGATTCACTCAGAAAGAAGGAATCGATTACAAGGAGACTTTCTCTCTTGTATCTAAGAAAGATTCCTTGCGCATTATTATGGCATTAGTAGCCCATTTTGACTTGGAATTGCATCAAATGGATGTGAAAACGGCATTTCTCAATGGAGATCTAGAGGAGGAGGTTTACATGAAACAACCTGAAGGATTCTCCTCTAGTGATGGTGAGCATTTGGTTTGCAAGCTCAAGAAGTCATTATACGGAGTAAAACAAGTATCCCGTCAATGGTATTTGAAATTTCATAATGTAATTTCTTCTTTTGGTTTTGTAGAAAACATTATGGATGAATGTATATACCTTAAAGTGAGTGAGAGTAAAATTTGTTTTCTTGTTTTATATGTGGATGACATTTTGCTAGCAACCAATGATAAGGGTTTGTTGCATGAGGTGAAACAATTCCTCTCTAGTAAATTCAAAATGAAGGATATGGGTGAGGCATCTTATGTCATTGGCATTAAGATTCACAGAGACAGATTTCGAGGCATCTTGGGTTTGTCTCAGGAAACCTATATTAATAAAATTTTAGAGAGATTTCGGATGAAGGATTGTTCACCAAGTGTTGCTCCCATTGTGAAGGGTGATAGGTTTAGTTTGAATCAATGCCCGAAGAACAACTTTGAAAGGGAACAAATGAAGAACATTCCATATGCTTCTGCTGTCGAAAGCCTAATGTATGCTCAGGTATGCACAAGACCTGACATTGCATTTGCTGTGGGAATGTTAGGACGATATCAGAGTAATCCAGGTTTAGACCACTAGAGAGCTGCAAAGAAAGTAATGAGGTACCTTCAAGGAACCAAAAACTACATGCTTATGTATAGACGGACGAACAACTTGGATGTGATTGGCTACTCAGATTCTGAATTCGCTGGATGTGTTGATTCACGCAAATCAACATCAGGATACATTTTTATGATGGCCGGTGGAGCTGTATCATGGAGGAGGCCAAGCAAACCTTGATTGCCACTTCTACTATGAAAGCCGAGTTCGTCTCCTGTTTTGAGGCTACTTTAGATGGTGTATGGCTTAAGAATTTCATTTCTGGGCTTAGAATTATGGATTCTATCTCTAATCCATTGAGAATATATTGCGACAATTCAGCTGTTGTTTTTATGGCTAAGAACAACAAGAGTGGGAGTCGAAATAAACACATCGATATTAATTATTTAGCTATAAGAGAACGTGTTAAAGAAAAGAAAGTGGTCATTGAGCACATCAGCACTGAGTTGATGATCGCTGATCCTTTGACTAAGGGCATGCCACCATTTAAATTCAAGGATCATGTAATGAATATGGGACTTGGTTCCATTATGTAGATTCTCATTGTATGAACAATGTTATTTTTAATGAAATTCTTAATTGTTGTGATGTTTTTCTCATATTTATGTGCACTTTAATTTGATTCGAGAGAATTCATCTATGTAGGACCAAGAATAAACATGAGGTTTATTCATTAAGAAATTGTTGCCACATAAATTTTAATAAGAATAAATACATAGTAATACATGGAAGATAATACTCATCATTAGAGGACTTATTGCCATGATTCATGTATCTATTACTTAATACAGATTATCAATGGGTTTTTAGATGAGACATTAAGAGTGGAAGTATGGACCAAGTGGGAGAATGTTACGCTCCTTCATCCATTGCTAAATTTCAGGACTACTCCCTTTATTTATGGAAACAACTGGAGTAAAAATCTGGAAAATAACTGAAGTGATTTTCTTAATTTTTGGAAACTAACTGCAGTAATTTCCTTAAATTATGGAAATCAACTCCAGTTCATTAATCTCTTGTTCGGAGCTTTTGAAGTGGTCCATTACTCCCACTACAGTTCTCTTCTACCATGATCAGTGGAGCATTTGACACATAGCCAACAGAAGCTTGATGGAAGCTAGGCTATAAAATTCTGTTTGGTCCCCAATCTCACTAATTCATTCCCTTTAGTTTTACACCATCAACTAGAGTTGGCAGAGTTTGAAAGTGCCTTCAGATTTCTGTGTGTGTTCTCGAGCTGAGAGAGTCCCTCTACCCTTTTCATGATATAAGTGAACAACCCCCTTAAACAATTTCATTCATTTGAGCGTGGATTTGCGTGAAACTTTTAGCAGTTAGAGTGACTGTAATCGCACCTCAGTGAAAGGCTTTCAAGTTTTCTATGAGAATGACCGCGAGTTCTACATATGACTTTTGCAAATAATTTCTGAACAAATCCATTTGTTGCAGAGTTTGAGAAATAACAGAGTTTGAGAAATAAAAGAGCATATCTGTTTTTTAGGATAAATATTTAAAAGTCTGAAATGAAAAATCTACGCGGTTCATTTTGTTAAATTTACCAGCTTAAAGGTATTGAGGGAGTTCGCTGCCACTCCCGTTTTTTCTTGGAATTTTTGAGGAAAGAGATTTTTACTTCTGGAGATAAAACCAATGGCTGGAGGTATGTGATTTTTACTGAACGTTATAGTTTTATTTTCCGCACATATACTTTTTTTACAAGGCATTTAAGGATTGTTTGTAGTTGCTTACATTAAAAACATTAAAGAATTTTTTTCAAGATTTTATTAAAGCTTACATCTCAAATTGCTTAAAGTTTTTACATTTCATATGTTTTTCCTGAGCATAAAATTGTTTATGCATGAATTTTGTTTTTACTGAGCATAAAATTTAAAATTTATGCATGCTTTTTTATTAAGTTACTAAAAACTCACAGCAAAATCCCCTATCAGACTCCACTCCATTGGGTTTCCCCGGCTAACCATCTATTTTCGGTTCTGCTGTCCTCCAAACCAAAAATTATGATAAAAAACCATCAGAGTTCAGAAGAAATGAAATCCCTACCGCGTAGCCCATATATTTTGGCTCTGCTGTACATGTTATAAAAATTTGAAACAGAAATATACAGATTGCATGTACCTAGCCGATTCGATTCAAAGTTAAGAATAATTAAAGAATTAACATACTCTTCATGCTTAATTCTTCATCCCATTTCAGCAAATTCATAGGAAACCAAACCATTTATGAGACTGGCTCTCACAGATAGAGGGACAGCTATGGAAACAGACCAAAAACAAACCCGAGCTCCCAAGCTTTTCAATGGCAAACGATCCTATTTACCTGTTGCACATAAGAGTTCATTTCAAATCATTAACCAAATTACTATCTCTATCTTTATGGTTAAAACAACTATTCTATGCATTGCAATTATCTACCAACCAGCTTCACATTCTGTATATCTATATAAGTAAAAACTATTTGTATATATATAAACAAAAACGAAACAAACCTGCTGGCTGCAACTTCATAGAATCCAAGATGGTGGGTTCTATCTCTACCCATATATCTTTTTCCTTACACATCCGGCAGCCAAATACAATCCAGGGCAAAAAAATGCAAACACAAGGGGAAAAAAATGAAAAGGAAAAGAAAAATGAACAAAAAGCACCCATTACCATCCAAACAAAAGAACAAAGCAATAAAGAAAATGCACTGTAACAAATGCCACGCATGGCCCTGCAATGAAACAAGCAAATCTGGACTAGAAAGTAACCAAATCAATGCAATTCAGAGAAATGAAGAAAAGGAGAGGAACAGGTTGGCTGTGCAAAAACTTTCATGCCATTCAGAGTAAGGAAAAAGATGAGACCAGGTTGGCTGCTCAAAATTGTCTCTGCAATTCAGAGTAAAGAAGAGGATGAGAGCAAATTGGCAGACCAAAAATGTGTTATATGCTCTGCCTTTCAAACGGCTACAAAGCTTTAACTGATATAAAAAAAGCTCTTATCTGCTAAAAAAAAAAGCTTTAACTGAAACAAAAGCTCTTATCTGATAACTTGTTGGGAAGGACAGCCGGCATTCCATCCGCTCCACTTCCAAATTTGAATTTGCAACGTGACAGGGGACCTGGTGGTAAATTGAATTCTAAATTTTAAGTAAAAACATTTAGTTTTTTTTTTTAAATAATTCTAAAATTATATCATGTCAAATTGCTAAATATTTTTTCTTTGGATGAAATTGCTGAATATGATAGTCACTAATAAAAATTTAAGACGCTGTTAAAAATAGTTTGATTGGGCAGGCAGTGGAAACTTTTATTATTGAGTAAAATGTTAATGACAGATTACTCAAGTAAAATTATTTGTAATAAAAATCACAAACAATGGTAAAAAAAGTTGATTAAGAGTTTACATATTCACATGGACAAGTGTAAGTTGTATATGAGTCTTTAAAAACCCTGACTGAATGGTTAAGTATAATTATGAATTAATAATTTAATTATAAATTTTTATAAATTTTATTTCAATTTTGTATAATAATAAAAAAATTAAAATATTTGATAAAAAGATTAAAAACACTTCAAACACATATTTTAGTAAATTTAAAATTAAATAATAAATTTAAAATTTCAATAAAACAGAAAAAACTCGATGCTTCTCAAGACCTATATATTTTATTCAAAAAGAAAAAACACCATATATATATTCAATTCAGAGTAGGGAAAAGGATGAGAACGGGTTACGTCTCTGCAATTCAGATTAGAGAGATGAAAGCCTCGCAAAAATGTCTTTATGGATCAAAATCGGTAGGTTCCCCTCTCGAGCAAAAAAAGAGTGAAATGAACGATAAAGCGCAGTTGGCACTGACTCGGAATTCGACTTCGATATATTCGGGGCTACTCCTTGCCTCGGGAAGAGACAATTCTAGGCCTTACCCATGAATGGAGAGGCTTATAGATATTCGATTGGCTAGACCAGATATAAATGAATTGGCAATAGCGCCGTAGCAGACCGGTGCAGTCGATTGTTCTCTCTCAACTATTCCTCCATTCATAGAATGAACCTACTGATTGCTCTTTTAGGGGCGATATTAGGTAGCCGGTCGATTGTGATTGGATGAGTTGTTATCACAATGAAGACAAGGATGACTCAGAGACACTGGACTGGGTTAGACCCATGGGATGAAATTGGCATAAAGCCTAGGTAGCTGGGTGCATTCCAGTTTTGCCTTCTAAGCGATCTCTAGCTCAAGTGGGCAGCGCAATCCAAGCACAAAATAGAAAGGATCTTCCTCTCGTGGCTGTCGGTGTTACAGGCATTGGAAAGTGCTTTATCAACGGAGATCAACGGATTCCGAATGAATGGGGGAAACACATATTTTTATATAACGATGCATGCTTGACTCTCGTAGCTAGTTTCTTCTCTATTCAATGTTCGGTTGTCCTAACGGACTGGGATGAGTAGGGCTCGAACCTACACTACCTCCTGGGCCTGGCTAGGACTTACCAACTTATCTTATCACCTAGTCAAACTTACTCCGAATCCAATTTTCGCCTTCGCAAATACACTATTTCTTTTTTCATCTCAGTATTTTGAACTCCCAATCCCAGTCATCCTTCCACTGCTTGGTCGATATTCGTCCTTACAGAGCGGAGCTTACTTGGTCCAGATTAGTGCTTCCATTTATGACAGAGTTGGTCGATTTTCGATCAGCTACATTGAATTCCCAGCCACTTTTGATTACTTAGGGTTAACTTATTAGCCAGCCAATCCCAGCCCCAGTAGTGCTTATAGAGCCTTTGAATCCTGTCTACAGAGCCTAAATCCCTACACTGCTTAGTTGGTCGATTGTAGTTGTGCTCCCATTGACAGAAAGAACAGTTGGTCGATCTTACTGTTTACAGAGCTTGGGACCTTTATCCAACTTACTTAGCTTATCAATGTTTATGCTTATAGAGCGTTCATGCTTCCATTGCTTAGGTTGGCACTTATACTTACACTTTAGTTGGTCGATTGTCGTTGTGCTTCCATTGAGTGCTTCCATTGACTGAACAGTTGGTCGATCTTACTCCTTGCGCTTAGAGAGTTTAGAGGATGTCCATGTCTAGAAGCTACACTGACACTCTTACTTCTTATATTAGACCTTCCCCACTCCCTTACTCTGCTACAACTAGATATAGGATTTACTATTAGACCTTTAGATTTAGATTATTTAGATTACTTACTTTTATCAAGCTCTATTTTCATAGAATTCCCCACCCACCCAGCAGCTTATTAATCTAGAGCAAATCCTCGTTTCACTGAAATAGCCCTGTCCCATGATTGCACATATTCATCCACTGCGTCGTTGTGATATTCATGTGCCTTGCCTCACGTCGTGATAGCAAATGGCCGAGAGGAAAGAGAAGGAAATCACATCACTGGAGAGGAAGGAGAAGGACCCATCGAGCCACCTTACATGAGATATGAGAAGACATGAGATATGAGAAGCCCCCCATCAATGAATACCCGAAAAGAGATGGCCCCCACGATTGAGTCAACATCACCACATGTCACATCCACCCAACACGGACGGTATACGGTACGGGGCCAAGTGATTGAGGCACAGCCATAGGGACATTCCCGATAGACAATAGCCGGTCATATTGCCTGTAATTTCCGATAATTGCCAGAAGGTACTTGTTCATAGCCAATGTCATGACAGGAGGTATCACGGAACCATAGAACTATACACTCTACCTCGAATATCTACCTATACCCCCTACGAACTCTAATAACTCTCCACCTTCTACCGCACATGTCTCTCACTCACTGGGCATCTGTTGCATGTGTTTGTAGCGATGACTCATATCCCCTTTTTGTTATCCCACCCCTTATTGATAAAAAACCAAAAGGGAAAAGGCCCCATGGAAGGCCCTATTGCCCCCCGAGCCAAGCAAGCAAGCAAGCCTTAAAGCAAGACGGTAAAGAGCCCTAGCGGTCAGAGGCAAGCCTTCAAAGAGCCCTCAGGCAACCTAGCAAGCCCCCATCACCCCATCCTCGCTCCCTTGATGTCCTCATTGGCCATTTCCCTTGCGCTGACACCCACTTTGGACCTCCAAAGCAAGGTTTGGTAGTGTGGTCAAGACCTTCGCTCTGACCTCCAATCCCTCCTCAAAGGCCATTTCCCTTGCGCTGACAGCCCCATCACCCCAACCTCCCTCAACCTCCCCAATCCCACCTTCGGTGATATCCTTTATAATAATCAGATCATATCCTCGCATTAATCAACTGCAAGGACCTTGGGTCCTACATAGAAGGGGAACCATCCTTGAAGTACCTTATAGACCCCCTCTATGGGTCTATATACTACTCCATTAACTGCTTGCTCAGCGTTAGAGTACTGCTTGTGTGATAGTACTGCTTATTGAACACCTTCTGAACCTCTTGGAACAAATGATTATGTTGGAACAAATGATCTGGGAACACCTGCAAATATAGGACGTTGAATCAATAGTTTCAGTTCTATAAGAGTTCGGGAGCCATTACCTCGCTTAGCATCCATTCCTTTTCGAGAGCCATAACCTGGTGTTCCTGGTCGAGCAGATTCATATCCATCTATTTCATTCATTGCGTATCCCAATGCGGATTCAGTTTACTAAATCACCATTTTTCCGAGTTTTTGACCATCCATTCGAGCGTATTCAGTTCCATATCCTGTGGTATGAGGGAGGATAGGTATATCGCTGGCTGGGTCGTGTAAATTGGTTGGGATAACGCTTATGGATCGGATCAATTGCTTGAGCGTAGTGAGTGCCGGGTTTGCAGATGCTACAAATGCCTTCCCACTCTCAAGGAAGTAAAACTACGCCTTCCTACTCATAGACAGAATGACCAGCAGCTACGCCTTACCACCAAATGCATATTACTTACGAGCATGCCTACCAGGCATACCAGGCGCACCCCACCTACCATCCATGCTACAGGCTGGGCATACCACCTGGGATTGCTTTGAGGGGAAGAAATCAAGGGCCTTAAGAAGGTAGGGCAGTGGTTGGGTAGGTGAGGTTCCCTAGCAGGCAGGGTAGGCTATGTTCCCCGGCAAGGTAGCAGGGTAGGCGAGCAATGGTTCTTCTCTTCCCGTGATTAGCAATTGGTTTAGCTTCGAATGGTAAGGTTCGGGTAGACCAGGTTAAAGAGCTATTGTTTTTTTGGTTCGGGTAGAAACCTAAATTTTATTTGTTGAGGAGAGGAGGGCTAGCAGAGTCTTATCAGTGACGGGCTTATTATTAATATACACGGTGGTTGGCGGCTTCCCTGACCTAACATCCATAAGTTAACATCCTCCATCAACAAGAAACATAAGTGTGTCAAATGGGGAGCATTATCTAGTCAACATGGGTCAAATCTGTAGGGAAAATGGGGAGCAGCTTAGGTTTCACTGTATCCGTCGGGAACATGGGGAAATCATTTCAATATGTTGCGTGGGCTATTGGTGAACAGTTGTTGGTAAGGATAACGCCTGTTGGGAACATGGCATGGGGTCTATCGATCAATCCAATCCAATCCAAAGGAGCTTTCCCCCTCCCTGAGGGACCGGCTAGAGTGAGGTAGTTGGAGCAGGTTGTGAACTGGGGCTTTCGATTAACGTCCCTAGCTTGGTGGACTGCTTCTCCAGGTCTCAAGGGAGAGGAGTTCGGAAAAAAAGATCAGGAGGTAAAGATAAGATCATCAAGCAGGGATAGATAGACGGTAAATAAGAGATAAAAGGATATCAATCTAGGTCGATATAAGGTCGATGAAGGTCGGGTCTCCAATCGATGAAGGCAGGGATAAAGGGCAATATAAGGCAGTAAGTTCGAAGGTTCGGTCGCAATGTCGATGAAGGCAGTCAGTGTCGGGTAAAAGGAAGGATGGGTGGTCGGTTTGTTTGTCGATCTCAACACTCTGCCAAGCTCTTTGCAGGTCGGGTATAGAGAGACGGTCAGGTATCCAAGAAATAGATAAGGTCTCCGGGAGTAAGTGTAAGGTCTCTGGATTGGTGCTCCTAAACCCCCCAGCAGCTTAACCTCAAGGGAGGAAACGACTTCATCAGAGAGGGCATCCCCATCCATCCAAACAACCATCCAAACCTCCATCTATACCCTCGAGCTCTATCGCGACAGAATCAGAATGCTCTCGAATTGTTTGATGATGCGTTACATATGATGCACCTGGTTTGAGAAGGTGCTGAGCCAATTGTTGTCTAATAGCGTATATAATGCAAGCTTCAAAAATGAACCATCGGGATAGGCATCGAGTCGATTTGATTCTATAAGCTTATAAGTATTCTGGGGAAGCAAGTTCCAACTGAACCATCTGCCAAGATAAAGAGGCGTTCCCCATATTACCCAGTCCGCCTTCGCCAATACGCATTCCCCCATTCTCCTGCATACCGCATCACGCCCGCATCCCGACATTCTCACCACATTCTCCCATTACTGCATTCCGGTCAATATGCATACCCCAGTTCGCTTTACTCATTCAATACACATTCCCCGTGCATTCAGTCAGCCCACTACCTGCCTCTGAACGAACTAGACCTCTCTAACGAAATAGATATTTCTATCTCTCTTTTTCTCTTTCTTATTATTGGAAAGTGTAGCTAAAAGAGATAGCGAAGGGTTGGGATAACTCTTTATTCTTCCCCCCACTCATAAATTGAATCTAATGCCAATTATATATGAGATTATGCTATCCCATATTTGGATATGATTAGAGCACAAACTTGAAATATATCCATCCATGGCCCTGGGAGAATGCTGCTGCGGGCGTGTACTTTAGCCATTGTCATTTCTACGTCGGAATAAGTAAGAATAATAACGTAGATAATATAATTCGCTATGTTCCTGATCCCAAAAACTATGTGTGTTTTATAAAGTGAATCTCTCTAATCAGTAGCTTATGCGGCCTCCCCGAAAAGTCTAATGAGTCCCCTTTATTTGGCCACTCCTTCCCGGCCATCCAACTCGGAATACTTATGTCAGTTGAGAAAATCCGATCAATAAAAGACTCTCCCACCCGTAAGAAGATGGGGCATTTTTTGTTGGGAACGCCTATCTCGGAAGAGATGGGTCAATTTATCAGGTTGCATTATATATGTAATTATACACCAATTGGCTTATAAACTTCTCAAAAGAAGGTGCCATAAAGGAAGTGCCCTTGTAAGTAAGCATGGTTCTTCATCGGTTTAAAAACTAAATCTTCCAAGAAGAAAAGCTCTATCGGTTCCAAAACATCCAAAAGGCATTGACCGGCATCAACTCTAGGATCGACTAGCAGCTATCAACAAGGATATCGTGGCGCTCTGGGCGAACTGGCTATCCTCTCTTCCGGCTGTTAAATGGAGAATCACCTGCTTCCAATCGAGAACAGCACGTATTAATGAATCGTCAAATAGATAAAAGCACGTAAACCTCCCACCCCAATCTAGTAGCGATACTAGTAGCGATATAATACATGATTTTTACCTTGTTTACCTGGCCAATAACACAATGAAAATTATCATTCCGCATCTCAGTTCATCATACATCTTGATACATCTTGGCTAAACCACCAGGTACACTAATTACCAATTTACTGTAACGAATCCATATTGAAGTGCGACAGATGCATCGTATCTAATAGCGAGGTGAAAATATAACTATAAAATCCGAAGAGCCAGACGACTAAGCTCAACCGGGAGCACGTTACATGTTCAGTGGTAGAAAAAACGACAGTGATAACGGTTCCCTGAGTCATGAGTTTTCTCTTTATTCAGAACGAATCCTATCCATGTTGTGTCGCGAAATCCGATGAGACGCATCGTTTAGAATATCTCGTGCTGTTTTCGCTGGGAATTCGTACCCTAAATATGGCTTTACTTCATTGATGTTCACATGCGTAACTAGACCACTTCCCTGCCCTGCTGAGAGCGTTGAATGAAATTATCGCTAGTTCACGACATCTGTGTCCTCTGCGATGTCTCCCTTCCGTTCTACCTCTATCTTGGCGGTAGGGCTATAGTTTATAGTAGGCCAATCAACACTCTCTCGTCTGGACATACCCCTCGTCCGGAATCACCAATCCGGTCATACCACTCTCAGTCATCACCTGGACTCAGCCGCCAATCCGGGGAGACCACTCTCAGGAGTTCAATCCAGGAAGACCCACTATAGAGGCAGGGCGTCCACTCTCCTGCAAAGCATATCTTGCTTGTCCTCTCCCAATCAATAGGTCGAGGACCTCTCCCGGCTACCACTATAGAGGTAGGGGCTTGTCATATTAGTTATTTGACCCATCTGAGTGGTTGGCAGGTGGAACCCTTGTCTTAGTGTCCTTAATGTCCAGATCTCCAAGTGAGATGGATGGATCCAAAACCAGATTGAAAGGCCCAGATGGCTACCCTATGAAATCCATGACTTACTCGGCTTGGCTTGACTTTGCTTGCGAGGAACAAAACGTCTATAAGGCGAGATGTTGATGCCCGATCGGATGCGATGGCTTGATCACCAGCAACCAAGGAGCGATAACCCTTTCCAGCCCCAGTTTGGAGAATAGGGGCCCCGCCTTCATTAATGCATTTTTAACCATGCGTTGACGGGGCACAATCATTTGGACAGACAGCCTGTGGCGGTTAGTTAAGATCGGAAAAAGAATGGGGAGGATCGCCCTATGGATTGTAAGGCTTCCAATGCACCCGGAAAGCGCTCCACGAAGCCCCATTATAGAGTAGGGCCCGTTAACTACGCATTTGATATTCCCGCCGAAGCAGGTGTAAAAGCAACTTTATTGACCGTAGCTCAAGTGGCCTATAGATAGTAGGGGCTGGCCGGTAACGTTAGTTCAGGAACAGGCGCGTAAGGTGGAGCTTGATCGATGACCGTATTTGATCGCTTCGCCCCCCGCCACGTTTTCGAGGACTATCCGCCACTTTGAAACTATATTTATTTCTATCCACTACTGCTATGGTATTTCTGGTATCTATCCACTACTTTCTGGGATACAGATACTTTAAAGGATACATATTTCTGGGATTATTACTTTGTTCCCGAACCCGCTTCCCGAACCTGTTCCCGAATCGCTGTCTCGTACGGGTCCCGAACCTATCTATCTGTATCTTCTCTCCTTCTCGTACGGGCTGTTCCCGAACCTGTTCCCGATCCCAATCCTTTCGCGCTTTGAAGGGCAAGCCCAATATTTGAGGGGCCAGGCCAAGTTTCTCCATTAGGGGCCCCTTCGGGGATTCAAGAGGGGCCAGGCCAATATTTGAGGGGCCAGCCAAGCCAAGAATAACTATAGCATAGCATGGAATGGGACCTTTCAGGACCTTTTTTTTTCTACCAATAGCCCTATTCTCTGGGTGGGATAGTTACTTATAATTTCGTATATACAATCAGGTAGAATCGGTTTGCTGGCAAGACATCTGTTGGGTTGTGAACTCACCTAGGCTTGCTGGTTAGATCGGATCGGAACAAGTGAAGTAGCACTTTTAGTCTTTTGTTTACAGTTGCATTACAAAGGAGAAGGAACTAACTGGCGCACCCTTGGACTTTGGGAGAAGAAGGATAAGCCCTCCTCTCTGCAATGGCATCTTCACGTCAAGCCCTCCTCTAGTTAAAACTACGGTGGCTACGCTACCCTTTGGTGGTCCGCTCGCCCTCGTATGAACTGCCGGAGTACCTTCTTCTCCCCTTGCCTCCCGGAGGTTTATCCTTCCTCTCCCTTGTCCTGGGTGCCATGAACAGAATAACAGTCTCGGGGGGCTCGCTAACGCTAAACAGCAGTCCCCCCCTCGACACCTATTTACTTATATTACGTATATGAATAACACACCTCTTATTAGTCTTTAATATACGTGTGCAGGCAGGCTTGGTTCAGGAAGCACTTTGATATACGTGTGCAGGCAGGCTTGGTTCAGGAAGCAACCCGATAGTAGCTTTTCGAGTTATACATTAACCGGGGTCCCAGATAGATCGAGAAGATATTTTAGCCGGGGTATGAGAAACCAAGGAAGGACAAAACGAGATTAATTACAGGCAGGCGGGAAAGAGACAAAGAAAGCGAGATTAGATCCGGTCCCACAGAGCTTGTACCGCAGAGAGAGAATGGAATGGGCCTACAGAAGCGTCATGAGATTAGCTGGCACTAACAGAATGGATTTCACTATTTACCTATCATTTTCACTATTCTCATTTTCATTTCATAACCAATAGTGGTTGAATGTTAGGAAGCGTATTAGCCTTTATGTATGTAATTACAGCAGCGCCGTACAGCATCCTTATAATTGTCGCGAAATATCGTAGCGAAATATCGTATATAATTCATTACCTTCCTAGGGCATGGAATTACACGACATTAGCGTTAGTCGAAGAGGAACAGACGGGATATTAGTGGTGTTAGCCACAGAGGTACCGACGGGATATCAGGAGCTTAGCAATTATACGACGTACGACATTACGACATGACAGGACAGGTCTCGGATACGGAGGCGAGGATAGGACGTAGGGTTGGATAGGAAGGTCGGGTACGGATAGGACGGTCAGATACGGAATTAGCCATTCAACGAATCAACCAGATTGGTCAGACCAGGTCATCAAATAGAACAGAGTAGGCAGACCAGGTCATCAATAGAACTATAAGTAGGCTAATGGCCTAAAGAGTTTGTAATGTACTTTCCCACCTACGGGCGCATATGTATATATGTAAAGACCTTGGCCTATAAAAGGGTTTTGAACCAGTGGATCCCGCAGAGGTAGAAGCAGTGGTTTCACCCATTGATTTAGTTGGAGATCCATTTTTCTAGATCTTTATATGGAATCACTTTGGCGGGCACCTAAAACTGGACATGAGCTGTTCCCAAGTTAGTAGAGGTAGAGATAAGCTCGGCAGGAGAAGCAAGATCATGATGCCTCCATGTACTCTAACCAATTGAACTACAATACCATGGTCCAGTAAATTCCACTTATTATTTGATCAGTAATCGAGATAAAGTTAGTACCAAAATCATTGTCGTTATTGATTACTTGTGCGTTACAGAGGACAGAAGTCCATAATACGTTTCAAGTTTGAGGGATTTGCTTCCCTTCCGGTTTGTGCGTGACTGAGGAAAGAATTCCATAATGCAATGCGGGTCACGCCGAGAGTCTTTGCGCGCTTAATGGGCACTGGAAATCCTTCCAGCCAGAATGAACACAGTTGGCGATAAACAAGCCCTGTCGCCCCTAGGCCGGTAGACCAAACCAATGTGTAGCCCAGGGGTGACGAACAGGACAGAAGTCCGATCGCGCGTGTTATTCCGCTGGTCTTGAGTAGGGGGGCATAGACGAAGAAAAAATCCTACCTGGTGAGGACCTTGTTGGGGAAATGGTGAGTCCACTCCGGTGAGTAGGATGAGAAGAAGGTTATCCCAGTCCTGCTCTTCTGGCTCAATCCAGAGGTGGGAGCAAAGCGCTTTTGGCACAGACTATCTAGCCTGGTCAAAAGAGGGATGGTATTGGGGCACACACTGACCCCAAATCCGGTCTTAGGGCCGTAGATGGACATCCATACTTGGGTGTGAGCTGTCTCTGAACAATGCTATTCTATAGTAATATAGGATCCTGCGCATAACAGTTTTGACTGTAGTCCCCCTAGGCCCCGATTCAAGGAAAAGAAAAGAAGTGTATTTTCGCTCCCGGGACAGGTAGGATAAGATACCCTGGTAGTCCATGATGGAGTCTTCGATCCTTATCTACCGACATTCGAACGCATTCCAGTATGTGGGAGGTATGCGCTAACAAGGTAGGCTCCTTTCGGGGTAGGCTAAAGCTAACGGCTCGCACGAAGAAAGTGGCCGGGTGACGTTTTAAAATAGTTATAATGGAAAAAGTAAATAGAGAGTTCGAGCGGGTGTGACGAACATGTGATTATTTTGGAGTGATCGAGGGGCCACACTATTGGAACACACAAGGGCGGGTCCCAAGTCTAATATGAAAGGAGCTTTCAAACTGCCGCTCTCTATCCTTATAACAGGGAGATAGCTTTTAGATCAGCACCCTTAATATAAGAGAATTCGCCCCACTTTTATCAGGATCAGCACTGGTTTTAACCTATCTAATAGACTCCTTGTTGCCGAATGCACAAATGCACTTGACTGGGGAGTCGCCCCCCCGCTACTTACTGATCAATGGGACAGATAAAGATCAGAGCAGAATTCTCCCATCCCCGTGAGTTGTTTTCACACCGCTATTATATGTCCGGAAGGGATGAAACGAAAGGCACCACCCACTTGCAGAACCAATTACCAATGGAATGGAAAAGGTCTCTTCAAGCTCTACCCTATTCGTTCCATTCGCTCAGTAGAAAGCGTGAAACGCAACTGCATGCCGCGAGCGGGTTAAAATCTTGTATCTAGAATGTTGCGGAAGCTAAGTCGCTAATCTTTCTTCTCTTCAAGTTCTCGCTTTCCGAACATCTCTTATCACTTCGATAGGCGATCGGTGTGAAGCTCATTAGATCGTACTAATACTATCTAATAAGTTAAACTATCTAAGAAGTTTTGGAATGCGCCCGAATTATCGGTATAGAATTCGTCTATATATCAATTCACCTCCCACTTCCCGTCTTTAATATGCACCCCGCTTTGACTACGGATTTACTTGGGGCTATCTGACCTTATATGGGGAGGCAGGTGAGCTCTCGGGATTGGGGACCTGGTTCAAAGATTATATATCTTCTGGATACGACGGACGGGGTGGTTGTTTGTTCTTTGAAAGCAAGCACTACTAGGGGGTTGGGTAGGTAGGCAGGGTCATTCGTTCTTTTAAAGGTCAGCCATTGAATTTGTCCGTTGGAAAAGAAAAGTAATTCTCCTAAGAGCCTGGGCTCGGAAAATCCCGTTAGTGCGAGCGTATTCTAGGCCACCCTAACTTTTCCCATAATAAAAAACTAGCGGTCCCATCCCTAAAACAAGTGAAGAGACCTATCACTCTCAAATAGGGTAGGGAAAAATGTATGGCCTAAACCTTGTTTGTAGTCACTTTCATTCGATGTCCAAAGAGAGGGGGTCCAACAGGTATGCTCCATCTGTGGTCCCGAACTCTTTATTGTCTATAGGGTGAGTAAGCAAACTCTTGACCAGGGGAAGAGGGAACTCGCTTCATTTCCTAATTCCCCATAGCCTAGTTAAAGTATGTTCCGGAAAGTCCTGAAGGAAAACCTATATGTGGTAACACCTTTACTTGAGGCTACTTCCTTATCCTTATCTATGCGAGTCTAGGAACTCAAGGTTTAGACCGTCTAATTGTATAGTGAGCATTCAGCCAGGAACTAACCTAATCTGGTACAGCTATGATGTGTAGCCGTCACCAATCGATATGGTACAGGTTCAGTTGTTGATCCCGGGAACCAAATACTGGTACAGGGATTGTCCTCCTACTCGTACGCGTAGAGGGGGCTCTTATCCAGCCAGAAATTATATCTATGGTAGAGGGATAAAAGAGCCCTATACTTGGAATATTCTTCTGTATCCGACACCTATACTTGCAAGAGACAGGGGAATACGTCTGTTTGGGTTATGCAGTTTCAATAGGCTACATTATCTATGCGAGGATGTATCTTTAGGAGCTCGAGGTGTTTGGATCCTAGCATTAGTAGAATGAAATAAGGGTATATCTAATGAAGAGCCGGCAACAACGACAGGTACGGGGATGCTATTTCCCGGGTCAGAAACTACAGGTACGGGGAGCTATTTAGTAGCCGGCAACTCTAATTGTACAGGCAGGGGGAAATTCACTAGCCTGCAACTCATTATCCAAGCCTTAGGAGCGCTACTACTCGTACGTCTATCTGCCTTGGGAGAGCTCAAGATTGTACAAGTCTATCTTCCAGTAACCATACACCTATAGGAAAGCGTCTTAAAGGCCTTTATGTAAGGGTTCGCATCCTGCCGTATGCCCCAACCGGATTAAAGTCCCATAACCGGCGAAGTTGAAGGGTTCATGAGAGCCCCAAGTGGAAGGTAAGGGGAGCAACCCAGCCAAGCACTACATATAAGTTTCGTAGGCACACAACCAAGCTATGACGAGCAACTAAGTGGGTGATCATCCTTAAATAAAGAACTAAATACTTATCACTTACGATTTAAGCCCCCTATTCCCCCCTGATTGCAGTATTTTTCCATCTAAATACCATTTTCCCTACCTTCACAGAGATCTATTTACTATTTGATTCTCTCCTCTATAGAATAGAAGACTATGAAAGGGTTTTGGAGAAGAAATGAATAATTCATAACCTTCTTTGCGGGTTCAATCCCCCATTCCTAAGAGTGTTTTAAAGACTTCGCGAACTGAAACATATAAGTAGAAATAGGAAGGAGAATCCACCCTTATGGATGGGGGCCTCGTCTCGTACTTCCATTGGTGGGCTTATCATCTGTCGGACCTCATGCTGCACTTTATTAGGCTGCATCCCTTGTGCTGGCTGGGTGGCCGCATCCCTTGTACTTCTCTTGCTTGGCTGAGAATATGTCTCTTGTACCTTGTCCTGCTATTGCGCTGGATCCATAAACCGGCTTACTCCATTACCTCAACTTAGAGGCATGGGCGTTCGACAGAGATAGCTTTACATAAGCATTTGAAACCTAGAGCTTTTGGACGAGCTTCCTCCAGACAACATTCACTGGAATCACACCTTGCTGCTTACATATCTTGGTACCATTATGACTATTCCGGCCGAGCATCAGCAGGATACAATTTATTAATTTGAACCCACTGGCTTGGCTAGAAAGAGCCCTACTTCACTCTTTTAACTACTCTAACTATCCACCTTTACTAACTTACCTCACTTCATGCCCCACCTGGTGCCTTCTTATGCAAGGAAATCTTATAACGAACCCTTCCTTCTTTTGGATAGGATTTAGAACCCGCCTTTAGGTTCTTTCCAAGGGTCTTAGGGATCAGAACAATGAAATGGATTTTCTCTTTACTTAAATATACCCCTTTCATATCGTTTACCTATGATTCCAGGTGGTAATCCACTCGATGACAGGAGGTGGTTATTCACTCGATCCAGGTAGGTTTAGACGCCCGTACTCGATGACTTGTAGTGATTCACTAGATGCCGAGAAAGAGGCGATCCAAGAGGCGATCACTCGATGACTTGTAGTGATTCACTAGATGCCGGGAATCAATGATCCAGGTGTCGATCCACTTGATGATGCCAGTCCTAGCTGGGATGGCATACTCAGCTACTCGGTTAGGCTTGGATATTCCACCGTGGCTGCTTGGCTTGCTTACTTGGCTTGCTTACTGGTTATACAAAACATCCTCATTCGCCATTCTCTTCCAAATTCGCTCTTTTAGGGGGCCAAACATTAATTATCAGAACAATGAAATGTATTTTTCTTATTACTTAACTATACCCCTTTACAATGTTTCTCTATTATAGCTTAGCATAGCCGATAGCCAATAGTTGATCCAAGAGTCGATGCCAGGTAGGTTCCAAGTGTTGCTGCACTTTATGCTTTGCTTGAACTTCTATCACGTCCCAATACGAGGTATATTCTTTCATCCCAAGGCCACGGTCATCAAGTCCACCCAGTACGCCTAAGGAACCCGCCAAGTCCACGTGCAAGTAACCAAGAAACCTTCCACCGAGGGAGTCGCCATATGTGACAGAAGAGTGTGTATAGCCCATTAGGCAAGGAAATTTATGGCTTTCTTTTTAGACTTGCCGGGAGGTCCTTGCAAGCCGGTAAGCCAATAGTCAATCACATTCATAACCTCATATACAATGAAAGTTACCGCACCTATACCTTAAGGGGCCTTAGCACCACCTACCAGGTTCGGCGCAGGCAAAATATTTGGAAGGAAGGCCGCTTGACCCATAAGGGTGAGCAAGCGAACTCTCGACAAGGGGGAGAGGCCCGGTAGGGACTCACTATTCATATGGTGAGGGAGAGGTTCCGTTAGGCCGCTCGACCACAAAGGCCGCCATCGCCGCCATCGAGAGGAGGGTGAGGCCCGGTAGGGACTCGACCAACGGGAGAGGAAGGATGGTTGGTAAATATAAGAAGCTGGTAAGGTGCTCATTCTTGTCTCTTCTCGCTCATACCTCCTCATCTGGCCGCTTCTTCTGGCCAGGTGGGTATCTTCTATCTATCCGTTTCCAACCCCACATTACCCCATCCCGACAGAGTGAGTGAGTTAGGTGCACGAATGTTATTGGAATCTGATGCTGCTTATGGACGGGTTGAACTGCATCCTGAGGTCTTGCTTGGTAGGAAAGGAAAGGGGTATTGCTAGCTGGTTCGTGCGCCATGCACCTCTTATAGTTAGTCCGCCGGTTAGCCCTCGTCCTTCTATTCCATTTTCCGCTGGAGACCTACCTCGTCCTGCTCATGTGCTCGTCAACCTACTAAGCTTGGGGGCGGGTTAGCATCTACCGATATAGTTCTTGCAATGAATACTACCTTGTAACGTTTCAGGCTGGGACCAGGACCTCCCGGGCTTGTTTAGCAATGGTCATACCTTGCGATAACTGCGTGTTGCGCTTAGAAGCTGGGAACCTTACCTCGTTATGCTCATGGGATAGTTATCCTACTCCCTGGATTTTTCTTTGCCAGAGAAGCCGTCAACCTTAACTCGTCTCGGGATAGTGATTGGGATGGAAGCTGCAAAGCCGTAAGCGGCATAGACCGGAAAAGGATAAGAAAAAGGATTGTGACTGAACCGAAGCTCCCATTTCTGATCTGGACAAGGGTTCGAGGGCAGCTGTTGGAGATGATGTGGGTACTGAAGATGGAGATGCGGATTCAGCTACGGATGGAGATGAAGGATCTTAGGGATCATCGGGAAAGGTTGGCTCGTAAGCTGCGGAACTCTCATTCAAGAAGGGCATTATAAGCGCTTTTCATGCGCATTTCTTATGGGAAGTGGGTGAGGAAGGAAGTGAAAGAGAATAGAAGAAAGCTAGTTGATTAGCTTACATATTATCTTCCAACGGACAATTCAACAACAGACGATTTGCCGACTAATGAATATCCAACTGATTCACCAACATATTCTGTTTATCACGAAACAAGAGATCCAGTTTATCACGAATCTGAGGCGGAATGAGTTGGATCACTATCACTTTGATTATAAAGGTGTTTTAGCGACGACTTCGTATTACGCTTTCCAACGTCCATTTATACACCCCTTTATTTCTTCCGCGCCTCCCTTCCCTTCTTTATGCCCCCTTTGTTTCCCATCCACCCCCCTCTTTGTTTCACACTACGGTAGATGGTTTCACACTACGGTACGAGAGTTCCCTCACTTTACGGCTTATGGGGCTGCTCACCCAAATGATACTTATTTTGTAAATACCAGCAAGCCAATAAGATATGTTTCGGTTCCCACCTGCACCTCACCAGAATATGCGTCTAAGGTCCTGCCCGACCTGGTATCGCGGTCCAACTTTACACTTACCTCGCCCTCCTTTGTTCAGGCGCGTTATCAAGTTGAAACGCTTATCGGAATAACATGTTTATTAGGAGCCATAAAGTCAAACTGTTGTTATGGTCCTTAATATGACTAATGATCGTAGTACGGGTATCTCTGAAAGCAGCAACCTAGATGTACAAAGCTCTTATTTGTATAATTATTGAATGAATGTAGTACAGATATCTCCTTGGATGCAGCCACAAAGATGGACGAAGCTATTCTGAGCCAGCACCTATCTATGGATACTGGCTCTGATGGATCCGTAAGAAGGTTGATCCCGGCAAGCACCAACTTGTAAAGGGCTGGGCCTCCTCCTTATCCTTGTACGGGGAGCTATTATCCATCCATAAACTATCTGTATGGTCCGAGGCCAAAGGATCCGTCACCTCTACTTGCTTGCAAGATTCTTCTGTATGCGGCCCCTATACTTGTTCTTCCGAGAAACGGGTGAATATGTACGGTGAACTCATAACATCCCCAAAGGCCGCCATCGTTAGTAGGAACCGGCTCGTCCAAGCACAACCCAGAGTAGAAGGGTTGGGAGCCGTCCACAAAGTAAGGGAGACATAGGCAAGCCAAAGCGTCTTAAAGGGCATTATTTATATCTTCAACTGCCCGATGAGCGCCTGTGGGCGATATACCAGAGCATCGAAAGGGTGGAAAACTAGCTATTTATATTATATATAAGGGCATCATCCGCTGCTGGATCAAAATGCCAAGGTCATATAACCCCCGGCTAGTGCAAGCACCGGCCGCACAGGAGCTGCTTTGCGGGGTTCGGCAACTAGATGGTCCAAGATCAAGTGGTGTATAAACCAGCCTTAGGTGCTCAGACTTGTCCATGGTCCAGTAGTATCCAAGCCTTAGGAGAGCCTGACTAATTGTAAGGTTATCCTCGGCTTAGTAGAAATCCTACTCATAAATGGATCAAATTACCAGTCCCGCTACTAAATATCCCTGGCTTAGGTGAAACTAAATATCGTACAGGTCAGGTTCTATATCCCTGCCTTGGGAGAACGAAGACTCGTCTAGGTCCTCCCGTAGCCATACAAACACAGGGATGAAAGCGTCTGAAAGGCCAAATCTGAAGTACACTAATAATAATGCGCGATAAGATCCGGTGTGTAGGAATCTACCTTGCTCAAATAAGAAAGAGAAAATAGATAAATAATCATCAATCAATATCTATTCTATGTGGTTCAAGCAGGTTCGTTTGACAGAGGAAGTTCATTGGAAGGGGAGATTGCTTGTTCGTGAACTAGCGGTAGTGGGCGGTAGGGAGAGCAGTAGGAAGTCTGAGCGGAGGGATATCTATTGGATGGAAGCATGAGCGGGGGAGATGGTTAGCGAGCAGTAGTGGATGGAGAGAGAGCTATCGATGGAAGTATGGGTGGTAGAGTTGTCGAAGGAAGTATTGAAAGGACCTTTGAATGCCCTGTATCCCCACTTTCACCCCTCGAAGGGCGCCTCTCCAATGAAACTAGAACTCGCATTAGCCGCATAAAACTTAGATTCTTTGGTATAATCTAACCCCTTACAGAGGACTTTCCTTCCAACCTTCCTGCTGATTAAACCTATGATGGAGAGAGGGCTCACCAAAAAAAGGATAGCGAGGTAAAAAAAAGTGAGGGGTGAAGAAGCAGGGATTGAGATGAGGGGGGTAATCCCAGGTAGGAAGGATAGGGAAGGGAAGACATCTATCCTTCTCTGCTTCACGTATCTCCTTCAGGTATGGGATGTGAAGAAGGGCATGTGAAGCTCTATCCTTCCTAGTGAAGCTCTATCCTGTAGTGAAGACATATAGTCTCCTTACTGTACGAAGAAGGCGCTCATGAACAGGGAAGTCTATCTATAGGGACGCCTCCTTAACAAAAGTTAAGCTCCTTTACAGGGCGGATTGGAGGATGTGGCGTTCTCCTTCTTATCTCTACTGCATTCTCTCATTCCCAGCTCCTTCTCTCCTTCACAGCCCCATACATCTCATGAAGGGTTCAGGGATGGGAAGTTCAGACAGCTAATGAAGGTCCTTCTTCTCTCCTTCTATACTTCCCACCCAGGTATATTAGGAGTGAATACATATAATAATAGGGGAGGGGACGACATCATAGTATGCATGGACTTTTATATAATACTAAAATAGAAGCAGCTCATATTAAGGTTAAGATTACTCGGCATTACTGGTACACTATGATTACGGTCATATAGTGATTAGAACTAAGCTATGGATATGTGCTCACTAAAAAAGAGCTCTATGCTTTAACTAAGTTGATACTAGTGATTATGGATTAGCTTGACCCTTGTGTAGTATCCATCCTATCTATTCCCCTTGTTCCCTAGTCACCGGGTAATCTCAGTATGGTACTAGAACTAAGGGTGATACAGGATAGTCATACTAGTACATCCATGGTGTACTATGGACTACTATATGCCCTAATTGCTCTTATTCAGTACCTGTAGTTACCGTATGAGTAAGCTGAGCGATACAAATAGAACTTAACAGTACTTATATAAGGAATGGGCTTATCTTATCTTTGTCATCAATATAAGTGTAATACTACTAGTTGAAAACAACCTTGGAACTACTACTAGTAATAAATATGGATACAACATGCTCATAAACATAGTGTAAATGCCAAACGAATCATATAGGTACCACATATTCATAGTTAGAAGTAATGCCCTGTATAGACTCAACTGCATTCAAAGTGTAATGGTTTGTATAGCTCGTACTAATCACTAGTATAAGCTGTGCAATCACTACGAGTCTAATGGTTTGAATAAGGTAACAGACAAGATGCTTAGTTACTATGAGTAAACCGTATTCATTACAGGTGATATCGAAACATGTATACAAGCTAATACGAGTACCTATGTAGTTACGTAACCATTACTATTCAATCTTGTACTATGATTCCATAATACAGGTAATGCCTGAATACGGGTAATCAATACAAGCTGGAAACAGAGGAAGCCAACTTTGAAGTCAAATAATGCTTTCTTTGCATGGTTTATGATTGTAGGGGTAAAACATTGATAACCTTGACTAGGAACCCCCTTTACCCTATCTTCCCTTTCCTTATGAACGAAGCCCCTTGGGGAAGGTGCAAGCGCCAAAAAGGATACCGTTATGCAATACTCACTTTGACATGCTTGAGTTAGGTGAACCATTGGTCCGGAACCATGAGCAAATAAGGTGATTGCCCAACCAGTTTCTCCAGGGCCAGCAGCTCGATACCAGCCTTTGATCCCATCTTCCATCCTATCCATCCATTTCAAACCCAGCCCAGTTAAATCAGATCCAGATCCTGTTCGAAAGCTTGTTCCAGCATCCTCGCCAGTCGAAGAAGCAGCTTTGGTTGCTCCAGCAGTTGTATTTTACCAATTTTATTCTCCAGTACCAGATCCTATTGACTCAGAACCACTAATCAAAAGGGCAGTGGGAAAGGCATCATAGTCAAAGGCAGTTCCCTATCCGTAGGGTGAAGCAACAGATCGAGATGGATAACCTGCAGAGGGAAAGACAAAGGCAAAGGCACTATAGACCAGAGCAACGGAGGCAGCTAAAGCAAAGATGGAGATGGTGGCATCCGCACCCCGAGTTAACAAAGTATGTCACGCAATCCAAGGTAATAGGATGGAAGCGGAAAGTCAACCTGCTGGACCAAACAAAGAAGGCTACACGGAACAAGAGAAACGAGGGCTGGAGGGAACAAAAAAAGAACCTATGCAATAGTCAAAGAGCATAAAGAGATCTATGGCAAAGAGTGGACATTACAAGTAAAAGGATGGACCCGGTCAAAGGGCGAGCTTTGTGGGTGCACGAAATAAAGCCTATGCGGTAGGAAGAGAACGTCGTACCTTTGCAGGATGATCATCAAACTAATTCTCTTCTGATTCCGCCTATTCTGCTGGTGATGGTACCCCTTGCTTTATATGCCTCTTATATACTAGTTGCCTTCGCTACTACTTACACTAGTCAAACTATAGAATTTGAAACTGCCAATGGAGGATGTTGAACCGAGTGAAGGGAAGCCGCGACTGGTACAATTACTGATGATTACTTAGGAACCTAGTGAAGTGATTTCTCTCCCTATGCTTCTGTCTTTTATGCCTTTGCTTTTTGCTGTAACCTCTTCTCTTATTTGCGCTACTGGTGGATCTGTATCCGGGCGAGGTGCTTGCTCAGATGCTGGTGGTGGTTCTTAAACAGGTGCTTTCACCGTTACCTTTGGATCAATGGGTTCGTTCTGGGTTATAAACTGACTTTACCTTAGTGAGTGGTAAAACAACTAGATGAACTTAAACTGAAACTTGAACTGCAAGGTATGATGTAGGAACACGAGCTTATGTCGGAACACATAAAGTAGGAACACTACCAAATGCACAATACTTTATGCTGCTGGTGCTATTTCTCCAACTTGATCAATTGGATTTGCAATTGGAAGGGATGCTATTGAGCGAGGTGGTGATGGTTCCATCCCTGAAGTGGTTTTCTAATCAAGAACTTGAATGGCGCACTTCGCTACGCGGAACGCCCGAAAACCGGTGCACTTTATTGATTAGGATAAATGCCCAAAAGCTTATTCTCTCAAGGTCGTTAGCGCTACCAGTGCATTTGTTCCTCTGCTTGTCCGCTACCCATAATAATTCCTTTCGTCAGTATGAGTGAGCGTGTTTCCCAGCTAGTATTTATTGATCGACCCAAGTGCGTATGAGCCTTGTTCTTCGTCTTTATTGGTACCAAGCGCATTTGTCCGCTTCTTATCGATGAGGAGGTATAAGTGAATATTTGAAATATTCACCAATGCAGCTTAGTTTTGGCTTTGTACCCATAAGTACCCGTTAGTTAGTCTACTGCGTTAGTAGCTACCTCTATTATCTCGGCATAATCAAAGTATGGTAGGGTAGTTTCCCCATCTTATTCGGTCATGACCTGCCAGTATAAAGTAGGTTCCTATGTTTCTTCCCCTCAAACTTAAATATTTGCAGGGCTCTTTGAGGGGAGGGAATAAAGAAAGGGTGAGGGTGAGCCAGCCGAACTCTCGACAACAGGAGAGGTACGTTAAGTGGCTCGACCAACAAACAATTCTTTTCGAAATTATGAAATTGTGTAATTACGTATATAATTGATGGCGGCGATGGCGAGGAACCATTAACAATTGAAATGGCATTGGCAAGGGCAACAGGTACACATATACCCTGCCCAGTAACATTCCGTTATATCCGCAACCCGCCCGCTTTACCCATCAACAAGCCGCATTCAGTCAGCCCGCACCTGCCATTCAGTTCGGATTCAATACGCCCGGGACAAAGGCACCCAGGAAGGACGGAAGGCGCCCAGTTTCCCCCGTATTACACCTGCTCTTTCCGCCCAGGACAATGGATGGCCCAGTACGCATTACCCATTACCCCTTTACACTTCCTTATTTATTTCCATATTTCTCCATTACTGCGCGAATGAGCTACTGATGTGCCAAGGACTGCTCGCATATGGTTTGTTTTTCGCACAGCTACCCGCCCGCGGCTCATTTTATTCTATCTGTAAATTACTACTTCTATAAAAAAGTTCGTTTTGCCGTCGACTTACCCCACTCCTTCACCCGCCTAAACGTAGACCCCCTACGCTTGGTACGATCAGTCGGAACTTCCAATCTGAGAGTACCCTCCTCGCGAGTGGCTGGCCGTCCTAATACGCATAAATTCAATCACCACATTTTCAGTTTCAATCTGGTCCCGTCTTTGCCCGGCCCGCCCAAGAGGACAGTTCTTAAATCACCACCTCAGCCTTCTTCTTCGATCGAGAGATTACTAGTTGTTAGCCCTTTTTTATGTTTCCCACCCCTATCTATCGATATTTCTATCATGAATGAATGCGGCCCCGACCGGATGTAAGCAATAAACCGAAGGAGACCCGCTCGTTCGAGGACGTACTTGACTTATAAGGACCTTACTTATGATTGGTTGGCTTGGCCCTTCGCTAGTTGTCAAAAGGGTAACCTCCGCCAAGGTCAGATGCAAGAATAGGAGGGAAACCTCACCATAGGAATAGTGAGCCCCTATCGGTCCTTCACTAACCTCCGCCACGGTCAAATGGCCAATCTCGTAGGAATGTAGTCGCTTGTCCGCATCGGGCAAGGAACGTAGTCGCTTGCTCGACAAAAGGAGAGCAAGGGTGAGGAATCGAACTCTCGACAACAGGCCGCCATCGCAAGACAAGGCCAAGATCAATCCCGATTCCTACTTGACCAAGCCAGGACCAGGACCAGGACCACTACTTCCCCTCAAGTGTCCTTAAGTAAAAGTCAACCTTCCTTACACCTTAACCTTTCTGCCCTATGGCTGACCTTACCTATATGCTCGTTTTACGACGGCCTTTTTCAATCGGTGGCTCTGCGACTAGCTCCGCCTGGCGCATAATTACTAGCAGCAAAGTAAGCAGCTAAGGTGGTCACAACACCTATTGATTCAGTTTACCGAGCAAAGCCCGAAGCCTCTCTTCCAGTTCAATAGCTAGTAGCAGCGGACCGAGTTGGAATTCGAACAGATTCTGTAGCATATTCAGTTCGAGTGTCAATGTAAGCACCCCCTTGTTCAAACACTAGAAGCGAGGGAGAAGGAAGGGAGCACAGGAAATGGCAGAACAACTAGAAACATTAGCTAATATTGAAACATCCTTAGTAGTAGGGCCTGATGCTGGAACATCATTAGCGGGAACACTAGCTTCTATCGGAGCTCTCACTAATGTTGGAACATCACTAGTTGGAGCAATAGGATTTTCTTTTCTTTTAGTAGAATATCAGGGTATGCCAAAGCTTGACTAAGAGCATATAGTGAATGCCAGAACAATACTGAGGGGAGCTGGAATAGGAGAAACTGCAAATGGTTCAACTTCCACTATACATGGTGCTGGCTCTCAAATCGGAAGGTCTAATATATTTATCCACCGATGCAGGAACAAGCTATAGATCCTTCGACCTAGGGATGCCGCCTGGTGAGCCTTTGACTTTGGCAGCACATACTAACATTGGCAGACTTCACTTAAGGATATGCAACTGATAGATCTGCATCGGGGCTCTGCTCCTGCCCCCCTGCTGGCTTTCGAACTATAGCTTGCTCCGCAGGTAGTGATAAAACAAGCTTACTTGCATCATCCACTGGATCTAGATCTACTTCTGGCTACTTCGGGGTCTGCTCTCTTTGCTTCTGCCTCCCTTGCCTCCGCCCCTTATAATAGACACTAATGCACCATATTAGAATACTTAGGGACATGGGATATTATGTATTTATGTGACTCAATGCAGTTCCTATAGAAAAAATCTAAGTCCATCCAAGAAAACTCCCTCTATGCAAACCCAATATAAACTTCCTACCCCAACTCCTAGTCAGCATGCTCAAGTGCCTATTATGGTTCATCCCCCTCCTTATGTGGACCCTCGAGTGGATCAGGTGGTCATGGGAATGCCAAAATTGCCAATGTGGTTAATAAAGGGGGAGGCTACGAGAGATCTCCGCCCCTTTTTGTATTTTAAAATGGAATTGTGTCTGACTCCTTTACCACCTTTATACAATAAGTTGGTAACATTAAGCAGAGTGTTCATGTCCCTAGGGGTCAACAACCTCTCCCTACCTGTGAACAAACACCTTTAAGCCATAAGGAGGCTAATCCTAATGCAACTTGAGGACTTGACTTGACCAGACATCTGCCCATGAGAGTGCTAATTCATAGTTACTTTATCATATGTTACAATTAGATCAAACCTTGGTTGCCCAAATCAGAACTCATTTATCTATTTTTAGACCCCTTCAACGTAGTGTGAATGTGAGCTTACCCTATGTGGTTATGCCTGAAACACAGAAGGATGCCACTAATTACCTTGGTTATAAGATTGATGAATACTACCTCTCCACACTTAGACTTAAAGAAAAGATGTTGCCCATCTATATGCCATAACTCCCTAAGTATGATGGATCTAAGAATCCCAAAGAGCATATATGTTTGCTGTTCTGATAAAGATTTATAATGAATGATGTGTTGGCTAAGTTATTTCTTTCCAATCCAATTTGACTAGGTCCAAGTGGATAGAATAGAATCTCCACTGATGCATAATCCCGAACCTCCTCTTCATTGGACCAACCCTGAACCTAAGGGCCTTATTTATGCTTGCAAAACTTTACCAGCCCGAACCAGCCCGATAAGTCTTTATTCCCCTAGGCGGTGCAAGCCCGATGTCTTTCCTTACCAGCCAGAGATTGCACTTATAAGATTTCCTAGCTTATAAGATTTCCTAGGCGGTGCAGTATCAATTCAATCTAGCTAGTTAGAGCAAGTAATAAGGCAAGTAGGTGGAAAAATATTGACTCGCCAGTTAGTAGCGAGGAAGAGGTTTAGTCGAGGGTAGGTCTACTGCCGCTATCAATATTAGGTGTACTGCGCTGCTGCTTGTTGCTCGGTCTTGGTGTAAATATAAATATAAATAGCTGCTGCTTCTTCCTAGATCCGGTGAGTAGGCATGCCCGTAATTGGCTTGTAACCCGTAGCTGCTGCTTCTTGCTCGATCTGGTACTTAGCGAAGTAAGCGGCTTTCCTCAAGCAGTCCCGCGAATAAATGGATCAAAGCAATGTAACTGTCGTTATCGCTACCGCTCAGCAGTTTGATAGGTAGGGTGAGTAAGTAACGCTATTGACTATCGAGTGTCAATAATATAGTTTTAGAGGGAGGGATTGATCGCACATAATTAGGTCTACTACCGCTCTGTATATTAGGTCTGAGGAGAAATGCTACCCTTCATTGTCCTTCTCGATAAAACAAGGCTGGCCATAAAACAATGCTGCCGTTCCTTTCCTTGGCAAGCGAGAGAGGTGGTAAAGGCCGTCACTATTGGGTAGGTCTGGGACCAACCCTTACCTTAGAGTGGGTAGGGCTGGTAAAAGAATGAAATAGAAGTAGGCAAGTAGGGGGATAGAAGTAGGCTTGGCACATACCTAAAAGACTGTGTACTCCCTAATGAAATAAGTAACTGGCGGCCTGTATCAAAAAAGAAATAGCTAATTGAAGACGGGTCCATAACCTACGGGCTATATGCGGGTAGTTTATGACTGGATCGCTGGGTAATACTGGGAAATCCCGCCATCCACCATAGCTACTAAAGGGGTAGGGTAAGCCTTAGGTGGCACTCTAGGCCCCATTAGCCCACCATAAGCCTTAGGAGGTAGGGTAAGCCTATGGAGGTTGGGTTTAAGAGGCACGCACCGACTCCCGATTGCTTGCAGAAGGTGCGGAATCTATACATGTGGAACTCAAGGAAGTGCGAGAAGCAGAGGGCTCGACCTAAGATATATATTGACCGCCCGCCTTGGAGCTTTCTAATGATTTGGGTGCATAACAACCAGCAGAGGCATTATAGACATAGGGAGAGACAAGGATTGCAGAGCCGGAAGATTTAACAGCGGAGCATTCCTGCTAGTTTCAGATAGAGCTCCAGGGCCAGTAGTTCATCGGGAGCGCGGTTAGGGCATGAAAAGCAGTGGAGTAAGCAGCAGATTTCACATCTTTCCCTTCAGTCCATGCTCCGTACGGTTAACTGGGCACAGGCACTACTCGAGCATATGAATAAGATCTTGGATAGACCGGGGGCATATGAAGCGAAAAGGCATGGGAAGGAGTTGGAGCAGATCTCGCAGATCGATATTGAGATATAGGACCACCCGGGAGCCAATGCTAGTCGATGAATCGGAAGAAGCGCTTGATTCAGAGCCAGTTCGCAATCGAGATCGAGCATCAGAGGGAGCCGAAACAGAGCCCAGCGAGTATCTCCTGAACTCTATCGCCCAACATCCCTACTAGTCCCACCCAATTAGAGATTGAGACCCTCCCATGTATGTCAGACTCGATTGAGGAGTTGGAAGGGCTAGAAAAGGTTTACTGGGATAAAGACCTTTTAGGAGCCGGGGCACCACTGAATGTGCGTCTGTCCCTCTCCTTTAGTCGAGAGTTCGGCAAGCTCACCCTTCGCTCGATTCCAGATTCACCAGTGGTAGTTATGGTTCGAGATCGATTTGCTCAGCCACGATTAGCAGTTTACTCATAACCGATGGATCCGAATCAGAGCCACGAATAACATATATAGATAGAGTTCGTTCCCTAGTCCCCTGATGAGTCTCATAGCACAATAAAATAAATAAGCCCTTAGTTTTTTCTCCAAAAGCTGCTTGTACAAGCATACCTTTGGGCCTTGGGTGTCGTATCCCTGACCTCTGTTCTCTGTGTCTACGATGAATGTAGAAAATTGATTCTTGTCGGGTCAAATAGTTCGGTAAAGGAACTATTGTCTCGTTTCATAATGTGTCGGAGGAGTGGGGTCTGACCCAGACACTTGGGCTTCTTATTTATTTGGAGACGCGGATCGATCCGAGTTTGGATAGGTCATGGCTGGATGCCTCAATCGAGTCCGATTGGGTGGGTGAGTTGATCTAAACATGGAAACGTCCTCCAACATAGCTCGAGCAGTCAAGGGTATCTTACCAGATTGTTCTCTTCAGCCTCGAATGTTAGGAGAGACTCAACAGAGTCTACTTAGGCTCCCTTTAGGAATACAAACCTAGGTCTTCTCAGCCTAGGAATTGCCCAAGAGACTCTATGTTCCTTATGCTATTGATTCCAAGATAACTATAATGAGGAGGACGACAGACCACCGAAGGTCGGGAAGCATGGTAGCTTTAGTATTACCGGTTCACTCCGGGCAACCTTGATAGAATAAAGAGAAAAAATTAAGGCCCATAAGTGGAATAGTAGAATAGGATCAATTAGAAATTCGATGTCCACTGTTGACTCGAATTCTGGTGAGTAAACTGAGGTTCAAATGCATCTGGCTAACTAGCCACCTTTCCTGCTGCTCCTGCTACCACCTCTGCTTATATTTCTATTGGTAGTGCTGGTTCCAAAGCGAGATCCAGTTTATGGAAGCTCCAGTTTAAGCGCTTTATTCAGAGCCATTTGATGATGCAAGTGATTCATAACCCGTTGATCCAATTGCCCGTGAACCAGCGAAGGTATGAAAAGGTTTCAGGTGCAAGTACTTCTAATTCATGGTGGAAGGAGCACCAGTTTCAATAGCATCGTAGCCAGATCCTGTGCCCGCATCAGAGCAAGCATAGGTGGAGGCAGGCGGTAATGCGGGAAGAAAGCGGTGATAAGAAAAAGCAGGAGGGAGGTAGAGGTGGTCAGTTCAGAGAAGAAGATAAGCAGCAGTTTAGTAAGCAGGCAGCAGGCAGAGTAATAAAGAGGTGGGTGGTCGGTGAGCATGCGATACGCATGCATAAGTGGTAAAGAGGTGGTAGAGAGGAAGCTATCTGGCTGGAGTCTCCTTCTCGGTCGGTAAGAGTTCAAGATAGTAAGAGTAAGAGGAACCGTCTGCCTGCCTATTCGGTCGGTCGGAAAGGAGTAACCGTTCCCTCCCTTCTATAAGGAAGAAGATCAGGTCTCAGGCATGGACCTAGTTAACCTCGTTAAGGTGCTGGGTCTGGTAATATGCTCTCTATCCTTGTCGTTCTCCGAAAAGTATCTTGTGCCACTAAAACAGTCCATAAGATCATCCATTCTTGGCAATGGAAATATGTACTTTATATTTCTCTTCTTTATAGCTTTAGAGTCTGTACACGTTCTATAGTCTCCATCCTTATTTTGTGCTAATACTGTAGGTACAACACAAGGGCTAAAACTTGATATTATCAGGCCTCTATCTAGCAGCTCTTCAACGTGTGACTTTTCTTTAAACATTGACAAAGTTTAGTTTTAACGGATAAAAATAAAGTCTTTATATAAGAAAGAAAGAAAGAATAGTCTGTGAAATAAATTGTTTTTTTAATTGGCTTTTGTATTCGGTTTTAATTTGTTTTTCATTTGGCTTTTGTATTCAATTTTTTTTCTTGTGGAGTTTTACAATAAACATTTTTAGCTGCTCGACAAATTCTTTGCTGAATAGATTATCTCAAGATCTAGCCGCCAAAATACCTACTCCATTATTTTCCTTTGTTGGATAGATTAATCCTAAGAGCTAGCGACTAGAATACCTGCATAATTTTTCCTGCTGTCTTTGAAGGCCTCGCATTTTAAAATGAAATATTTTTATGTTTCTATATTCTTTCCTCCCACATTTTTTTTGGTTTTTTGAGAGTTAATGAGAATTAGTGTTTAATTGAGTAATAAGAATTTTAGATCTCCAAAAAATATCAATCCCTTTTAAATTTACAAGATTACAAATAACATAATTTTTTTTTTAATTTTAAATGAAAACATTTAAATTGTTTTTAGATAAATTCTACAATTATATCATTTCAAATTGCTAAATATCATGGTTTAGATATCTCGATCAGTCGGGTATTTTATCCGCATATCACCTGGGTATTTTACCCGCATATCACCTTCTCCAATTTTTGTTTTTCAATTTTTAGGTTATTTTATTTTTTATAAATTTGTATTTTTCAAATTTGCAATCGTTATTAAAATTTGAAATGTACTTTTGATGAATATATTTTGAATTCAAATATATTTACGGATAAAATGTTAATGGATACTCCTCGCATATCTATTTTCTCAATATAAATGTCCCATTTTGGAATAGACTAGATTTCTGGTAGAGGATGGATGAATGTGGAATATTGAAAATTGGGTTTTTGGTTTTGTCTGCATATTATAATCTTATTGTCTTTAGGGAGGAATTTTGGGGTTTGTAAAGCAGATTTGATTTTATGAGAAATTATTTTTGGGATTTATTCAATGAAAATTATATGGTGGATGTTAAACCTATGCCTCTATCTCCTACTTGGTGCAATTGACTTGTGTGTTCGATAAACAACTAGATAGATTCATGTTGCATGAAAATATTATGGAAATTTTTGGTCATGTTTGTTCATGGATCTCCCAAGCGAGATTGTCACACCATACGCCTATTATATTTCAGTTGATGGGGGATAAGTCGTGGAAATGCCTTCCTTTCAAGTTCAATAGAACTTAGTTGGATGATCTGGATTTCTGTAAACTAGTTCTTCAGTCTTGGATGCCTTATGAGAACCTAATGGGAAATTTTGTGATGACTCTGATTACGAACAAAATGTGGGTTCTCAAAAGGTCAATCTGTAAATGGGAGCGAGAGAAAAAACAACAAATGACGAAGGATTTGGTATAAATAGATAAGGAAATGGATCGAATTCATAATCAGATGGACCCTCGGATACCGAATCAAGTGCATTTAACCTTGTTAAAGGAATTTGAATTAAAAATGAGATATATTCTAAAGATTCAGGAAGAAACATGGTGTTTAAAAAGTTGCGCCATTTGGATATCCAGTGGTGATAAGAATACTAATTTTATCAACAGTTCACCACACATAGAACAAGCATTAATACGATATGGAAAATCGAATCAAAATCTGAGGGAACAATTTTCAATACAGAGGATATACAAAAGGAAGTTGTGAAATACTTTGAGGGTATATATAAGGAGAGATCATCTATGGACATAGATAATCAACTATGTTTTATATATTCATATCCCTCTATGTTCTTGGCAGTTGATAATGAAGTTATTGATAGGCCTATCACTGTGAAGGAAATTACAATGGTCCTGCAATCTTTTTCACGAGACAAATGTCCTCTCCCGGATCGGTGGACTGTTGGAATCTTCTTGCATGATCTGAATTGGATCATTATATTATTTTTCATCCATCTCGATGCATTTGGAGTGGAAAAAGTGTAGGAATCAACTAGCTCATGGGACCATTTTTACTAGTAGGACCCAATTTGGCAAAACTGGGTTTGAAACCTTGCGGGAACATTTTGAGGAATCAAGCGATGCCTACCTATGTCTCTATCTCTTACTTCGTGAAATGGACTTGTGGGTTCAAAATATATCGGTAAACAACTAGAGAGATTCATTTTGCATGAAAAATTATGGAAATTTTTTGTCATGTTTGTTCATGGGTCTCCCAAGCAAGATTGTCAGACCCTACACCTATTATATTACAATTGATGGGGGATAAGTTGTGGAAATGCCTGCATTTCAAGTTCAATAGAACTTAGTTGGATGATCCGGATTTCTGTAAACTAGTATGTGAGTCTTGGATGTATTATGAGAACTTAATGGGAACTTCTTTGATGACTCTAGTTATGAAAAAAATTTGGGTTCTCAAAAGGTCAATCTGTAAATGGGAGCAAGAAAAAAAACAACAAATTAAAGAGGAATTGGTAGAAATAGAGAAGGAAATGGATCGAATTCATAATCAGATGGATCCTTGGATACCAGATCAAGTGCATTTAACCTTGTTAAAGGAATTGGAATTAAAAAGGATATATGTTCTAAAGATTTAGTAAGAAACATGGTGTTTAAAAAGTTGTGCCATTTGAATATCTAGTGGTGATAAGAATACTAAATTTTTTAACAGCTCACCACACAGAGAATAAGCACTAATACGATATGGAAAATTGAATAAGAATCCGGGGGAACAATTTTCAATACATAGGATATACCAGAGGAAGTTGTGAAATAATTTGAGGGTATATATAAGGAGATATCATCTATGGGCATAGATAATCAATTGTTTTTTATTAAGTCATATCCCTCTATGTTCTCAGTAGTTGATAATGAAGTTATTGATAGGCCTCTCATTGTGAAGGAAATTACAATGGTCCTTTGATCTTTTTCATGATACAAATGTCCTCGCCCGGATGGGTGGACTGTTGGAATCTTCTTGCATGATCCAAATTGGATCATTATATTATTTTTCATCCATCTCGATGCATTTGGAGTGGAAAAATTGGAGGAATCAACTAGATCATGGGACTGTTTTTATTGGTAGGACCCAGTTTGGAAAAATGGGGTTTGAAACCTTTTGGGAACGTTTTGAGGAATCAAATGATGTTTTTTTGGAGTAAAACTTTTCCGCTTAGAGCCACACCTTTTCATGTTATTATACACGCAAATACCTTTCCAACAACGCAAAAATCGCATCAATCAGACTCTGTATGCAGAAGTTATGCCAGTAAGAAGTTGACCTTCCCGTTTTCATAGCTATAGTTCGAGCGGATGCCACGTCAAACCCCATTAAAAGGGGCTAGCCAAGTGTTTTTGATTTAAAATACTCTATTAGAGTCTATTTTGTAACTCTAGTTAAGAGTTGATGTAGTCAAAATTAACCACTAGTAAGCTATCGGGTTGTGTTATAACCAGGCCACTAGGAGGAAGAAGCATTCCATTCTTTTGAGAGCATTTTGTTCCATAGTTGAGAAAAGATAGCCAGGAGAGATAGGAGGTAGAGCACATAAAGAGTATGTGTGCACTGTAGCAGCCCACGGGCCACAAACATTACTTCTTTGTACCTATATCCATATTTCTAGATAGAGAAAGAGAGCGAAGCAGCCTCGCCTTCCAGTTGGGTATTCTCCCGAAAGGGTTTCCCATAGAACATATCTTGTGTCTTATGTGTGTGAGAGCTTATTTTATCATTATCTATTTTTCTGCATAATTTATATTCGCATGCATGCACTAATTACAGTTAAATCTACAGATCTTAAAGTTTAATAAAATTGTAATAGTGTAGAATCTCATACTTTTAATATAATATTATCGAATCTGTTGTGACAAATGATGGTGAAAGAATATAAACAACATTGTCAGATTGTTGGGTTAATTAATTCGACTTTTATTGCCTTTATTCCGAATACCTCACATCCCAAAACTTTCAGAGACTTTCGTCCTATCTCTTTGTGCAATATCACTTATAAGTTGATTTCGAGTATTATACCAAACAAGATTAAAGAGAAGCTTTTGGTCTACATATATAAGATGAGCAGTTTGGCTTCCTCCGAAACAAACAAATCCAAAATGTGGTCGTTATTTCCCAAGAGTGCATTCACTCTATCAAGTCCCATAAGAAAGAAGCTTTGATTCTAAAATTGGATCTACACAAAGCATGTGACTATGTAGATTGGTCATATCTTCATATGGTTATATTTAAGATTGGGTTGAACGTTAATATTGTTGACTAGATTATGGCTTGTGTTTATATATTTAATTATGAAATTTTGGTAAATGGAGCTCCTACGGTTTTCTTTAGGGCATATAGAAGTCTTCGACAAGGATGTTCTTTATCGTTGTTATTGTTCCTCTTGGTGATTGATGGTCTGAGCAGAAAATTCAAGGGAGCATGTGAGAATGGCCTTTTTCGTAGTCTACAGGAAATCATAAATACCTATATCACACACCTAATCTGTGTGGATGCCACACTTATATTTGGATAGGTGTATATCACTCAATGGATTTCCTTATATTCCATTGTCGCAAAGTTTGGGGATGTATTTGGCTTATATTCTAACAACCATAAATCAATGTTGATTCAATCCTCCAAGAATAATGAATTTGTTGTTGAAATTACAAATCTATTTAAGGTGAATACATCCATATTGGACAATGAGTTTTCTTATTTGGGTTTCAAACCAAAACCAAAGAAATATTGAATCTAATATTGGATATGGCTTGTAGATAAGTTTGAAAATCGATTTTCCTATTGGAACCATAGACGACTTTCGTTGGGTGGTAGGTATATTCTCATTTAATTTGTCCTTCAACACATTTCGTTATATTGGATGCATCTATTCATGTTACCATCAAAAAACATTAGTAACATTAAGCCAATTTTGCTAAGTTTTTGTGGGTGGGTACAAGAGGCGGCAACAATTTCCACCTTGTTCACTCAGATGACATTTAATGTGGAAAACAACATGGGGGTTGGGGATTAATGGACAAAAATATTTGGATGGGCTCTTCTCATCAAGAGTATTTGGAGAGCCTTAACGGGTGGCGGTATTTTGCAAGAGATTATCAAAGGGAAATACTTGAAAAGGATATTTGTTATTGATTGGTACAAATTTGGTACTATTTCAATATGAAGTGGCTCACGTATTTGGAATGGGATCCAAAAAAATAGTTGTTGGATTTTTGAGAATTTGAGGTGGTCCTTTGGAAACAAATACAGGAATATTGTTGGTATTAATCCAATTCTTGTTATGCAACACCACAGTTTCACTGTGGATGTTTTAAATGTTTTACATGAAAATCGTATCTTCTTTTTATCACAGGGCTTTGATGGTTATGGTGTGATGAACTCATGTCCATCCTGGAATTCGGTTCAAGTGGTTGGCCTGATGGACACCGATGTAGACAGATGAAATTAGTATATCTATGATCTTCGAATGGTAGGGATTTCTAAAGGGGGCAGCGAAGATGTGATTGGATGGAATGGCACTCTACGTAACAATAATCTTGTGGTTTCAAAGGTACATTCCTTCATTTTTCATGCTTTGCATTACAATATGGAAAGATGTTAGTATAAGGCAATATGGAGCTTGAACATGTTGACGAAGCTTATATTATTTGGATGAATTGCATGGAAAAATCGTATTTTGACATGGGGTTAGCAACCTGAATCGTCGTATACTCTACAAGGAGGAAAAATGAAAATGTTATGCATATTTTTCTATAATTCCCTTGCATCGTTGTGATTCAGATCAGATTTTTGCAGGCTTATAATTTGTATTTTGGATGATGTTTGTCTTCTCCAAAAAAATGTTTCAAGTTGTGGCTTCAATGGTGTAATGATCACAACAATTTACCTTGGTTTATCATATGAGAAATATGGCGGGCTAGGAACAATGTGATCTTAGATGGGTGCCCTCTTGACATTGGATGAATTGAAAATATAATATGTGCACATTTTGGTGAGCATGTTGAGAATAATAATAAAGTAAAACCTCCCAGGAATCTGGAATTGTTTCAAAATCTAGGTTATATGGCTGGTTTGTTTGATGATGCAGCTCAACAGGGCCACTATGACTGTGTAGTGGTTTTAAAGTTGAACCTCGTGTTAGAACTCTATAATTTTCCCTAGGATGAGGAGCGAAATTCCAGAGGTAGCCACAAACCACTTTTAGGCCAAAATCTAGCTCTTCTAGCCTTGAAGAGGGCTCTCTCACTTAATTTTTCCGAATGATCTAATATTAGGCTAGGTATAAAGTTTAATAAATTCATTTTTTTCAAAGTTTTGTTGATGATAAAAGAGACAGATCCATTGGGCATGGATTCATGTCAATGTTAATTTTTTGTCTAGTGATATGAAGAGAGAAAGGGGTTTCTTCACAGGGGCAAAGGCAGTCTTGGTGACAAAATCAAGGTAAATTGTTGTAGGAGGGTGAGTGTAAGAAAGGTGGAAGACAACACATAGAGCATCAGAAAAACATATGAATTATAAATGTTTCTTTAAGAGGAAAACACAGATCACTTGGAAAAACTAAATCAAAGCATCATTAATATGAATTATGAGTTAAACATATGGTTTTTCCAAGCAAGAAGACATGCATTCAAAATATGTAAACACATAAGACAAACTTACAAGAATAAATAAGCACACATCATCAATATCTGACACAGTAATCCCTACAAATCACCTTTTGTCTTTCATTCATTTACTGGAAAAATTTTCATAAAATATAATGCACAAAAGTTGGCTAGAAATTGCATTTTGGGACAGTGGTGTAAAAATTACAGCAAGCTGATTTTTACACAGAAAACATAAAACCTTTACCTAGATTTGAAATTTCAGTTTTATAGGACAGTGAATCATGTCTTTGGGAATTAGGGTTGAAGATAGGTTAGATGGGTAGAGTAACTACAGTGCATGGAGGGAGAGAATCTAAAGTATATTTGAGGAAGCATAAGTCTAGGGCATATGGTACATACCACACAACACCCAGTAGCAGTACGTGCTGACCCAATACAGTTAACAAAGTTCAATAAAAAGAATACTAAGGCCAAAATATTGATTTTGGATGGAGTCAAAGATCATGTCATTCCTCATGTGAGAGGAAATACTTATGCACATGAAATGTGGACTGACTTGACCAGCTTTACCAGAGCTCAAATGAGAACAAAAATATGGTCCTCAAGGAGAAACCGAAGGCCATAAAAATGGCTAAGACTGACAGTGATACAACATACCTCACCAAGATCACTTCGGTGAGAGATGAGTTGGTAGCCGTAGGAGAGAGCATTTCACCCACTAAGTTGGTGAGGATAGCTTTGAATGGACTTCCCAAGTCTTGGGAGAGTTTTGTAGATGGTATTGTTGCATGGGAGAACCTTTCCGGATGGGAAAGGTTGTGGGATGATTTCATTCAGAATGAGATCAAGAAGAACCATCTAGGGGAAGCCAAACAGGGGGAGGAGGATAAAAATGTGGCATTGTTGGCAAGATGCAAGAAAAGTAAAGCAAAGAAGGGAGCTTCCACCAGTGGAGGCAAAGGAAAAGGCAAAGGCAAGCAGTAGAAAAAAGAGAAGGACTATTCCAAAGTCAAAATGTTGGAATTGTCAAAATATGGGACACTATGTTGTTGTGTGCTTGGAGAAGAAAAACAAGAAAGGGAAAGAGAAAAAAATGGAAACTTCTGCAGAGATAGAGGGCTTCTCAGAGAGCTTTGATCGAGAGTTTGGGTTCATAACTTGTGAGTCCTCCAGTGCAGTATCACTTGCCATACAGGTTCAGAGGGAGTGTGTGTTGAGATTTTGTGTATTTTGGGTAGCATCAGTTGTGCTCTAGCTCCCAAATTTTGTGGAGGGACTAGAGTACACTTGATCTACAATACCCAGAAATGGATTTGAGAAATTTCAGTTGGTGTTCAAGTTATTCAAATAATTAATTATTTTTAATGGATTTCCTAAGTCTAACTTAGGAAAATAAAATAATTAAAGTGAATTAATTAACACATGTGCTGAAATTGTCTTAAGTCACATGGATCAAGCAGTCTTTTAATCTCAGTCATTGATGGATGATTTAATCTCGGTCGTTGAAGGGCTCAATGAAAAAGTATTAGAGAAAGGCTTGAGGGTCAGTTGAAGACACACATTTTTGGTAGAACTGAGGAATAGATCTGGAATTAAAGGGTGAGTTTGCTAAGACTTTCTGGAGGAATTTCCTGTAGTGAGGGCTAGTATTGGTTGAGGGAATGATCTGATTCCAAGAGCCAAGAGTCAGTAAGAGACAAAGGAGCATCAACAGGACAATGCATAGAAGCAGAGCAACAACTACATAGGTGTTGCGCAACCGCGACGCAGGACAACGCAGAGGCACTAGGAGGTTTCAAAAATCACGTAGAGGGTCTTTTAGGGCCAACATTAGGCTATGGGACCCTTCCATGGATTACACAGTCCCTTCTGGAGCAACGCAGTGGCACTTGAGGCTAGCATGGCTAACGTTGGGGCTTTAGGGGCAGCGGTGAGGGTTTCTAGGGTCAGATCCGAGCCGAGTCCTGTAAATCCCGTTTAAGGGTGTGGATCAGTCAGATATTCGGCAATAGATCTTCATGTTAGCTACATATTTGATATGTTTTATTCTCTGTCGGGTTTTCTAAATCTAGAACCTAGATTTATTGTACTCATAACTACTTAATAATAAACCCTCATATTTGCTGCACCTATTTTCCCTCTTTGGGTTTTTCCAGGGACTTATGTCCAAAAACCCATGTGTCACTTTGTTGCATGAGTGTATTATTCAGTAAATGATCTGCATGTGTAGGTTGTAGTTGTGTTTATTTTCGATATTTTCTGAATCTAAATTCTGGAAATAACTTGTATTAATTAAAACAAGTAGGAGAAAATAAACCAATACACTGCAGTAGATTTTTCACAGTGTCCACTCTCCTCTACTAGCAGATAAGATAAGATAAGATAAGATAATTTTATTAATGTCCAAAAAATGACCACAAAAGGTCAATGGGACTGTGGGTTACAATTATTACAACATGACCAACAAACTATCCCGATCCTTTATAAAAGCAGGAAATACAAAGCTATAAAGAGTGCAGATGTAAAGTAAAAGCTAGATGACTAAAGCATCATGACAATGAGCTGTGAAGAAGAAGTCCTGGAGGATAAAGAGAAAGAGGAGCCTCCTGAAGGAGGGAGACTCCTTATCCTAGCATTTGAGGCTGATAGAAGAGGACTGAAGGAAACTAGTCAATGTATGTTGCCCTGACGAGGAACTAGACTGTTGCAGTTGCTGTCTGGAAAGTTTGGGGCATCCCCTGGAGGGGGGTCTGGTCTTGGATCACTGATGGGGTCTATTGGGGTGAGACCCCCGAGTCTGCACTGATATGGAATCGTGATCTATGGATCGTTCGATGGTTCTCTTGGTGTCCCTCGATGTTGGGAGTACTTTGAAGAAATTTGTGATCCTCTATGTGGTGGCCGAAACAAAAAAAGGCTGGAGTAGACTCGAACAGTGTCTGAAGGTCTCTTGAAGGTAAAGCGTCAGGAATCTCTGGTCAGTGTATCTAGGGAATTTGGCCAGGCTTTGGGGGCCCCTAAATAAGTAATGAAAACGCCCTAGGATCTCGTAGTAAACTGAGCATCTAAAGATGAAGTGTGACTCCGTCTCCACTTCCTGTAAGTGGAAAAGCTGACAGATCCTCTCCGTCCTGTCAATATGATGGTCTGTCTCAACCCGAAGCCTGTGCGATCCAACCCTTAGTTGTCCGAGAGGGATCCTACTAGCATGCATCCAATGTTGGAGGGTGTAGGGGGGTCAGAAAATGAGTCCATCCCTGATCTCCAGAAGGTGCTCAGCGTAGAAATCCATTTTTGGGTGCAGTCTGCCCGGGGGGTTGACCCATGTAGTCTAAATGTACTACTTGTAGATGTCCTCCCTGATGATTCTATTGATTTCTTGTTGTTTTGGTAGAAGGTGCCCCGAGGCGTTCAGTGAATACTGGAATGGGGGGAGATGATCTGTTTGGATACTTATAAAGCCAAGGAGTTCTGTCATCCCGATGAACCAGCATTTGGCACGGCCTGATTGTGTATGAGAAATGTTCTCCGAGGAGAAATAGGCTAGGTATGGGTACTTGTCTCTACCCTCTTTTGTGTCTACCAGTCCATGGATCCAATGAAGAAAAGAGAATATCCTGAAGATTTCCTCCAAACAGAAGGGCTTAGCACCGAACTCTGCTAGGATGATGTTTTGAGGAACTGTATGCTTGCACTGGATGAAGTGGTGTAAGAGAAGGGTCTGGACTCATTCCGCCGAGGCCCAATCTGACTCCAGTAAGGAGGGGCCCCAAATCTCTGAACCATAAAGCACAGTGGGGCGGATCAAGGTATCCATGATGTTCATCTTGGATGAAATGTCCTAGAAGTGGTGGCGGAAGCACTGTCTCTCAAGAAGGGCCAGGGAACCATATTGTTGAGGAGGTAAATCCCCTCTGCGGACAGAGGCGATCCCTACTAGCCCAATACGGGTCTAGCAACAATCATCAAATGCTACAGCGCAAGTTCCTAATTGCGAATAAACAGACCAACGATGGAGGCCTACCTGGAGTCCAATGCTATGATTCGTAGAAGAGACAGCGTTCCCGTTCCTCAGCCTCGGCAGATCACGATCCCCACAATCTCCGTGAATGGACACCTGCACATGCAAGAAACAACATGAATACAAGCATAAAATCCAGAATACGCAACTATATATCAATCAGAAATTTTATAACCCATCATTATCATAAGTGAAAAACAGAGTGGAACCATAACCAGTAGTCATTCATTAGTAAGCAATCGAAAGAAAGTACAACCAATGTTCTGACGCTGAGGTCTCCTTTGGAGGGGTCTCCAGTCGTACATGTCTCGCAAAGCCTGCCAGGGATGGGACAAGCCTCTCTTAGAGTCTCTCGACAATAGTCTCCTTGCTCGAGTTTGGCCTTAAGGGAAAAATGAGGGCTCTTGCAGCATAAAGGCTCTTGAGAATTTGAGAACTTGGAGATTCAAAGCTTAGGCACTTCAAGACTAGCTTGCAATGGCAAAGAGCTAGCTTTTATAGATGGAGGAAGGGGAGTTGGGATCCCTATAATTGTGGGATTGGCCCTATCTTCAAGGAAGCTTCCATGAGAGGTGGCAAACCACTTCCCTTTCATGGAACTCCCGGAGCCAAACCTCCCAACTCAAGATAGAAAATGGTTTCTGAGTCTGTTAAAACGAAACTTCCGCCATCTTATTTTAAAAAACACTCCTTAAATTGGCTGGCGTGACTGCGACTCTGGGACAGAGCGCCAGTTGGCGCGGCCTCTTTGTAGGATTTTCCCCATTGGCGCGAGTGATGAACTGGCTACCCGCGCCAATGCAAAAAGGGATGTTTTTATGGTTTTTTGCAAGGAGATGTCTTCAGGGCAATTGAAGCTCATATTTAGAGGAATGCAATGATAGTGGTTTCAAGGCATGACATTGCTCACAGGTCACAGAATGGGCCCTCCAATGTGCAGGATGGGGAATGGTAGGGACGGTGACAAATTACTGTGTAACAGATGCCCCCTAAAGCATGAGGCCCGAGAGAGAGAGAGGGGTGAAATGCTTTACGAGAACGTGTCCAACTGAAGCTCCGCCGTCGGAAAACCTGTGTGGATAAATACAACTGATTTCTCAAGTACATGATGTATATGTGGTATGGACGCAGCCACCCAAAACATAGTATACAATAATCCAGATCCAAGGTATGGTCGCAGCCATCCAGTGAGGATCGATAAATAGACTCAGGTATGGTCGCAGCCATCCAACGAATAAGTCATGTAAATAATCATAATAATCCACAATATCGCAGCCTGGATTACAACAGACACAATCCAGGGTCTTGCGCTCCATCTCGACCCAAACAAAGTACAAGTTCAAGCATGCAAATATGTGAGCTGAAGTCGAAGATGCAAGAACATCGTCTGATTACCAGCCAATGATGAGAGTTGTTAACAGACGCGAGAGGAACCACCAATAATGACGATGGCCATCAAGGTACTACAGGTACAATCTACGACATGTGAATCAATGAGATGGTGTCGAACACCCGTAGAATCACTCGATCGGAGGCCAATGATGAAAACCTCGCGTTGAATGCGATGAACCTGCCATTGAGGCTACAGGCTCCAAGGTACCATAAGGGAGTCTCTAGATCAGCTTCCTGGATAATGAGCTGGAGTCGACAGGAAGTGACCTTGATCGAAGGTGGGCCATAATGTTTCCCACATCATCGACACGAGACAGAGGAACATGATGTTTTTGCTGTGAATCAAGACCATATGAGAATCAGAGGAAGGTTGATATTTGAAGAGGTCAACTTCTCTTGAACATATAACGGCACAAATAGTGGTTTTGGTAGTATTTGACATCAACGGATCAGAGGTCATGGTGACGAGGCAATGAGCATAGGAGAGGTCAAAAAGGATTACCCAAACCCACAGAAGCAAGTGAAAAAACGAGATGAGATGTCCCCAATCCGACACGAATGCAGACAAGTGCCATGTTCAAGAGTGACATACTGCCGACACGACAATGATGATGGTTCCATTTTCCCCCACCATTTCTGGCGAGTACCCTAATTATTTTTGATAACAAGCTTGAAGGGGATAGCATATGCTTGTAATATAAGTTCGCCCTTTGGGCGAATCCATCCTAGTACATTTAACGAGCCCTAGGAAGGAGGAACTCGGAGAATGTCATTTCGACTGAATCCGATGTCATCAGGGTTTAACGAGTCTGACAAAGGAAGAACTCGGCGTCTTTTCATGTTTAGAGAGTTTGAAAAGTGTTGGGAAAAATGCTGAGAGGGGGGGGGTGAATCAGTATTTAGGGAAAACTAAAACTTTTTACTTTTTCATGCTCTAAAACCCATACGCTACTTTTCTGAAGCCAACTAGCGTATGCACGCGGATATCCTTCATAAAACTCGCGTATACACAGAGATCTAATTATGCCATTAGTTCTTCACTTATATCATTCCATCATTCATTGATTAGGTGTTCTACAAATAGTAAACATGTGCAGTAAGAACAAAATAAACCATCACACAAAGCATCACACATGAACACTAGGATTTTTAGGTGGAAACCCAAGTCGGGAGAAAACCACCGCTGCAGTTGCTCAGCCTTCAATATTTTATTATAGAGAAAACATCTTACAACATATGTGCTGGCGTAGACTTGACCAGCACGCAGGCACCCACCTGCGCTCGTTTACCAGCCTCTCCTGGAAGGGAGCTACGACCCCCTGACTCGTTTACCAGCCTCTCCTGGAAGGGAGCTACGACCCCTCGATCTCGTTTACCAGCCTCACCTGGAAGGGAGCTACGACCCCCTGATCTCGTTTACCAGCCTCACCTGGAAGGGAGCTACAACCCCCTGACTGAAGGCTACAACCCTCAGCACCACCTTGGACCACGTTTCATCAATTTTCACACTGGATCCAACAACTTCAATAGAACACAACTTGCAGGCCACGTTTCATCATATTTTTAGACTGGACCCTCTCCATACATTTAAGCACAGTCAAACATCAACAACAGATAGCTAATACACAGCAGATCAGATCAGACATTTCATACCCCATACTTCAGCAAACCCTAGTTTGCATACGCGCTTTCCTTTCACTGATGTCGCGTATATACGCGCTTCCGTTCACATAAACCCGCGTATACTTCTGTACACATTACAGAGCCCATTTCATTGCGCATACACGCTTTCTATTCAGCGAAGCCGCGTATATACGCGCTTCCTCTGCATCGAACTAGCGTATAGATCTTCAACCATTATAGAGCAGCATACTTCTTCAGATCAGATATTCAGTTCAGATTTACCCTTTTGCTTCAGACAGATGTTTGCCTCATCTCAGATTTAAGCCTTCCATAAACAGATCTAGCAGATACAAATACATTCTAGATCTAGATTCCCTTCTTCAGCATTTCTTCATAGGTGCTTCATAAATTCAGATCTATCATCAAACCTTTACCCTTTCCATACAGATATACTTCACAGAGAAGTATTCATTCAAGCTCAGACATCTTGCACCCACACTCATCATTTGTACAATGAATTTCTTCTCCTTATATAGGTTTACCCTTTTTCAATACCATGAGCCCCTTTTTTAATACCATGAGCTAAAACAATACCATGAGCCCAAAACTATATTACTTCCGATGGTATTCCTGGACGGGGTCATTTAGACGAATCATTACCCAATACAATGGGTCAATTCCATGGTGGTTACCCCTGGTTTTGCACTTTTAAGAGCGCTTTTGCCCATACGCGACTTGGAACGTTTATTCCCGCGTGCATACGCGACTTCCCCTAGGCAGATCCGCGTATGCCTAGAGACATACTCTTTTCATCAAGATTTAGTACATGCTGAATTCCTTTCTTCATTGCCTTTTGTACACACTGTAGATACATCAGATTTACTTCATCAAGAACATATTCTATTAAGCACAACTTCATCAAGTAAGTTGCCATTATCTTCATCAAGAGGGTTTCCTTTCAAGGACAACATTCATCATCATATTGCTAACAAACATCATTTACCAAGTCCATCACGTCAAGAATAACTTCATCAGGTGGATTTCCATCAAGGACAACACATGTCAACAGTCGCATGTCTTCATCTTCATTCAGTGGGTTGCCATCAAGGACAACACTCTGCATCATATTGCCAACAATCTCCCCCTTTGGACTTGATGGCAACCACGATGGTGTTTGGTTACCACATCAGATAGGTACATTAAGAATCACAAGGACACCATGTCACACTCTCCATTTTTGACACCATTCTTTCTCTTCATTCAAACACCATGTCATTCTCCCCCTTTGACATCAAGGGCAAAGGGCGGATCAAAAACCAACATAATCTCCCCCTTTTCTCCGCATGTGGAAGAAGCGTTCTGCGGATTTGATATATACGGAAGTGACCAAGCTCCCCCTAAGTTCATGCTGAATCTTCAAACAGATTTTTCAATGAAGTACATGACTCTATGACTTTCCTATCACCAATGACTCATACTTACATCAAATATCCAACCAAGTGGATTTACATATGAGACTCAAGTACCCAACCAAGTGGGTTTACACATTTCAACTCAGCTACCCAACCAAGTGGGTTTACAAAATTTGACTTAGCTACCCAACCAAGTGGGTTTACAAATTTGACAAGTCCTTACATGACTGAATATTACAATTTTACATCATGGGTCTCAACAAGACCTTTTCATCAAAATACAAATATGACCATTTATGACCAAGACCAGAAAAAACCTCAAGAGAGATTATATATCAGAACCACCATAATGCCAACATGCATTATACTCAGCAAGACTAGGGCTCCCCCTGAAAATGTGCATCCGAACATCCTTTTCATATGACTAAGGCTCCCCCTTAGTTTGTGCATCCTGAACACTTTTACCAACAAATCGTCAAGGCATCTTTATCAAAACATTAGAAATATAATTATGAGAACTGGAACACCATCAGAGATACCAAACAGTATCAGAGATACCAAACAGCACTGCAACTGTGCTGAAGAGAGCTGACTCCAAACAAAATTTGTCAGCAATCAGACATACACGGTTTTATGTGCATGAACTCGCGTATATACGCGACTGTGTTTCAGGAAACCCGCGTATCCAATTCCATCTTCTAAATTTTAACCAGATCTGATCCTCTGTGAGAAAAAAAGCCAGTGTTCAGCTTCTTTCTGAGATATTTGAATGCTTCCCTGGACTACAGATAGATAGAACAGTGTAGTTGTGTCTTCAAGCGTCATCCAACGGTTGTAGCATAAGCATATTAGTAACCAAGCCTTCAGATTCTTTGCAGCATCCATACAATCTTTCCAAGAGAGATCATCATATCAGAACAACATCTTCAAATATGTGTCAAGCAATCATCCATGTGGTCCAATATCATCAAGATCTTCAAGATTTAACATGAAGTAACATAAGTAGGCAAAAGATCTCAACCATAGTAACAAACTCTGCATGATCTATTCTTATTTCTGAATCATCCAACTCATCCATGTGTGAGCACAAAAGATACTTATCAGCAACCAGGGCTCAAAATCTCATCATAATAAACCATGTACCAAGTCATCATCATTTGAGCATGAGTATCACAAAAACCAAAGAATAAGTAGTCATATTGCCAACAATACAATCATTAGTATTCAACCTGCTGCTCCCCCTGAATCAGTGCTCCTTCTTAACTTGTGCAACCTGAATACGTTCATCAGTAAGTCATCAGCAACAATCTCTGCATGAACTGCCCTTATCTCCGAATTATAAGACTTTCATTTCAACAATGAATACCCTTCATCAAAAAGCAAACATGACTCATCCACAATCTTCAACATAAGAAACCATGTATCATATCATCATTATTTGGAACTGAGAAACTAAGCTGATATTGAGTCAATAATACAGTTATCAACAGTCAGACTGATGCTCCCCTTGCACCTCTGCTCCAGATCTTTAGCTATCATATAAATTCTTTTATCATCAATGTATACGCGACTGTGTCTGCTGGAACTCGCGTATATACGCGACTTTGGTCAATAGAACCCGCGTATGGAAAGTGAAGCATAGAAATTTTCAACATTCCTTCATCTCCCCCTGAACTTGTACTTCCTGTACCTGTCTTCTTCATATCACATGTTCTGTCAGAAATACATATAACCAGAATAATCAAATCAAACATGAGAGACATCATACATTGCTCCCCCTGTGACGATACATCACTAAATCTCATAATGTATCCCACATCATTCCTACAGCTAATAAGAGAAGTAAGCTTTAGAAGCGGATGACTACAGTAGGGTCTGAATTCCCTACGTTTTTGATCGGTCCTCCTTCTTCTTCCAGATTTGTTTGAACTTTCTATTTGTGTGCTGGAAGTTATCCAATATCTCATATCTGTTCATCCTGCATTCCTTTTCTACATGTCCATACTTGTTACACGAATAACATCTCATGTGTCCAGAGTAATAAGCATAAGAATTATAATGAGTATTTCTAATCTTCCTTCTTTTGCAATCAGCTGCTTTATGTCCATACTTGTTACATGAAAAACAATATCCCTTGAAGAAACCAGAATAGGATCTGTTTGTTTGAGGCTGAAATGACCTGCTCCTGTAATTTGCTGCAACATGCCCATAGTTATGACATTTAAAGCATTCAACATTATTGACTGATTTCCTTTAAGATTTCATCATTGTTGGTTGACCTTTTGTCTCTTTCAACACTTTAGGTTTTACATTGACATCCTCTTAATTTTTAGCACTTCCTTGTGAGCTAGATTCTCCTTTAACAGTTTCATGGAAACCAAGACCAAGTTTGATAGCAGGAGACCTTTGATTACTCAGAATATTGTCCAAGATATTAGTACTATCTTGAAACCTCAAAAGTTTAACCTTTTCTTCTAATTTACCTTTGAGAATGTTTACCTCAACCTCCAAGGCTTGACATTGCTTTATCATGCTTTCTTCTTTCCTTCTTCCATCTTCTACTTGATCCTTCAGATTTAGAATCTCTTCTTTCAACCAATTCTCATTTTCTTCACATGTTTGTTGCAGCTCTTCATTCTTCTTATTTGATTTTTCCAGATCTTCTTTGAGAGAGATGATTTCTGCTTCAAGGCCTTCCTTTTCAAATGGTTGTAGAGGTTCTTCATTCTTCTTACTTGATGCTTCAAGATCTGCTTGCAGAGAGATGATTGCAGCTTCAAGTCCTTCATTCTTCTTGCTTGATTTTTTGAGATCTGCATTTAGATCGTTGATTTCTGCTTCTAGTTCTTTAATTCGATTAGATGCATAAGTATGGAACCTTTGATATTTGTCCACCTGTCCATTCAGCATTTCTATTTGATCTTTCATTTGAGAGATCATCTCTTTGTAGATAGAATCTTTCTTATCAATTTCCTTTTGTTGTTCTTCAACTTTGATCTTGATAGCTTGTTCTAGATCCACAACTTTACTTTCACTTTCTACACCATTGCTTGCACAAAGAAGATTACAAGGGCCCAAATCACTATCAGATTCATTTTCTTCAATTTTCTGAGATATCTCCTTGCTTCGAGTAGCCTTCTTCTTTTGCTTCTTTGCCATGAGCACTTGTAGAGATTGGTCAGAATCTTCTTCATCTTCACTGGACACTTCATCATCATCTTCATTATAATAACTCTTCCTCTTGCAGATACCTTAAAAGAAACTTCTTTGATTTGAGAAGGACCTCCTTGTCTAATTTCAAAAGCAGTCAGAATACCATGTAATTGAACAATAGTAAGAGTTTGCAGATCTTGCCTTTCTTCAATAGCTGAAACTTTAGAGTCAAATTTTGAAGTCAAGGATCTTAAGAATTTTTCCACTAGAGTAGTATCGATTATGGTTTCACCCAAATTTCTCATCTGACTTACAATATCATCTAGACGAAGAAAGAAACTGGCAACACTTTCATCACTATGCATCTTCAAATTTTCATATTCAATTCTAAGAGTTTGGAGTTTTGCACTTTTTACCTTTGTGTCTCCTTCATAGCTTAGAATGATTTTGTCCCATATTTCTTTTGCTGAATGTAGCTGCATCACTTTAGCAAATTCTGATTCAAACATGCTTCCTAACAAGACATTCACTGCTTTGGCATTGATTTCACACTTCTTCCTTTCTGCTGCATCAGTAGGAATACTTGCTGGGTATTGATAACCCTCTAGAATATCAGATTGCTTCCATTGAATAGAGGCGGCTTTATAGACATTAATCCTTCTTGAATTCCCATTGCGATGGATCTCCTTCAAGCGATCAAGCTTCTGTAGAAGGACCTGCTCTGATACCAATTGTTGGGAAAAATACTGAGAGGGGGGGGTGAATCAGTATTTAGGGCAAACTAAAACTTTTTACTTTTTCATGCTCTAAAACCCATACGCTACTTTGCTGAAGCCAACTAGCGTATGCACGCGGATATCCTTCATAAAACTCGTATACACAGAGATCTAATTATGCCATTAGTTCTTCACTTATATCATTCCATCATTCATTGATTAGATGTTCTATAAACAGTAAACATGTGCAGTAAGAACAGAATAAACCATCACACAAAGCATCACACATGAACACCAGGATTTTTAGGTGGAAACCTAAGTCGGGAGAAAACCACCGCTGCAGTTGCTCAGCCTTCAATATTTTATTATAGAGAAAACATCTTACAACATATGTGCTGGCGCAGACTTGACCAGCACGCAGGCACCCACCCGCGCTCGTTTACCAGCCTCTCCTGGAAGGGAGCTCCAACCCCCTGACTCGTTTACCAGCCTCTCCTGGAAGGGAGCTACGACCCCCCGATCTCGTTTACTAGCCTCACCTGGAAGGGAGCTACAACCCCCTGACTGAAGGCTACAACCCTCAACACCTCTATGGACCACGTTTCATCAATTTTCACACTGGATCCAAAGCATCCTCAATAGAGCACAACTTGTAAGCCACGTTTCATCATATTTTCAGACTGGACCCACTCCATACATTTAAGCACAGTCAACCATGAAACAGATACATATAACTCACTGACAGATATCAGTAAACCAGCAGAACAGATCAGACATTTCTTACCACAGACTTCAGCAAACCCTAGTTTGCATACGCGCTTTCCTTTCTCTGATGTCGCGTATATACGCGCTTCCGTTCACATAAACCCGCGTATACTTCAGTACAAATTACAGAGCTAATTTTATTGCGCATACGCGCTTTCTCTTCAGCGAAGCCGCGTATATACGCGCTTCCTCTGCGGTGAACTAGCGTATAGATCTTCAACCATTATAGAGTAGCATACTTCTTCAGATCAGATATTCAGTTCATATTTACCCTTTCACTTCAGACAGATGTTCGCCTCATCTTAGATCTAAGCCTTCCATAAACAAATCTAGCAGATACAAATACATTCAGATCTAGATATTTCGCTTCATCATTTCTTGATAGGTGCATCATAGATTCAGATCTATTATCAAACCTTTACCCTTTTCATACAAATATACTTCACAGAGAAGTATTCACTCAAGCTCAGACATCTTGCTCCCACACTCATGATTTGCACAATGAATTTCTTCTCCTTATATAGGTTTACCCTTTTTCAATACCATGAGCCCCTTTTTCAATACCATGAGCTAAAACAATACCATGAGCCCAAAACTACATTACTTTCGATGGTATTCCTGGACGGGGTCATTTAGACGAATCATTACTCAATACAATGGGTCAATTCCATGGTGGTTACCCCTGGTTTTGCACTTTTAAGAGTGCTTTTGCCCATACGCGACTTGGAACGTTTATTCCCACGTGTATACGCGACTTCCCCTAGGAAGATCTGCGTATGCCTAGAGACATACTCTTTTCATCAAGATTTAGTACATGCTGAATTCCTTTCTTCATTGCCTTCTGTACACACTGTAGATACATCAGATTTACTTCATCAAGAACATATTCTATTAAGCACAACTTCATCAAGTAAGTTGCCATTATCTTCATCAAGGGGGTTGCCTTTCAAGGACAAAATTCATCATCATATTGCTAACAAAGATCATTTACCAAGTCCATCACGTCAAGAATAACTTCATCAGGTGGATTGCCATCAAGGACAACACATGTCAACAGTCGCATGTCTTCATCTTCATTCAGTGGGTTGCCATCAAGGACAACACTCTGCATCATATTGCCAACAAAAAGACAGCAGAAAAGTAAACTCCAAAGGTCCCTTTTCGTCAATAGTTCCCCAGATCTGAAAAGGTAGAAAACAATATCCAGGAAAACCTCCTAGTCGCGATAGGCTAGGGTATTCCTTTTTCGTAAATAATCCATCCCAACCCGAAAAAGGGGTAAACGTATACTGGGTAGATGTCGTTTCGCAGCCACTTTAACGAGATCAAAACGACAAGAGACTCGGCAATCTTTTCAATTTTCGAGAGTCAGAAAAGAGCTGAAAGGTGACTCCTCCTGGAGGAACGAGTGGTATAAATGGTAGCTACTGGTTCCGGTAATAGTGGAACTGCTCAAAACAAGATAAAGGTCGAGAGGCTGGCTAACAAGACCACTCATCGCAGAGGTTCCTCAGGAACGGGTAAAACAACCAAGTGAAGGCATATGATCGGCCAAGCAGATAGTGACGATGGAGTGAGAAAACCAAGGCTCATCTGGAAAATACAGCCTGATAAGATGACAATCACAAGAGGTAAAATCAGAAAGGTTTCATTTTTACACAAGCTTGAAATCAGGAAACTCTGCTTGAAGTTGGTTTCATTTTTACACAAGCTTGAAACAAAGATAAACTATGCTTGAAACTGGTTTCATTTTTACACAAGCTTGAAACGGAAATAAACTATGCTTGAAAAGTAAGCATGCCCCCACCATGTTGACTCAATTCGAGGTACATGCCCCCCAAGCTTCAATCCATATGAAAGGCAGATGGAGTGAAGGTTCAAGTTACGAGATCTAAGAAAGACTCGACTGGGATTTTACGATATCTGATCAAAGACTCGAATTGAATAAGAACGTGTTTCATTTTTTTAACGAGGTTGACACATTAAAAGAACTATCCTCAGAACACCTTGTTTCATGGTTTAAGGAGCTTGGCACAAGACAAGGAACTCTGCTCCGACGATCTTGTTTCATTTTTTAAGGAGCTTGACACAAGACAAGGAACTGTGCTCCGACAACCTTGTTTCATTTTTTAAGGAGCTTGACACAGGAAAAGGAACTGTGCTCCGACGACCTCGTTATAATGAACAAGAAGTCATCGCTTTCAAGAGTTCCACTCCCGAGGGAAGGAAAACATCCTAGAAGTCAGGACCCAATGCCCCCAGCACCTGATGCACGACGGCATCATCACTGAGCATAGGCACAGGGTAGGTAGCCACATAGTTGACCTGCGGTGGGGCAGATACAACGGGTGAATAAAAACCAGGAGGGGGTGATGGTGGACCAGTTGCCACATTAGGACCAAAGAACGAAATCTGATCAATGGTCACGATCCGTCCTTCATGCGGAAAATAGGCCACACGAAAAAGGGAGGAGACGAGCGCTCCCATGGCATCGGTGTAATCGCGCCCCAGGAGCAGATTGAAATCCAAGGGGCCTGGAACGACCATCACGTCCATATGGACGATTTTACCTCCCAAAGTAACCGGTAACCTTGGAAGGATCCCCAACGGTTGACTCGTCCTTCTGTCAAAAGTCAATAGATTCTGCGTAACAGGCGCAAGCGGCGGTGAACCGAAATCTTGCCAAGTAGTTGAGGATAGAATACTAACAGAGGCACCTTCGTCTATAATGGTGCTGGGTACGACCAGACCAAGAGCCTGTACTGTGATCTCGAAAGGCACGTAAGACGGAAGGCAGAATCTTGCAAATCGACTCCAATCAAAAGAGGCGACCAGACTACTCGGAGGGGATACCATCGAACTGAGAAGGTCTTCCCCTGGTGTTACGGAAGAAGAAGAATCATCCTCCACGACCTCCATCTCGAAGGTGGGAGGGGAATCCTCCGGGACCTCCATCACGGGAGGCAGAGGAGCAGCTTCTTGAGGTGTAGGGATAGGAGAATCTTTCTCCAAGTCCAAAGAATCTGAAGAAACAAGAAGAACTTGAGGGATGTGGGGTCCACTCTCGACGGAAAAGACCTGGTGCACTGTAGACGGGGCCAGCTCGACCGATCCCACGACCAAAGGTTGGTCGGGGATGGATTCCTGAATTTGAATTTCTGGGGGAGCGGGATCGACCAAGGATGACTCTTGACCAATCATAGGATCAATTGGTGGAGGACTCAAAGAAAGTCGTTGGCATGGTGTAGAAATGGTTGTGTTGTCCAAGACTCTCTTGGCTTCATCCATATACGGACAAAGGTGAATGGCATGGTGCCCTTCACACAACTTACAGGGATTGGTAATATTACCCTGCTTCTTAGGAGTCTTATCAGCACCAGTTGAAGACGTGCCCCCCACCTGGCTCCCGGAAGTCAAAGACAATGGCGGACAGCCGTTGGACCATGCTTCAAGCACCTTGGGAATGCCAGGGCAGTCTCGAAGAAGATGGTCTCCCGTGCACAACATGCAGGGGAACTTGACTTTCCGTGGAGGGTTGGGAGGTATATCAAGAGGAGATATTTCAGAAACAGTAGTGGCAGCTTTAGCCTCTCTTTTATCGGACTTCTTCTTCTTAGCCACCTGGTTACTCGAATCCAGACTTTCACCAGGTAAAGTAGAAGAGGAGGACGCAGAAACAGGAAAAGAAGGGGAGAGGTCCACCTTGGAATCAACATGATGTTGTTCAGGTGGAGGAACTGATTGAACAGTTGCGGAGATATTCGGGACCACAGAGGTTGAAAACAACCAAACATGCAACCCAACAGTTAACCCAGGAAGGGACAACGTTGCCATGTAAGGAGCACCAACATTCCCAAAAGGAGAAAAATGACCAGGATTCCCTTCTGAGGGGATTCCTTGGTTGGCAAACTCTGAAAAAGTTGCCATCAAAACTCAAAACCACACACGAGCTGAAAAAGAGTCAAGACACACGATCAAACGGTCAACAAGCAAAGTCTAACAAGGCGTGTAATCGTGGGTGATTAATTTTTACCACATTGAAAAATAAGAAACTTCACCGTTTCATGTTTCAAGAGTCGAGAAACGGTTGAAAAGATGACTTTATCTCTTTTAGATTTGACACAAGCGTGAAAGGACAAGCGCTTGGCGATCTTTTCAAATTTAGGGAGTCAGAAAAGATCAAATGACTGCTCAGGAATACTAGGCAAAAGGGTGTACCAAATAACCGTGAACTGCAATATACACCTTGGTTTCAATAATGAAAAAGAAATCAACCAAGGACTTTCCGTACGTGCAGGAAATCTCCCCGAATGTTGTGTCCGGTGTATCACGGGTATAGGGCGGCAGACTCGGCTTCCTATGGATAAAGGATTGAAACCTAGAGGGGTCTCCCTTTATATACGCGACGGTACGGGGAGCACAAGTCTGTACTAGCGCTGTCTAAAGCCAAAAGGCGAACGACAGCTACTAGGTTTAAAGACGCCGGAACACGTCTCTAGCCTAGACCTCTAAATGTGTTTCGTTAGATTTCAATGCTGCCTTAGTGTAAATTGAGTAGATTTTAAGGTTGATCTTCAATTACGTTTCAGTTTTCAGGCCCTAACGAATGTGTGGTCTCAAAAACTCCTAAATGCAAAGCTACATGCCACAGTACATCATTTCGTTCGATGAAAAATAGCTACAGAAGAGTTGAGAGTTTTTACACAAACAAAATGATCGGAAGACAATCAATGATATCTCTAATGCAACTAATGAAATCGAAAACTTTTCATTCAAATCACTAATTACTAGTAAAATCGAAAAGATTTCAATTTGCACTAATCAACCAAAAGCAAAAGAGATTTTTTTTTTAAATTTTCAATGTTTGATGGCTAGATGCACTAAACAAACTGAAAACAAAAGAGAAACAATTTGAGAAACGATATTAAGAGAGAAAAAACAAACAAATTTCACTCAATGACACAAACAATCAGATCTCAAATCGACCAAAGTCTCTCAAAACTAAGAAAAAGTCTCAAAGGTTCCAATGGACCGTGTAATCTAGGTCCAAAGCAAAACCAAACAAAGTTTGAATGAAGAGAAGAATAATCACCCAAAAATCGCAACGAAATGGTGAACAGCCACTAAGAGAATGCGGAGGAGCAATCAGAGAATTGACTGGACTAACAAAACACCAAAACTCCTAAGGAGGGCTTGATACACAAAGCCACTAGATGCCCTAGGGCTTAAAACGTGAAATCGATGGAGAAAAGAAAACAACCAAAGGACGAAGGCAAACTCCCAGTCAAACAAGACTCCAACACACTCAGGTAGCTGAAAACCAAAAAGAAATACACTGATCAGACCCAGAGAGCTCAGAATTGAGCAAACCCTAATGCCTCACAGGAGTGGCGCGATTGTGAGGTTGTAACTGGCGCCAGAAAGCAATTGGCGCGGGCAATACAAAAGCAACATGCGCCAATTGGCGCGACTGTTGAGCTAAAAAGTGCACCAGCCGAGTTCCTCAGCCAAAAATAAAAAATAACTACTCCAGAAGCACATCAATGATATCCAAGAAAACCAAGAAGCAAAAAACAGTAAAAGAACCCAGCCCAGAAGGCTAACCAAGCAAGGAAAACCGTGAAACAATCAAAACGAGACGATCAAAACGAGACAATCAAAACTAGACGATCCCCAGTGGAGTCGCCAAATTGTTGAGGAGGTAAATCCCCTCTGCGGATAGAGGTGATCCCTACTATCCCAGCACGGGTCTAGCAACAATCATCAAATGCTACAGCGCAAGTTCCTAATTGCGAATAAACAGACCAACGATGGAGGCCTACTTGGAGTCTAGTGCTATGATTCGTAGAAGAGACAGTGTTCCTGTTCCTCAGCCTCAGCAGATCACGATCCCCACGATCTCCGTGAATGGACACCTGCACATGCAAGAAACAACACGAATACACGCATAAAATCCAGAATACGCAACTATATATCAGTCAGAAAGGATATAACCCATAATTATCATAAGTGAAAAACAAAGTGGAACCATAACCAGTAGTCATTCATTAATAAGCAATCGAAAAAGAGTACAACCAATGTTCTGACGCTGAGGTCTCCTTTGGAGGGGTCTCTAGTCGTACACGTCTCGCAAAGCCTGCCAGGGATGGGACAAGCCTCTCTTAGAGTCTCTCAACAATAGTCTCCTTGCTCGAGTTTGGCCTTAAGTGAAAAATGAGGGTTCTTGCAGCATAAAGGCTCTTGAGAATTTGAGAACTTGGAGATTCAAAACTTAAGCACTTCAAGACTAGCTTGCAATGGCAAAGAGCTACCTTTTATAGATGGAGGAAGGGGAGTTGGGATCCCTATACTTGTGGGATTGGCCCTATCTTCAAGGAAGCTTCCATGAGAGGTGGCAAACCACTTCCCTTTCATGGAACTCCCGGAGCCAAACCTCCCAACTCAAGATAGACAATGGTTTCTGAGTCTGTTAAAACGAAACTTCCGCCATATTATTTTAAAAAACACTTCTTAAATTGGCTGGCGTGACTGCGACTCTGGGACAGAGCGCCAGTTGGCGCGGCCTCTTTGTAGGATTTTCCTCATTGGCGCGAGTGCTGAACTGGATACCCGTGCCAATGCAAAAAGGGATGTTTTTATGGTTTTTTGCAAGGAGATGTCTTCAGGGAAATTGAAGCTCATGTTTAGAGGAATGCAATGATAGTGGTTTCAAGGCATGACATTGCTCACAGGTCACATAATGGGCCCTCCAATGTGTGGGATGGGGAATGGTAGGGACAGTGACAAATTACTGTGTAACACATATCCTTTGTTTATCCTAGGCTGGAGGGTCGGCCAAAGGCTGAAACGGGGACCTGTAAACTGCACTCCGAAGTAAGTCTAACTATTGACAACTTCGATTTATTCTCCCTTGAATATGAAGCAGAAACTCGAGGTCTTCTTCACCCCATTGAAGATTATGACTTTGGTTTTGCTCAGTTTCACTGTCAGGTGCCGAAGATCACAAAAGGCTGCAAGGGAATCCAACTGTCTCTGTAAGCCTTCTGGGGAGGAGGATAAGAGGGAAATATTATCGAAAAAAAGTAGGATGGAGATCAAGACATGATGGAGAAGGCACCCATCATAATCCTGTATATGCTCTCAGAGGAAAGATTCCATCTCATAAATTTAAATCCTTAAAAGAGTGGGGGAAAGCAGGCACCCCTGCTTGACTCCAATAGTGCTCCGGATGAACTCCGACATCCCTCTAACTGTGCCGAGACAACCAAGTACAGATTCATAGAGACGCATAATAGTAGTCAGAAGGGTCGAAGAGATACCAATCTCTCTCAGTCTCTGAAAAAGGTCCTCCCTTGGGACCGAATCGAAGGCCTTCTTGAAATCCTCAAAGCAGCAGTACACCTTGGAGGATCGATGTCGAGCCTCCTTGATCGTCGCTCGAAGAGTGAGGATATGGTCGGTGGTCTGATTGTCCGGTCGGAAACCAGCTTTCCCCTTGGCCCTGAGATGTCTTTGCTCTAGGAAGCTGGAGAGTCCCTTATGAAGGGCAGTAGCATACAACTTGGAGAATGTGTGCCCAACCATGATCGTTCTGTAATTGTTCGGGTCAGAGGTAGATCCTGCTTTATGGATGGGGTAGATAATGTGGCGGGACCATCCATCAGGGAAGCCATCTCGAATGACATGGTTGAAGAGATTTTTTAGGTAAACAACCAGAGGACAGAGCCCAAGTTTGAAGAATTATGCCTGGAAGCCTTCTTCGTCTGCGGCTTTGCTACTGTTCAATGCCCAGATTGCCTCTCTGATATCTTTTTCGGAGAAGAAGTGACAAGAGGTTGGGGGGGAAACAACTTGAATGGGGGGTTTCCTGGGGATGTCATACAAATTGGAAGTGTGGGAGAACATGGAGGAGGGGTCAAGGTCGATAGGGGTGGGAGATCGCCTGGAAATAATGGTGCCCCAGAATTATTTAGGGGAATGGAGGAGAAGATCAGAAAGAAACTGTCTCTGGTGGGAGATAAAATGACGTTTCTTGCGGTGAAGGAGGCAGCGGTAGGTAGAACGGATGCAGGAATAAGATAGTAGGGAGTGTCTGAAGGCATGCCAGAGATCCTAATGCAGAGATTTTCACTTGTGATCATACCAATTATTCATAGGGCATCCTCCTGGTTTGGGGAGGGCGGCGACGGAGTGGGTGGAGGAAGGGAGGGGCTGGAGCGCAACCTCCCGGATTGCAGATGAAAGGCATTGGTATTTGTCATTGATGGATTCAAGAGAGGCGAACTGGGCTTCGGTTGGAAGTGCGTGCTTGAGGGTAGAGGAGAAGACGTTGGGGTCGCCTTCCTCGAATTAGAAAAGGGTACAAGGTGGGCTGTGCGGGATGGGGGGGATGTGCAAGGGATGTCAAACTGAAGTGAAAGTGAGAGAAGTGCATGATAAGCCAAGGGGATAGGTGTGATAGAAAATATTTTGATGTGTGGGAGGAGGTTTGGACTGGCAAGGGTGTAGTCTACCACACTCACACCCCCCGCCCCCCCCCCCATGGGGTCGGCAGGTAAAGAAGTGAGAGGATGGAAAGCAAGGGAGGTTGTTCAGGATTATCAACTTGTGAGATTCCCCCATCTGCAGAAGGTGTTTCCCGTAGGCTGTGTTGGGGGCCAAGCTATCTTCTGATGTTCGGTGTATGCTTACTAAAGTTGGGTCGACCCCTCGAGTGTAGAACACGTCCTTTGTACGATCATGAATGGGTATTTGGAGGTCCCTAGTCCGGGCATTAAAGTCCCCCATGAGAATGGTGTCTCCCTCCACTGAGTATTTGGTTATGTCAGAGTACAATTCTGTGAAGGGGTCACCGTCACTGCTATGGAAAGCAAAGGGTGACGAGATGGGGGGAAAGTAGCACACCACAATGTAAATGTATCTGAGAGGGGAGACACTGGCCCTGATCCGAATCCACATGAATCTAGCGTGATCATCGGTCGCCATAATAGAGATTCTATTTCTGAGATCATCTCTAGTGAGGCATGTTACTCCTCCAGAGCCTCTGACTCCTCCTGAAATCTATGTATCCTGTTTGCAAGCTGAGGTCCATTGGTATCCTGTGATGTCAGGGAGAGGGAAAACAGGGCTCGCGTGTGTTTCGATAACAAGTAGGATGTTTTCTGAAGCGAGGGAATCATAAAGTAGGCCAATTGATGACCAGAAAGAGCCATTTCCATTCCAGCAATGGAACAAAATACTCGTTCCCCATCTCCTATCTTCTCGGTCCCGTAATTTAGAGCTGTCAGTTCGAGGGACCCATCCCGAGGGGAAGGAGTCTTAGATAACCACTCAAATATTTCTGATGACTGCCCACTTTCCTTCTTGTCGTGCTGCTGCAACCTGTTCTCTAGCCTATTTAAGTTTTTCTACCTGTGTTCTTGTGAGGTCCTCATCTAGGAATACCTTTTCTGGAAGGGAGAAAAATTTCCTCTTTGCCCGAAGCACCCTAAGCCTATCTGTGGAGTTACGAAATTTGAGGAAAAGAGTAGATTCCCGCCCCAACCATGCTCTATCCAGTATTATGTCGGGTATGTCAAGCGTGTCACAAAGGAACCTGTGTCCTAGCTCTAGTATGTATGATGAAGGAGTGGGGGGCGGGGGAAGTGGAAGACCCCTCACCTTGAGGTTTAGTTCTCCTGCTCGCCTGGTCCTTTCCTCCACCAGCTTGGCTTGCATAACCTCTTCCACCATTATGAGGGTTGGGGAATTTTCTTTTTCTCTGACCACCTGTACCCATGAACTGATATGTGATTATGTTTCTTGTTTTAAAGACACCTGTTGTGATCTAATTTCTTCTTGTTTATCCTTGAGAACCTGAATTTTCGCCTGTAAGATCTCATCATGTGGGCGTACCGCGATAAGTTCTTTGCACTCCTGGCGCTTATTCTTAAGGGATGAGTTATCTTCCTCGACCACCCCGATCCTATTGGACAAGGTTCCAATCTCGGAGCAGAGCTTGTAATTTTCCGCTTCAAGGGATCCCATTTTCCTCAGCAGTTGCTTGATTTGGGAAGTCTAGAAAATGAAGTCAGTTTCCAGTGCGATGTTGGTGGGGCTGTACACAGTTCTCGGAACGTTGTGGCACTGCTTGGGATACTTGAGTGGACCTGTGTCATTGAAATTCAGGGATTCAGGCCCCCTGGGGTCCTTGTTCTTCTTCTTCTCCGTCATCCCCGCCAACAGAATTTGAAGCGTCGGGATGCAGATGCGGCAGCGAAGAGGAAACAATGGCGCTTCTCATCATATGACAGGAGTTGGGGAGTACTTCTCAGACCTATCAGAGAGTGATACTGATATGGAGGTAGTACTTGGTGATGACAACATTGTTAGAGCAGTCGGTGTGGGAAAATTGACATTTGATAGGGAACCCAAACCTCCCTTGAAAGTTTCATATGTTCTATATGTGCCTGGAATGAAGAAGAACCTGATATCCATCTCAGCACTTGAGGACGGAGGATATGAGGTGTTGTTCAGGAGAGGGCAGGTGCTTATATATCCTAGGGGAACTCTAGCTGATTTAGCTAGAGTGATTGGTGTGCTCCATGCCAAGGTGTACAAGTTCTCATTCCAGCCACTGATGGAATTGAGTAGCAGTACTGAAAGCAGATCTAGCAGTTCAGATTTGTGTGAGATTTGGCACCGCAAGATGGGGCACATGTATCATGGGGCCTTGAGGAAATTGCGGGAGATTACCACTGGTGTGCCAAATTTCTATTCTGATCACCTTGATGTGTGCAGAGGATGTGCTATGGGGAATTTTTCGAAATCCCCATTTCCCAGCAGCGACAGCAGAGCAACAAGGATCCTTGACTTTATTCATACCGTTGTGAGTAGTCAAATGTCTGATGTATGCTTTAATGGCTATGAGTATTATGTTTTATTCATTGATTATCACTCCATGAAGACTTCGATTTATTTCTTGAAGACCAAGTGTGAGGTCTTCAAGTAGTTTCAAGAGTTAAAAGCTCTTATGGAGACCCAGACAGGTAAGAAGATCAAGGTCCTCAGTTTGGAAAATGGAGGGGAGTATACCCTTGGTGAGGTTGTTGATTATTGTGCTGAGGCAGGCATTGGAGTGAGTTCACAGTTCCTTACAACCCCCAGTAGAACAGGGTTGTGGAGAGGAAGAACATATCCATCGTAGGGGTTTCCAAATCCATGCTTCATGATCATGGGTTACCTTTTCTTTTTTGGGAAGAGACCTGCAACACTGCTGTGTACTTGCAGAACATGAGTCCACATCGTGCCTTGGGAAATGTGACTCTGGAGAAGGATTTTTCTAGGAAGAAGCCTAATGTTGGTCACTTCCGTATCTTTGGGTGCTTTACATACTCCTATGTTCACAACGAGAAGAGGACCAAGCTAGAGCCCACTGCAGACAAGGAAATATTTATGGGTTATAGCGAGAACTTGAAATCTTATTGGATTTATATTACTACGAGGAGGAAATTTGTTGTCAGACAGGATGTGAAGTTCAAGGAGGAGAGAGATTTCAGGAGGTCATGGGAGTTAGAGTATCTAGATTCACCAGACCCTCAGGAGCAGTTGAGTTAGTCACAGGGATCTAGTGGACAGGAATTAGGAGGTACATCGATTACAGTGTCAGGTCCATCAGTGAGCAGTGGCTCTCAGAGTCAGGTGGGTGGTGCTTCGGGGAGCATGCAGAGCAGTTCACAAGGCAGTCCACTAATGGACAGTTCACATGGTACTTCAGCGTCTACAGCCACAGGTTCAGGCATGAGGTCAGTTTGTAGGCCTTCGGAAGTTCAGACTTCTGATGATGATGAGGATTCTTTCACTCTGATGGGAGAAGTGTGCTCAGGGAAGAGGAAGCCCAATTGGCTTCAGGACACCTTGCACGAGACCACATTTGTTGCTGGGCCAACGAGACGAGTTAGAGAAAGAAAATTACCTGAGCGGTTCTGTAGCTATATGGAATTGATGACTAGCATCGTTGATTTTGATCCTTCTAGCTATGAGGAGGAAAATAGCCAACAGGTTTGGAGAGAGGCCATAGAGGATGAGCATTATTCTATTATGAAGAACGATGTTTGGGAGGTAGTGTCGAAACCTGAAGGTAAATCAGTGGTTACTTCCATATGGATTTACAAGATAAATCATGTTGAAGATGGCAGCATCAAGAAGTTCAAGGCTCAATTTGTGGCGAGAGGGTTCTCACAGGTAGAGGGATTTTACTATGAGGAGACGTTCGCTCCTGTAGCTCGGTATACATCTATCTGCTCCATTATATCAATAGCAGTAGAGATGGGTTGGAAGATCCACCAGATGGATGTGAATACCGCATTTCTCAATGGCTTCATCTAGGAGGAGGTTTATATTGAGTAGTGATAGGGCTTTGATGTGCATGGGAAGGAGTCCCATGTATGCAGATTGAAGAAGGCACTCTATGGCTTGAAGCAAACTCCTAGAGCTTGGTACTCGAGGACGAATACATACTTGCAGGAGTTGGGTTTCACAAAGAGCGATGTTGATCTAAACCTATACTTCATTGTGGTAGGTGAGGAGCCTCTCATTCTGGTGTTGTATGTGGACAACTTGGTCATTACAGGTGCAGAGAGACTCATTGAAGGTTGTAAGAGAGATATTTCTTCAGAGTTAGAGATGAAGGATATCGGCTTGATGCATTAATTTTTGGGATTTGAGGTGTGGAAGGAGGAGGGGCATTTCTTCCTGGGACAGGGGAAGTATATTGTGGACATTCTTTGCAGATTTCACATGAAGGATTGCAAACCCATGTCTACACCTATGATCACTAACTAGAAGAAGCTTCATGCTTCAGATTCCGAGTTGGTGGATCCTACCTTGTACAGATAGTTGATTGGTTCATTGATGTATTTGGTCAACACTCGACCAGATATATGTTTTGTAGTTAACACAATGAGTCAGTTCATGTGTGAGCCTAGGAGAGTGCACTGGGTGGCTGCAAAACACATTCTTTGTTACTTGCAGGGGACAATGGATTTTGGTCTGGATTATAGACAGGGAGATGGAGTGAGACTGGCAGGGTACACTGATTGAGATTAGGTAGGTTGTGCTTCTGATAGGAAGAGTACTTCAGGGTGTTGTTTTGGGTTGGGTTTGGCAGTTGTGTCGTGGTTCAGTCGGAAACAACAGTCAGTTGCATTGAGCTCAGCAAAAGCAGAGTATATGGCTGCTAGTTTCACTAGTTGTGAGGCCATATGGCTTCGCAAGATGTTGTTTGGTCTATTTGGTCAGACATTGAGACCTTCAGTGATTTACTGTGATAATCAGAGTTGCATAAAACTCACATAGAATCCAGTTTTTCATGATAGGTCAAAGCCTGTCGAGATCAAGAATCACTTCATTAGAGACTATGTCCAGAAGGGAGTTGTCAAGCTTGAGTATATTTCCACAGATGAGCAGGTAGCGAACATTTTCACCAAATCCTTACCACGGGGCAAGAATTTATACTTCAAAGACAAGATGGGAGTGGTGAGGAACACTTTCCTCGGTAAGAGGGAGTGTGGCTACCAGATGACAAGTGGTTCCCTAAGGCTTTGATACTTGGCCTAGGGAAAAGTGTCCAAATTTATTTGTACTTTTCTCCTAAAGTGACTTTATAAGGGGTAAAATCTAATTTTAAAGTGACTTTATAAGTGGTAAAGTTACATTCTAATTTTAAAGTGACTTTATTAAAGTCAATGAAAAATTAGAAAGTGAAAAAGTGACTTGGAAATAAAAGGCTAAGTGGGGAGTTAAAAAATAGAAAGTGAGAATTAAATGCACATTTATTCTCATCCCTAGATCTAAATGAATCTCAGCCATTGGATCTTAGGGTTACCCAAAAGGTCATTTAGGGTAAAAGGATAGAAGAGGAAAAGATCAATTCAATCTTTCATGAGCTATTGAGAGAAAGAGAAGGAGAGCAAGGAGAAAATTTATGAGCAATGAGAAGTTGAAGGAGGGTAGCAAGGACACTTCAGAAAATCCGTACAACAACTTAGTGGCACAAGTCCTAAGGAGAATCCGTACAACATGATGTTGGCACAATTTTTGAGAAAGGAGGCACAGAAATCGAAAAATCTGTACAATAGCTTCAACACGAATTCCAAGGCAGATTCTGGGCATGAAAATCAAGGAGAGGCACTGTTGTTATTCTGGCACAGATTTCGAGAAATCCGTACAGCAGTGGAAACACAATTTTCGAGGTAGATTCTGGCACATTTTTCGAGGAGGAAGTTCAACTCTACTTTTCATACAGTCGTACGATAGTACTATAGAATTCATGGCATGTTTTTTGAGGGTCACTGTTCAACATTTATTGCTATCATTAATGCTGTAAAATTTTTGTTTCGTAAGTTTGCTTGTTGGCATGTTTTCTGAGGCAGTGTGTAAGCATGAAAATCGAGATAAGTTAAATTTGTGGTTGCTGGAATTTTTTACTGTGTATTTCAGTTCTCTGTAAAAGGATTTTTTAGAATTAAAGAGCGCTCTCAAACTAGTTTTCCCCAAGAGTTGTAGGGGGTTTTTCCAAGGTCACATTGACCAAAAATCATTGTGTTATTTTCTGTGTGTGGATGTCATATTTTTCCCATGTTTTATTTCTACATTTTCAGCAGTTGCAAAAATTTCCAAATTTGTGTTTTCAGAAATTTCAATCATTTCCATATTTTAGTATTTATATCATGATCAGATTTAAAACTATATGCATGGAGTGATAATGAAAACTGATAACCAGAGTGGGGGTTAAAATTTCTACATTTATCACAGGGATTTTAAGGTTATGGTGTGATGAACTCATGTCCATCCTGGAAATCGATTCAAGTGGTTGGCCTAATGGACTCCAATGCAGACAGATGAAATCAGTATATCTATGATCTTCGAATGGCAGGGATTACCAAAGGGGGCAGCAAAGATGTGATTGGATGGAATGGCACTCTACTTAAAAATAATCTTGTGGTTTCGAAGGTACATTCCTTCATTTTTCATGCTCTGCATTACAATATGGAAAGATGTTAGTACAAGGCGATATGGAGCTGGAACATGTTGACGAAGCTTATATTATTTGGATGACTTGCATGGAAATTTTTTAACATGGGGTAATATTTGTAAACGTGGGGTTAGCGGCCCGAATCTTTGTATCCTCTACAAGGAGGAAAATGAAAATGTCATGCATATTTTTCTATAATTCCCTTACATCGATGTGATTTGGATCAGATTTTTGCAGGCTTATAAGTTGTATTTTGGATGATGTTCCTCTTCTCCAAAAAATTGTTTCAAGTTGTGGCTTCAATGACGTAAATATCACAGGAATTTACCTTGGTTTATCATATGATAAATATGGTGGGCTAGTAACAGTGTGATCTTTGATGGGTGCCCTCTTGACATTTGACAAATTGAAAATATGATATGTGCACATTTTGGTGAGCATGTCGAGAAGCATAATAAAGTAAAACCTCCCAGGAATCTGGAATTGTTTCAAAATCTAGGTTACCTATCTAGTTTGTTTGATGATGCAGCTCAATAGGGTCACTACGATAGTGTAGCGGTTTTAAAGTTGAACCTTGTGTTAGCACTCTGTAAATTTCCATAGGATGAGGAGAGAAATTCCAAAGGTAGCCACAAACCACTTTTAGGCTAGAATCTAGCTCTTCTAGCCTTGGAGAGGGCTCTCTCACTTAGTTTTTTTGAATGATATGAATTAGGCTAGGTATAACGTTTAATAAAGTCATTTTTTTCAAAGGTTTGTTGACAATAAAAGAGACAGATCCATTGGGCATGGAGTCATGTCAATGCTATTTTTTTTGTCTAGTGATATGATGAAGAGAGAAAGGGGTTTCTTCACAGGGGCAAAGGCAGTCTTGGTGATGAAATCAAGGTAAATTGTTGTAGGTGGGTGAGTGTAAGAAAGGTGGAAGACAACACATAGAGCATCAAAACAACAAAAGAATTATAAATGTTTCTTTAAGAGGAAAACATATATCACTTGGAAAAACTAAATCAGAGCATCATTAAGATGAATTATGAGTTAAACATCTGGTTTTTCCAAGCAAGAAGACATGCACTCAAGAGATGTAAACACATAAGGAAAACTTAAAAGAATACATAAGCACACATCATCAAGATCCGACATAGTAATCCCGACAAATCACCTTTTGTCTTTCATTCATTTATTGGAAAAAATTTCATAAAATGCAATGCACAAAAGTCTGTTTCTCTCTAATCTGGCCAACATAACCATTTACCATGTTTTTAAACTCTATATATATCATGAGTTTCGATCTCCCACTCTAGGTGGTCAAATTTATTGAGAAAAACAAACTTCTGACTATATACATCAAAATTTTGGTGTATATACTTAAAAATAGGAGTGGTTTTACTTACAACCAATTTATGCCTAAAACATCACCAACTTGGATTATTTGCAAATAAACATTAAATACACCTCCTAATACAACATGCCACCTATACACATGATCCAAACTACTTTTAGAAACCAAAAATTTGAAATATGAAGTGAAATAGTGTTGACTGTCTAGTTTCGCGACAAGTTGAAGTAGTCATCCATGTTCAGTATGGTTGCAACCCTCCTCTAAAAAAATGAAGCAAATGGGTGTCTTTAAAATGTCTCTGTGATGGAATTGAACCTCTGATATAGGTGTCATAGTGCTTGCAAAACTCCTTATTGAATAACCCCCACTTTCGCAGCAAAATTGTCACCTTTCGTAGTGCCTTCAAAATTCTAAACATATGATGAATTTCTTGTGTTATAAATGTTGGATGAATAAATATAAGTGTTGTAACATTCATATAACTCCTTTCATTAAAACAAAAACTTCAAAAATCCTCTATCTCATCAGCATCAAAAACTACATAAAAAGTGCAACAAGTCCTTGTTGCGTTTTTTTTTGCAAGCTCCACCAAAACTGTATTATTTTTTATTTCTTTAGCAAAAAGACAAAACTTTAGAGTTGAGTAGTATCCTCCTGATGAATATTTACCTTTGTAATTGCCTTTGCTAATATTTCCAACTTATCCAAGCTGCCCCTCTTCCTCTTTCTTCCAAATTCCTTGGCCTCAATGAGCTTCTGCTTTACCGATCTTAGTCTTTTTTTTAATACCAAATTCAGCGTATATAAATTTATCACCTGTCTATGCATAGGCAGGGTCCACTTTAACTTATGTATGGCCCTATAAAGGGCAGGCTCAACAAATTTTACTTTCTTAAACAAACTCAATTTATCCATATGATCCATTTCTGCAAGTTGATCTACCTGTTGTTGAACTCCTTCAAGTTGTTCCAATAGTTTCTCAAACTCTTTCTGCTCATCAAAAATGACCCTCTATTATGGCTAAATAGTCTCCTTTATTTGCATTTGCACCTCGACAATAAACCTAGTTTTAGGTCTCTTTGATTGTTCAAATGTCTCCTTTATCTCTTCAACATCAATGACTTGTTTGTTTTTGCATTTAGCAACATGTATCAATGCTCTCTTTGATGATAATTTTTTCACTGGGGTGGCTAGTTTCTTGTGATACTTTATGCCTTATCTCTCTAGTTTCTTGCTGCAAATAGGCTATTGTTCGATGAGCTTTATCTAACCAATCTTGCAAATCCCTAATTTTCTAATCTATTTCATCAGTTTCCACTCCTCCATGTGCACCTTCTGAAATTTCAGCAGCTTGAATAGGTGAAGACTCTACAAGAAATCTCTTGGTTGAGGCTTTTTTTCTCGGTACCTTAGTCATTTTTTCTACCTCAGGAAAAAAGTGAAGTTTTTTAGCACTTCTCTTGTCAACCAATTTTCTCTTAGACAAAGGCTTTTTTATTGAGCTAGTTACTATAGGTGAGGCCTCTTTGATTGACATTGATGGGGTATTTTTCTTAGTCCTTTGGCTATCATAAGGTTATTTCATCCACCCTGATGAGATCAAAAGGTCCTACCATGACTTCTCTTTATTTTCAAGCTCCTTTATCACCAATAGTTTAGTTAATGAAAAATGAAACAAACTAGCTTCAATTTGATTCCCCTTTGTTTGAACTTTGTCATCCATCTTACAAAGAATCCTAAATAATTAGTAAGGAAGATTAAAAGGATTCTTGCTTGTAAAATGCATCAGGAGCCTAATATGATAGTGATAAAATTTATTGAACCTCCCTTCACATGTGAAATACCTTTGAATCACCTCCAACGATTTACTATGATGGTCTTGTAGATAGCTTCTTGGAACAACAGATCCATACCCTTTTTGGAATTTTATTTTGAGAAAATATTCGAAATGAACCAAATCCAACTTGATACCCTTAAATTATTCCTCACCATTCAAAGGTATCTCATTGGCCTTAACTATTGATTGGGTTGTGACTGAAAAGTAAGTGTCCACACCTTTGATTGCAAACCATCAAAACCCTTGGAAAACTCCTTAGTTAATTGTAAATGATATCCCTGAATCTTTTCACAAAACTTCATACACCCCACCTGCTCAAAAGCCATTTTGATGACTGGTTCTGCATTGATAACTGTGACATCTTGTGGCTCAAATCAAATGATGACACCTCCCTTGTGCTTCTTGTCTTATGGAGTTGACAAGATGTTGCCTGAGCATAGGGTTATAAGCAATTTGTTTTTTATAACAGTGGAGGAGTTATGATATTCTAAAACTCTAATGATGACTTAAGAGACAAAAAGAATTACACATAAGACTAAACAATGTAGAATTTCTCAGGAAAACCCTAAAAAACTTGCAAATTCATAACAATTTAACAGAGAACCTTAATGGGGCAGTCACAGTGCAAAAGTAAGAAACGTAGCGCTCAAGGTATTTAGGTGTTTAAACACTTTTAAGCATGAACACTTAGGGCAAGAAGCTTCAATTTATTTTTAATACCATGGCACACATTGCATGTGGAAACTACATAGAGAAAAACATGGATTTGGCAGCGGGTGAAATATATACCAATGTCTAAAATCGCAACGACTAGGATAGAAAGCAGTGCAAAAGAAAGAAATGGAACGATTTCAAAAAGGAAACAACGATGAATTTATCTCCCTTTCAGGGTTTTAATGATTTTTTCTAGTTCCTACATGCAATTTGAGGATTCATTAAAAACTAAGGGACACAAATAAACTTGGATTTGCACCTGTGAAGAAGGGTCGACCACTAATGTGCGAGAATTGCAGCACTGTGTGGATCCGTAATGCCCCTGCCTCCCTTTCGCAATGAACCAAAATGAGCATACTATTGCTTTCGATGGAAATTGATAAGAATTGAGTGATGTGGAACGAAGAGGAAAGTTCAAATAATCTTGTAAAATAGCCTAGAGTGGAAATTATGGCGACAATCGTGATTGGAAAAGGAAATTATGAATGTGCAAAACCGCTAGAAAACACAGCTCTTGGGAAAAGAAAAGGTATGTCCTTATGACCATTATCTTCTCGCTGAGACCATAACCTGTCATTGAAATGTCATTCAAACTGACTCACCACAACCTCCAAATATGTGCCTAATCCATCTCATGATTGCTTGGATGTATACTTAACCTATAAACTTAGGTGCCCCACTTATGATGACCAAGGATGGTGACTAACTTATAATAACGAAATATTTTTATGATACGATATTTGTACTCTTTACATGGTGACCAAAACTTACCTATGATTACCCTTTAATAAGGAAACCTCATGACTTCATACATTTGGAACTTTAGAAAAATAAATAATTTTACATGACATTTAATCTAGATCTAAACCTCTTTAAACCATATTATTCAAGTCATCATGGCTAAAATTTACAAATTGATCTTACATAAATACAAAGACTAACATGACCAATATTCCTAGACATAGGACCCTAACACCCTAATGACCAAATTCAAATATACTAGTATGACGGAGATGGTAGCAATACACGAGCTAAAGGTAAATCTTTGTTCTCCCACTTTGGTAGATTGGATGATTTGCATTGAGAATTTGAAGAAGTCATTTACTTGCATCTATTTTATAGAGAGATCAACGAAATTGCAAATGCGCTATCGAAAAGAGTTCTTGTAGCGAAGCAAAGGACCTTTCATTACAACTTCCTCCACAATGGTGAAAGACAAAACGAAGGATCTCTTCCAATATGTTGAGGTTTTTCTAGCTGTTTTTGGTGAGAATAGTAATATTTAGATGTTTAGTTTTTTTCCTTAATTATCTTATGTTTGACAGTTTATGGCATATAAGTGCTTGCATGGAATCTTATATAGAGCATATTTTTGAAGTATTAGGGAAAACACGGTACATTTATGCCACGAAATAGGGAATGTAAATCATGATATTATATGTTAAATGATCTATTTATGAGACTCTCTATGGAGTCAATGATAGTTATATTGGTTTTTTTTTTCAACTCGAAAAATACACTGGTCTATATTAATGTACCAGGACAAACATGTAGAAAAACATAACAGTTTCATTACAAAGCTTCAAACACCCACAGTAGATGGGCTACATGGCCTTTCAAAGTGACCAGGAGGATTATATCATCCCTTCAACTGCAAAAATACAAAAACACATTCGCGGACAGAACCGCTCTTTTCTGAAAAAACATTATATGGTTCATACAAAACTACATAATCCAGCAAAACATAAACCCTGTTTGAAAAATGCCAGCAACAGGAAGGAAGGTAGCTTCCCAAGCTCCCTGGTATGCACAGGAAATAAAAAAAAGTGACAAAATTTAGACCAGAAAGGACTATTCCTTTTCAGAGAAAATTAACCACTCCAGCTGCCCCTTGTCCATCCCACCTATGGAGTTGATAGTACATTATACCAAAACTTCCATTCAGTCCTTTCTTCGACAACCTATCTGCTACAGTATTCCTCTCCCTATAGACATGTCGAAAGGTGATGTCCAAAAAAGAGTTCTTTAGTATTTCTATTCTCTCCAACCAATGAGCTATTGAACCAAGATTGATAGAAGTTTTCCGATTCATATGGTCAATCAAAACTTTGGAATCTCCAATAATCCAGATCTTATCTAAGAAAAGCTGACAGGCAAACCAAAGAAGCCCCCATAGAGCCGAGACTTTGACCTTCATGTTCGACCCCGTATCACCATTCGAAAAGATTTTATAATGGCAGTCCCGAGAAATCATTAAAAAAGCCCCACAACACCAAATATAATGCTGTGAGGCCCCATCAAAGAATCCAATAGGATAATGGCACTCATAGGGGTAGATTATTTTAGATAAGTCACCAGGAGGCTTTTGGGCTGGCTTAATAAGTTCCCAAGAACTATAGATCTTCATGGTTGTCTTGGTAGGAAGGCATGGAATTCCATCGAAGAGTCTCCTATTATAAGTGCACCAGATGTGCCAATGGAAAAGTATCGGAATAGTCCTCAGAGATTTCCCTCTATTTATCCACCAATTTAAACATTCCTCCGTCAACTGGTAAATCGGCGTATTAATATTTAGCCTCCCACAAACAATAGTTAAGGTTTCCAAAGAAAAAGGACAGAAATAAAACAGGTGAAGGTTATCCTCCTCCTCTTTCCCACACAGATAACACATGCCAGGACCATGCCACCCTTTTTTTGTAAATTTCTCCATGTTAAATTTTTATTCTTCCAAACTAACCATAAGAATAAAATCATTTTAATTTGTGCTCTTGTTTTCCAAAATCTGCTAAACCAGCAACTCGGTACCTGCTCCCCCTTATATTTGATTAGATTAGCATATATATCCCGAGCTTTCAATCCCTCTTCTACATTCTTACCTTCCCATAACATTCTATCTCTAGCGACCGACCTACAAAGTCCCATCAAGCTCAGTCTTTTGGTATACTTCAGCCATATGTCCTCCCATTTTTGTTCAATTTCATTCATTATAATTCTTCCATCTCGGAACCTCCCCCACCCAATATTTGATGGCCTGCTAAAGGAAGAAAACCCCTCTGTGATTGAGGAAATGAACTAATTGCTCCAATAAAAGTTGTTTTGCTTCCAACCCCACCATATTCCTATTTCCAATAAGTATTTTGGATCCATTTCCAAAATGCCATTTCATATGCTCACTGATAATGTTCCAATGCTTTCCAAAACCCTTCCAAATATAAGAACTACATCTACACTCCTTCCAACCCGTAATAACCAGTTCTTCCATTGATGCGCCCTCCAAATATTTCTGGTTAATAATTTCATGCCATTTGCCCTTACCTTGTAGACACCGCCATAAAGATTTGGTGATAAGGGATTGTCCAAAAACTTCCATATCTAAAATTCCCCAACCCCCACATTCAATGGGAATCATCAAACAGTCCCACTTAGCTAGATGAATGGTTATTTTTTCTCTCCCTCCTCCCCAAATGAAATTTTCCATGATTTGTCTGATTTCCCTCAAAAAAAAATTTGGCAGCATATACAGGTGAGCCCAGTAAACAGTAATTTGTTGAAGAACCGCCTTTACTAAAATCAAATGGCCACCTTTCGATAACCATTTCATTGACCTTATGTTTAGCTTATTCTGATATTTTAAAATAAACCATCTCCATTCATCCACAGAATAATTTAGGGCCTTCATTCTGAAACCAAGATAGGTCAGCCCATCATGCAAAGGAGCCCTTTTAAAGTTAAAAATGTCTGATAGATCCCGATATTGATCCTCATTCCCCTCAGCACAATAGATGCATGATTTCTCATCACTAGCGAGCATTCCTGTTGCATCACAAAATAAATTAATAATATCATTCATAATCGGCCAACTTTTCCTTATCATCATACCAAAAATAAGTATATCGTCAACAAATAAACTGTGTGTATCCCTCATCTTGGGACTGATATCAATGCCCCGAAACCACCCTTTCTCAGCTACCCTATTAATTTTGATGCTTAATGCATCCATAACTAAGATGAATAATAGAAGTGATAGGGCACACCCTTGCCTTAAACCTCTGCTTGGATGAAAGAACTTTGAAGCCGAGCCATTTATAATCACTGCCATAGAAGTATTACCAGTGAAACCCATTATCCAGTCGATTGCTTCCCGAACCAGACCAATTTTAAACAAAACAAGGCGCAGAAACACCCAATCAACTCGATCATAGGCTTTCTTTAAATCAATCTTCATAACGGCCGCTTTCATCTTTTTAGATTGAATGGTGAGTAAAGTTTCTTGAGTTACTGCCACAACATCATGTATATTACGATTTTTTAGAAAACCATAATGCCCCTGGGTAATATATTGTGACAGGACTCCCTTTAACCTCTCCGCAATGATTTTGGAGAAATTTTTTTAGATAGTATTACATAAAGAAATTGGTCTAAAATCATCAAAAGAGAGACAACCTTTCTTTTTAGGAATAAGCACGAGAAAAGTAGAATTAAAAGCTCCACTGAACCTACCCGAAGCTTTCACTTCCTCCACCATGTCAGTCAAATCCTCAATAAGCTCATCATAGAAATGAAGATAAAAGTCTGGGGTCCAGCCATCCGGCCCCGGACTTTTATCAGCAGCAAGAGATTTCAAAATACTCTTTATTTCTTCAGGAGAAACCTTTGCTAGAAATCTTGTATTGGCAGCCTCATTAAACATAACAAGATACTCCCTAATCAGTTCCAGATGTGCCTCTAAAATAGGACCTCCTTTTTTTTGTACAGAGACCCAAAATAATCGACAACTGCCCCTTTAATTTCCTCCGAAGTGCATAAAGAAACGCCCCCATGTGCAATGTTCCAAATCGCATTTTCCTTCCTTCTTCCCGAAGCAAATTTGTGAAAAAACTTGGAATTTTTGCCTCCTTCCTCCAGCCAAGTTGCCCTGCTTTTTAGTCGCCAAAGTGCCTCCTCATTTGATAAAAAAGTTATGTAGTAAGTTTCAATGGTTTTAAGCCTATCCCAGAAATCGTCTCTCTGAGTACCATCAGCCACCTCCTTCAGGATCCTGGATCTTTCTAATAGGATGAACCAAAATCTTTCCTTTTCCTTCCTTAACCTCTCTCCCTTTCCCAACTCCGAACAACTACTTTCAGGTCCCTCAATAGAAAATAAAAGTGGGCCATTACAGAAATACCCACCGACCTTCTTTGAAGATTAAATTAATCCTTGACCATTATGTTAAAATCCACATCCCCCAACCATCTCTTGTTGAATTTGAAAGGAAAGCTAGAGGAATTCCCCTCAAAATTCCAATCCAACATTATCGGTCTATGATTGGATAAAATGGCATCCTCCATAGTCGCCTTAATACCCCTCATGCACGCTTGGAGGACCGAACTGATCATAAAGCGGTCAAACCTCTTCCCAATGAAATGTTTCCCTTGCCGTCCATTAAACTAGGTAAGGAAATTAACTGCCATATGCCAGCTGATTAAATCGGCCTCCTTCAGAATGTCCTTTATGGCTTCCATGCTAGATTCGAAACGTCCCTTCTCTCCCCAAATCTCAGAGGGGTAGAACGAACAATTAAAATCACCAGCCATTATAGTGTTTTTCAGGTTTAAATAGCCACAATCCTCCAACCGCAACCAGAAAGGAAACTTATCAACGTACAACGCATAAATATTAATCACATTAATCCGACAACTGAAACCTCTGAAAAAACTAGAAAGAATCATTCCGCCAAAAAAACATAGGGTTTTATGATAGCCAACCTCAGATCCCACAAGGCAGCGCAGCCTCCAGACAAACCATTGGCATCAGTCGCTTCCACGTTCCAATCTGGGAACATGGAACGTAAAACAACGATAGACCTATCAGCCCCCACCATAGTTTCTTGAAAAAGAAAAATAGTTGATTTAACAGTAACAATATAATTTTTTATTGATAATAACTTAGCTTGCCCCCCCTAACCCCGCAGATTCAGTGAAACAATATTCATAATTAAGGCTCAAGAGCTAGGGTCAATGCTCTAAGGACCTGACCAATTTCCATTGAAACCGGAACATCCCTAAAATTTCCCTCCAGGGATTTGGCATGAAGATCCGACACCGACGCAGATTTATGATTCCCTTTCTTCTTTCCCTTCCCGCGGCTAATCGTGACATTCAAACGCGATACGGGACTGATGATTAAAGTAGGGGAATAAGGGCCAGAACAAACATTTAATGGAACTAGTCACGTGACAGAGTTTGATAGCAAAAGCTCAATATCACTGCAAATAGAATTGTAGGGAGAGACGAGCTCATCAGAAAGAGATAACTTGGAAGGAGACAGTGGATTGTCCGAATCAACTGCGTTCCCCGAGACAATCCCCCGATTAGCCAAAGTAGATGAAAACTCCTTCAACTAGTCCATACAAGGAATAACCAAAGGGCTTCGGTGAGTAACATAAGTGATTCTCAACAAAGGATCCCGCATGGAGGGAGAAACCGAGGCGAGGAAGGAGGAGCGGTAAAGTCATCAGAAAGGTTAGGCCCCGACATGTGACCCACAACAGGATGGGCCTCAAAGTCTGAAGAAATTGACAACCCATTTACCAGATTAGCGATCATCAGTTCACCACGGGGAGGATCCCTAGACTTCCTGACCAGAATAATACCCAAATGATCGATAATCTCACAATGTGCAGAACGAGAAAGATTAGTAGGATTATTCTTACTCCGAAATGACGCAGCCTGAGCCTTCAGAACCTTTGACCGTTGAGTCCAACCAATCTCTCATAGTAATATGAATATTGACATTTTTTCTCTCAAAGAGAGAAAAAAAGAGAACAATTGTAAAAAGGTTAATAATTTTTTTATTTATTAAAAAAGAAAACAAAAATAGTTGTATATGAAGCTAGAATTAGATTGTCATGAATAATATGAAGTATTAATTATAATTATGGATTATGAATTTCATTGTAATTATTATAAATTTATTTTAAATTTGTTACAATAATAATTTTCATTAATGTTTAGATAAAAAAAATGAAATTTTAAATTTTATATAGTAATAAATTTAATTTTAAATTTTGTCTAATCTTTAGATTAAATTTCTTTCTTTTGTATTATTTTGGTTTCCCTAAAGATTACTAATATAAATAATATGAATAATTTAAACTAGTTTTTTAAATAATTAATAGCAAATATATTGTTATATAAAATGTTTACAAATATTTAATAATATATTTTTATTATACTAATAAAAACTTACTTACTTAAAAAAATCAATATATTTAAAATAATTGAAAATTTAGATATACTATAGTTTAAAATTTATAAATTAAGATTAAATACTTTTTTAAAAATTATCAATCGGCACATCAATAATTATATTTTCTTTTAAAATGCAAGTTCAAATGTGATCATTTATTTTTTAAACTAAAAGTGATTATATATATATATATATATATATATATAACTTGTAACAACTTTTGGATGATTTTCTATGTAAAAAATATAAAACCAAGGTCATGTGACAAGTATTCCAAGCTAAATGGTGGGTAGATATTATAATGGGGATAATTTTTGGTGTATTAATGGCTAAAGAAATTAGCAAAGGCATTGGCAAATGCAAAGGGGCATTAATTGACATGTATTTATGAAAATAAAGAAAACTAGGAGAAAAGAAAAGTGAAGGGACACATATTTGCATGCTAGGGAAATTAGAGATAAAATGAAGGAAAATGAAAAAAAATATGAGACATCACTGATAAAAAGGCACCTGAGAATCAGTTGACATATTTTGTCCATTATTGATCAAGTTCAACAAAAGAAAAGAGAACGACCACTTGGATAAGGAAAGCAGGAAATCGCAAGGGAACAGTTAGATCAACAACTACAACTGGATTTCTTTGTAGGTAAAAGGTAACATGTGTGATTTCCTTATTGATTTATGGATGCATGGTATATTCATGTGGTTTTTTGGTTATGTGTTGTCATTGGCATGGATATTTTCTTATATTGACAATGGTTTTAGCCTTGCCTTGCCATTTCCTGGATAGCCATGGTGTTATGGGTTTTTCAACTTGTTGTTTTCCTTATTGGTGCTCATAATTCCTTATAGTTGTGGGTTGGAACAAAAGCTCTAGAATCCCTGAAATAAGTTGGGTTAAGTTACTAGTCATGGATCCTAGGTTGGGAAAAATGCTCTAGAGCCCTTGGTGGGTTGAGTTACTAGTCCCTGGAGCAGGGTTGGACAAACACTCTGAAGCCCTCGAAGGTTGTGGATTGAGTTACTAGTTCTTTGAGTCCTAGACAACTTGGGTAGAGACCGATCTGGTTGGTGTTAGTGATGTACGACCGAGGAGGTGGAATCACTTTGGATGAGGGTTGAGGTGGCTTGGCCTCTGAAAGCTCGAGTTTAGTTTGTCTTGGTTATTTCCATGAGATCCCACATTCATGCTTGGAATATGGTGCAGGGGTGATTAGCTAAAAGAGAGATTTGGCTTAGCCCAATCTACGACCGGGTAGTACGTGGAAGTCCCTGACTTGGTTGGTATTTTCACATGTTAATATGAGACATTTCCTTATTATGATTCATGTATATTTGTAGCGATTATGTTGGTAATATTATGGTGCATTTTTCATGGTTTCTATGTTGGTTATTTATTGTTTATTTTTTGGCTACTTAATGTATGTTATTTATGACTCTTGTCATGAATGGTTTAGCTATTGATTGGTTGATGAATGTATGGACTAATAAGTGTTGTTGCAACTATGTGGAGAGGGAATAGAGCCTTCTTGATGATTTTCAGATGAATCTCATACTATTATGTTTAGATATGCATTCATGACCTGTAGATTACATGTTTTCCATGTGTTTGACAAAATGTCTAGTGTGTTATAGGCAATCTAGGTCAAATTTTTTATTCGAGTTTGAATTTTTAGATTTATCCTTGTTTAATAATGATTATGGAAAGTCTCAGTAAGTTATGGGTAGTGGTCTGGAGGCTGGTCTGGAATTGTGGCTCAGATCTCAGGACTGCACCCTCTGAACTCAGCAAATGGATCACAACCGCATGGCGGTAGTGTGTTGAAATTGGAAGCAAGAAGGGCTTCTAGTTTAATTTTCCCTTAATGAAATTAGAAGGAAATTGTAATTCCACATCACATGACAACTTGTACGAGTTAAATGAGTTGGTAATACTTAGTTAGCTCAGTCAATTCGAGTTGGGGGTCAAACTGGAGGCATGTAGAGTTCACTCTAAGTTTTAGTGGGTATAGTTACAATTTATTTTGAGTTGTAATTTTTTAACTTGATTATTTGAGTTAAAACCAATTTAACTAGTTCTAACTGATAGATGAGCTAGTGATATGTCTAGTGAATTAAATCTTATTTAATTCAGTGATCAATCAGATAACTGATAATTCACTATAAATAGTTGTTGCATGTCAGTTCTAAGGAAGGCCCAATTGAGATTTGAGTTAAAGGGAAGATAACTCTCAGTTGTATAATTAGAAAATTGTACAGGTCATGCACGAGGTCAACATGACACATTAGATGATTTGCACAATTAATTCTTGGGAATTTCCTAATTAATAGGGGCTCAATTCCCTCAGGAATGCATAAGCAAGGCTGAGCAACCTAGAGGCAGGAAATTGGTTAAGTATCAGACCATTCTTCCTGGGATCAGAGCAAGATAATTAGAGATAGTGCATAGGTTTCTCTGGAAGGGAAATAACATTGTATTGTTTCATGTTCTTGACTTAATGTAATATATTGGTAGCAGGGTTTTTAGTTGACATGTACCTATTTTTAGATTGACATGTATCTATTTTAGATTAACAATCTATAAATAGAATTCGCCCAATATTATAAAAATAGAATTTCATTTATTTTTCACATTTGATCAACCATCTACAAATAGAATCTTGCAACTTATAGAATATGCTCACCATGTATAAAAATAGACATACACCTAAAAATAGCCTGCGGGCCCCACTTAGTGAAGGTGCTTACTTTTCACTAAGCTCATCATCTTGTTGAATCTCAACACTCCCTCTCAACAAGATAGGGATTATCCTTCACCCCGATCCCGCCTCTATGGTATTCGAATTTTCTCCTGCTGAGTGCCTTCATCAGAATATCTACATCTTGATCTTCCGTAGGAATATATTGAAGAAACATGATCTTCCACTGCACACAATCTCTGATATGATGATACCGGATATCAATATGTTTAGATCTATCATGAAACACATGATTAATCAAGAGTTTAATGCAACTCTGATTATCATAATGTATCACTGTAGGATCTAAATGAGAACCGAACAAACTGACCAGGATCTTCCTCATCTAAATAGCCTCACATGCAGCTTGACTTGCTGGCATGTATTCTACTTCTATTGAATTGAATGCCACAGATCTTTGTTTCCTGTTGTACCAAGAAACTGTTGTAGATCCAATACTAAAAACCCCTCTTGATGTGCTCTTTCTGTCTGTTGGGCTGCCTGCCCAATCGGCATCCGTGAAGCCATGCAACTTCACCTCATCTGTTTGTATTTACCATAAGCCATATTCATATGTGCCCCTGAGATACCTCAGGACATGCTTGCCTACCTTCCAAAAGAGCTTGGCAGGCTTAACCATCGCTTGTGAAAGTTGGTTCACCGCATAACATATTTCCGGTCTTGTATTAACTAAAGACATGAGAAAACCCACCAACTGTCGATAAAAAGTGGCATCCACACCCTCTGCTGATGTAGCATCCTCTTTCCTCCAATTTCCTGGAAGAGGAGTATCCATGGGTTTGCATTCCTCCATGTGAAACTTACCAAGTATCTCCCAAGCATACTTGCCTTGAGACACAAATAGTTCACCTTCTCGTTGCCATATTTCCAATCCAAGGAAATAATGAAGAAGGCCCAAATCCTTCATCTCAAACTCCTTTGCAAGATTTTCCTTGCATGAGTGTATCAATTGCTCATCACCTCTTAGTATTAAATCATCAACATACAGAACAATGATTAAAATCTCACCCTCCACCACAATTTGGTACAGGTTTGCATCCGCCTCACTCTTGGTGAAGCCAAGTCCAGTGAAATAGCTGTCGATCCATGTGTACCAAGCACGTGGTGCTTGCTTTAGCCCATAAAACACTCTTTTGAGTCTGCACACATGCGACTCGCTGCTGAAGATCTCAAATCCTTCAGGCTGCTCAATGTACACTTCTTCCTCAATGATCCCATTAAGGAACACAATTTTCAAATCCATCTAATGAATGTGCCCACCCATCTGCGCTGAGAGAGCAAGGATGGTCCTTATGGAAGAATACCATGCGACAGGTGCAAATTTTTCTTCATAATCAATCCCCTCGAATTGTGAGAAGCCTCGGGCAACAAATATTGCCTTATACTTCTCAACGCTCTCATCAGCAGCTTTATTTACCTTGTAGATCCATCTTGAACCTACCACTGATTTACCCACCGGCCTTGGAACAATCTCCCAAGAATTATTTCTGATAATGGAGTCATACTCCTCCACCATGACATCTACCCATGTGGGCTCCTGTGCTGCTTCTTCAAAAGAAGATAGCTCTGTCACAATACACTTGCTCACAAGAGCCATGTATCCAGTTAATCGGTCAGGTGACTATCTCTATCTGCGTTGTGATGTAGGAACTCCTACATTCTGTGCCACATCAAGCTTCAGTCTCTCAGCTTTTGTGGCATGCTTTCTGCCTATTCTGATGTTTGGTTTTGTATGAGTGGACTCCTCCACTCCATGAATCTCCTCCTATGGCTGATCCACATCTAGAGGCTCATCTTTGGGAACAAGTAACTCCTCCTCTGCATGCAAGTGTAGCTCCCTCTCAAGCGACAACTTCATGGCTTTCACCTCATTGAATTTTATATCCTATCGCACCACAGTCATTCGATTGTTTGGAAAATACACGATAATTATGGGGTGTTTCTGTGTACCCCACAAATATCCCAACTTCTGTAGTCGGCTCCAGATTCTTCACAAATATCCCAACTTATGTAGTTGGCTCTAGATTCTTCCTGACGTCCTTTGTCACATGAATGTAAACAGATGAGCCAAAAATCTTCAAATGAGAAATACCAGGCTTCTTGCCAAGTACTCTATGAGGACAACGATTTTGCACATAAACCGCAGTGTTGCATGCTTCCGCCCACAAGTGCATCGGTAGGCCCTGGTCATGCAGCATAGCTCATGCAGCACTCACGATCGCTCTGTTCTTCCTCTCCGCGACCCCATTCTACTGTGGGTTATGAGGCGCTATGAGTTCTCTTCGAATTCCTTATTTGCTACAGAAGTCTTTGAATTTGTTCGAGATATATTCACCACCATTATTGCTCCGTAGAGCCTTCACTTGCTTCCCCGACTCCTTCTCCACCAATGCTTTAAACTCACAGAAATTTGAGAATGTTTCACTCTTCTTCTGCATGAAGAAGATCCAACATCTACGAGAATATTCATCGACAAATATAACATAATACCTGTGTTTTTCTATTGAAGCAACCGAGAAAGGTCCACACACGTCTGTGTGAATTCTCTCCAGGATCACCGAAGCACGGTTCTCCTTCTCATGAAAGGTGGTCTTCACAAAATTACCCATAGTACATCCCTTGCACTGATCTGACTACACAAGAGTACCCTTGGGAATTCCAGTAGAAATCTGTTGCAAAATCTTCAAGGCGCTATGGTGAAGATTGCCCAATCTCCCGTGTCATAATTCACCCTCATCCTGGCTCACCACTTCTTCTGCTTTGCCCATCATTGCAGCGCAGCCATATACCTCTAGCTTGTAGATATTTTTAACTCGAATCCCTATCCTCTTAGTTTGACCCATTTTTTTTATGTCGCAGGAAGGATTTTCCCTTGCTGAAAACAACGTCATAACCTCTGTCCTCCAACATGGTGACCGAGACCAAGTTCTTCTTTAGACCTGGAACATGCATAAAATCTTTCAACAGAAATGGTTTACCTGACTCCCTCTCAAAGGTAATGGTTCCAATTTCGGTCGCACTGTATCTACCATCGTTGCCCATCTCTATATGCATTTGGAGATCCTTCTCCTCCAAGTCACTAAACAACTCATTGTCTCCCGTCATATGGAAGGAAGCACCACTATCAAGATACCACACCGATCCCATTGCAACTGAAACCAAGCATGTGATCAAGGAGAAATCAAGTTCAAATTGTGAGGCTAAGGCCTCACTTGCTGTAGCTCCAACAGCTTTCTTTTTCTTCTTTTTCTATGGGCAATTAGTGGCGAGATGCCAATGTTCGTGACAGTGAAAACACTTCACTTTGGACAAATATAGCTTCTTGCCTTAGCCTCGGATTTTGGATGGGATTTCTTCCCCTTCCCTTTCCTTTCTTTGGCAGCCAAAGCAGAATTCTCTTCATCATCATTCTTCGATGAAGAGCCATCCCTGGTATTCCGCCTTATCTCCTCCTGCACAAGATCCGACCAAAGTCGCTCCCAATCCGACACTTTCTCCTGTCCATTGACAGAGTCTTCGTAGCTATGCCAACTCTTCGGAAGCCCAAGGAGATCCAATCTCACCAAGTCATCATCCGCAACTGTAATTCCCACACTCCCCAGCTCATCCCTGCATTGGAAAAACTTCGTGAGATATTTTGGAATACTGTCACCCTTCTCCATTTTTTTTTTCTGAGCTTATATTTCAGTGCCAACTTCCTATGGTCGCTGCTGCTTTGGAAAAGATCTGTCAAAGCCTTCCACGTTAAAAATGGAGTGGCTTTCCCATGAAGGCTTGATGCAATATGGTCTTACACACCTTCCAACAGAATTCTTCTTGTCTTTGCTACCTTCTTTTGCCATGCGTTAAGCCCTGCAACATCGCTAGAAGTAGGCTTAGGAACATCACTATCGATGAACTCCTTTAGTCCATTATATTTAATAACCGCCTCCATCCTGTCCTTCCAGGCTATGTAATTCGATCTACCCTCAAGGGCATACTCCAATCGCAACCCACTGAAAGACATTTCAATGAATACTCAACTGTCGCAACCAAGAAATTTCTGCAGCAAATTCGAATTGTCCACCAGCACAAAACTCAGCACTTATTCACATTTTTCAATCTCCAGTGATCAATACTACTTCGATACCATGTAGAAATTTCTTAATAATGATGTATTAATATATTTTCCTGATCTAACAATATTTATCTTCTTGCGAAATACAGAATCCTTCCACTGTTAAACTTGCGGAAATTTAAAACTCAATTGCAAACACATGTGAATAAATTCAATCGCACAAAACACAATTGTTTAATGGGAAATATTAAAGCTAAAAAACACAACTATCATATATTATGTATGTCAATGGATCATGTAATAATCTCATACAAAGCTTAGTACATCAAGCTCTCAGTACAATCAACAATCGTTACACATTGTCATGCAGAAATTTGCATATCTATGCACCAATTTCTTGCCTCCACTGCGCAATCCCTGCTGAAGAAGACCCCTGAATGAATTTGAATTGGCCTTGCCTTGACTCCACAATCCTCATTGGCATCTCCAATGTGTGTCAGATGCATTGAATGCATCACTATAGTCACAACAGATAATCCATCTCACCCTTTCACCTATCTCTCCACTGGGTATCCACTGGAACTGACATGCAAGTAGTTAAATGTTGTATTTGTTCAGTTGTTAGTGAGTTATTAGTTGTGAATTAATTAACCGATTAATTCACTAAACTCTCACTAGTGTGTCTTTCAGTTAGACTAGATACAACTAGCTCAACTGAGTTTAACTCACTTAACTGAGTTAAACTAAATAACAACTCCCTTAACTACTCTCCAACTCTGTCATAACTTTGCCACTTTAGTTATATCTGAGTCCTCCATGCATGAGCCACCAATAACCTTGGGAATTGTGTAATTCCTTCAGCCCATTGATTTGCCAAATCTGTTCACTGAAATAAAGTGCTCCAAGAGAAAAGTTGATATTTATTGTCGGATTATTATCAAGGGATAATAATAATCGACATGTACCTATTTTTAGATTGACAATCTATAAATATACTTCGCCCAATATTCTAAAAATAGAATTTCATCTATTTTTCACATTTGATCAACCATCTACAAATAGCATCCTGCAACTTATAGAATATGCTCACCATGTCTAAAAATAGACATACACCTAAAAATATCCTACGGGCCCCACTTAGTGAAGGTGCTTACTTTTCACTAAGCTCATCATCTTGTTGAATCTCAACAGGGAAAGGGAATGCATCCCATTCAAAATCGGATTTCAGTCAGGTGGGAAATAAGCGAGACTTTTCAAAGGTAAAATGTTTTCACTTTCATGAGCTTGGACACTATGCTACAAAGTGTCTACACAAGAAGACTAGAAAGAAGCCCTCGGGAGAAGAAACAGGTGAAGAACTTGCTTCACAGTTTGATTTGGATTTCATCCTCATAGCATCCATGGTGTCATCGATGATGGGTTTTGTGTGGTACTTGTATAGTGGAGCTTCATTCCATAAGACTAACAATAAAGAATTATTTAGTAACTTGGAGGAGAAGGATCTCGAGATGCACATTGAGATGGGAGATGATGGGAGGTATAACGCAACCGACATAGGTACAGTTACCTTTCAGAGGGTGTCAGGTACTCCTCTCACATTAAAATATGTCATGTATGTTCTTGGTTTAAAGAATAATTTGGTTTATGTTGCTATGTTGGAAGACCGTGGCTATGATGTGATATTTAGCAAAGGAAAGGTGTTCCTTCTTCACAAAGCCACGAGATAGGTGAAGAAAATTTGGGTTCGAGTAAAGAACCTCTACAAATTGGATGTAGAAGATTGTGTTTCCTTGAGCACGAAAGCAGAGAAGGTGCAAATCCAAGACACTATTGAGTTATGGCACAGGAGATTGGGCCATCTACACTATGGCGCTTTGAAGATCATGCAACAAATTTCTACAAGACTTCCAAAGGGTGCACTTGACTAGAAAGATACATGCAAAAGGTGTACATTGGAAAAGTATACCAAAGACAAATTTTATGATAAGGAAATTTGAGCAAAGGCGATCCTTGAGAGATTTCACTCAAATGTGTCTAGACCGTTCTCGACAGCTTCCATAGAAAAACACAAGTATTATGTTATTTTTGTAGATGATTTGTCATGCAAGTGTTGGATTTTCTTTATGAATAAGAAAGATCTGAAATCATTAATTTCTATTTAGTTCAAAGAACTTATTGAGAAATATATAGGGAAGAAGGTAAAGGCTCTTAGGGATCTACTCATGAAGGCAATAGGCTGCTCATACGCTTCATTGTTCTTTTGCAGCAACACTCCAGCAATAGTATCTTCAGATGAAGAAGAGAAAATAAAAAATTCCTTCGAATAATCAGGGCTCACTAGAACAGGTGCCTTACCAATAGAATCCTTAATTTCCCGAAAACCTATTCTTCCTTATTTTACCCATACAAACTTAACATATTTATTTAAAAGCGTTTGAATGTGTTTAGAAATTTCAGTATAATTTGGAATGAACCTCCTAAGGAAATTGCTCTTTCCTAAGAAGGATTGAAGGGTTTTAATATTGTGAGGCAAAGGAATCTTTTGAATTGCCTCAAATCTCTCAGGGTCAATCTTGATCCCATCCTTTGAGATGATGTGACCAAGCAACTTCCCTTAAATCACTCCAAAAATAGATTTAGTAGGTTTTAAGGATATCCCATACTCTCTGCACCTATCAAATATCCACCTTAAATGGCTGATATGAGAAATTTCATTTTTAGAAAAGAAAGTTAAGTCATCTTGATAAATCTCAATGAATTTCCCAATTATACCCTTAAAGGCATAGTCCATAGTCATTTGAAAAGTTTCTCCAACATTTTTTAATCCAAAAGGCATCCTCAAATACTCAAAAGTACCCCAGGGTGTGGTGAATGTTGTCTCATGTGTGTCTTCCTTCTTCACCATGAATTGGTTATATCCTAAAAATCAATCTTATAAAGACATGATTCCAAATCCTGTTATCCTTTGCAACAATGTTTCCATATTGGGTAAAGGGTAATTATCATTTTTACAAGCTAAATTAAAATTTCAAAAATCTACACATAGCTTGATTGGTCTATTCTTTTTTCTCACAATAACCAAGTTTGAGCACCATGTGGAATGCCTAGTGTGAGCTATAATTCCAACTTGAAGCATATTTTGCAACTCCTTTTGCACCAAGGGGGCTAACTTAGGATTTATTTGCCTAAGTTTTTGCCTAAAGGGTTTGGCATTTTCATCCTTAAGAGGGATAGTATGTTCCATAACATCCTCCCCATAACCTTTTAACTCCTCATATGAAAAGTACAAAACATCCCTATATTCCTAAAGTAAATTTATTAATTTTTTCCTTTCCTCCTCGATGATACCCTTCCCTATTTTGATAATCTTTGGGTCATGAGGGGTACCAATGCTTACTTCAATAAATTCCTCTGGGTCAATTTTCTTATCCTCTTTTCTCTTTACAACATCATGTCTGTCAAACATCTGTTCCATGCCTACATGATCCCTAGGAGTGGGATTTGACACAACATTACACTCCTCATAATCGCAACCTTCTTCCTTGTAACCAACCTTGAAATGAGAGAATTCTTCCATATTATTTTATAAAATGAATCACTTGGATTTCTTCATTAAATATTTGCCAATGCTCAACATTATCAGGAACCAATGTTCTAAAAATAACCTCCATCTTGATCTTATGATCCATCAAGTTCTCTCCAAGCTGTAAGGTAGATGCATCAACATCCAAATCATCATCTTATTTATTTCTTTCTCTCGGAATTAATTTTCCATACTTTCCCATGAAATCATTTACAATTGCTTGTAAAGAATCATACGAGTTAGCAGGTTTCTCAATGAACCAATCAAGAACATCCTCTTCTAAAGAGAGAATAAAAAGCCTCATATTTACATCCTCATAGTTAGAAACATTACACCACTTAAAGATGCAAACATTAAAGTTCTTCACATGTGATGCAGCGCTAATGGCATTGTTACCTTGAAAATAAGACAACCTTTTAATAGCCTTGTCATGGATATTGTGAGGATAGCCATTAATGTTAGTAAAGTTACAAGGAGAAAAAATATCATTCATGATGCTAGGCTCAACTTGTTCTTGAATCAACAAATGAATGTAAGAAATAACCTCTTTCTCAAGACTAGCAAGAGCTCTACTATGAGAAAGTCTATTTAACCTCTCTCTAAAAACCCTTTCAGGATCGAGAGAAGGGCTAACTAGACCACTTGAATTTCTCCTAGTAGAAGCTCTTGCAAAATTAGGATCCAATAGAGTTACCGCTTGACCAAGAATCTAAATCTAAAATTCAAATATGCTAAAACTAAAAGTTAGTCGTTTTCCCATGTACAAGAAGACTTGTCCGCAACAACGACGTCAAAAATGTTATCGCTTTCCGCCTACACCTACCTAATAGTTAGTGGGAAAAGCCTTCAACCCCACCAGGTGTGGTTGGTGGCAAGGAACTCAGAGAAGGGGTTGCACCTATTCCCGAATCTCTTTGTTTAAGCTATCTCCTAGGTTAGCTATGGGGGGTGGTCCCTACAGGAAAACTAAGTTAAAGATGTGAGTTTTCTATGAGAGTTGTTAGAGTTAAATATATTACTTCTTCAGATTTATAAGCAAAAGCATGATATGAGAAATAACCATCAATACATAAGATAAGCATGAAATATATGAGAAATCAGTCCCTCTAGAGTATTGCTCTCTGAGATGAAAATGTATTTTCTTAAATGAAGTAATATATTTAACTCTAACAACTCTCCTAGAAAACTCACATCTTTAACTTAGTTTTTCTTTAGGGACCACCCCCCATAGATAACCTAGGAGATAGCTTAAACGGAGAGAGTCGGGAATAGGTTACAACCCCTTCTCTGAGTTCCTTGACACCAACCACACCTGGTAAGGTTGAAGGCTTTTCCCACCAACTAGTAGGTAGGTGTAGGCGACAAGCGATAACAATACACTATAGGTCAGAAGTAGCGACCATAATTATGGCCAAGAGGTATTGACCAAATTTATCATGACTAGTTGAAGTTGTTGATTTACCATGAGTCGGAATTATTGAACAAGACTATGGTAATTGAATGATGTCGATGCTAATGATGAATTGTTATAACCTTTTCTTAGAGAAAATTTTCAACAATAAAACATGTGAAGAAGTCATTATGAATACTTACATAGCTAACACGGAGTGTTGGATTTTTGTAGCTATGGTCAGTCTTCATATTGTATAATTTATCCCTTCAAATATATTTATTGATAAATTTCAATAAGTGTTCTTCATGTCTTTTTCAAAAGAAAGAATTTGATTTTTTAATTTCAAATATTTTGGCATTAAAGAAGTCAAGTCAACCTCCACTTGGTCAAGTCAGCCTAGTTGTATTGTGACACCCATTTGGCCTCCTAATAAAGATATATATGTCATTCAGCCTCCTCTCCTTGACACTATTCAACCTCAAGCAATAACATCCTTTGATCCAAGCGAGGGAGAATCTGAACAAGAAGGATGAAGACAATAAGAAGCATTTCTATCTCCAAGTTTGAACTCGGACGTGTGAAATTCTATCTTTCTTGAATTCGCACATGTGATGAATCTTTGGGCATATCTAATAGCAAGTATGAGTTTTCTAAGTTTAGGAGGCCGAAATTTAGCCCTAGTAGAACAAAGCAGGCCAAGAATTTTGGGCAACATCATGACTTGATTTGAAACCACTTTGACTAGGTTTTACCAGGGATTTCTTGTTGGTCTGTTTGAATTTATTTTGACTAGGAAGAATGAGCTATATCTCTTATTGAATTGAAAATTTTCTCTAAGGAAAAGGTTGTTGGGGTTTTCCCCCAAGTGGGCTTTTCCTAGGGTAAAATTTTGTGTCTCATTTGTTTGGTTGTCTCTTTATGATCCTACTATCATTTATTGTTTCTACTGTTGAGATCTTCTACGTAATTGCTTTATTTATTTATGATGAATGTGAACACAAGAAAAATTAACTCAAGAAATCATAAGAAGTAATTATTCATTAGAAGATCTTATGAAAAAACAAGAGGAAGGCCATTACAAATGTAGCACACATAAGGGATGTGGAAAGGGAGATGATTCCCAAATGACAATGAACAATAAGGCCTAATGCCCAAGATAATCCAATAATAATGCAATACATAATAGACATTGCCTTAAAGAGATACCAAAGGATTCACCAATGGAAAATGACTTGCCAAGAGACAAGGAGAACCCTTTGTTAAAAAGTGCAGGAAAAGGAACTAGGAATGGAAAGGCATGGAGAATTGTGAGGGAGAACATGTTACAAATGGAAAAGAAAAAGGGGGAGAAAGAGATTTGACCTAAAAAAGAGTGAATAATCCAACTCCGAGATAGTGGGTTTAACCTAGATGAGGAACCATTGAAATAGTGAACCACCCTGAGACTCAATGTGGGGCCATGGTGTACCAACAAAAGCTATAATATGTAGTTCATCAATGAAACTACTTGTCACACTCTAAGGAGGCGGATGGCTTGAGGGCTAGCTTCAACAACACAAGGTCCAAGGCTAATCTTCAGAAAAGGCAATGATGGGCTAAAGAGAGAAGATTAAATAATCTAGATTGTTAGAGTTAGGCTTGTTTTAGTGGATAGAGCTTCATGCTTCACATATTTATCATATGCCATTGTAAAATAAAAGAAAATGTTTTATTCAACCAAATCCTTTCACTTGCAAATGTTTAGCATGTTTAGACTAGTGAATAAAAGTAAAGAGAGAGGGAAGGGGGACAAATTCCATTTAGTTCCTTAGATCATTGTTCCCTGTAAATTAGGATCATTGTTCCTTGTGAAATTAGTGGACATGTAATTTCCCACAAGGTCATTGATTCCCTTTTGGAAAATATGGATGACTAAGTCATAAGAAATGAGTAAGTGAAAGAGGAATCCCTACAACTTGGATAAAATCTAGCTACCATAGATAATCCAAATAGTAGGCAGACAATTGAAATAAGTTAAACTTCAAAAGTAGTAGGTAGATAAACAAAGTAGGACAACACCCATTTCAATTTCAATTTTCTCTTGTTTTAGAGAAAAATCCCACGAGGAAGCAAGATAAATGATTGGTTGAATCAAGAACATCACTAGGATTCAGTAGTAGACTATTTTGTGTGGAGATTCTGGAGGAAACACACACACACACACATATAACGTGTTTAGGAAAATTTTTTTTGGTAACTAGTTCAAATCTCATAGCACCTAGTGATTAGAAACTTCATTCAAAGTGTTGTTAACAAACTTTAGTTTGAATATTCATACTTTGATAAAAAAAATCGATTGTGATTCTAATTAATTTGAAGGAAACATGTACAATATTACCATTTTTTCCTCCTGTAATAAATATTACCTACTTAATACAAAGCAATATTTTCTTCCCATGCAAAAGGCCTCAAAGCCTTTGATAATTGAATGAATTGGATGAGTGGATAATGTTTGACATCATTTAATGAAGAACTATATATATATATATATATATATATATATATATATATATATATATATATATATATCATCAAGCTAAAACAAGAACTATATTAATTTGAGTGAGGAAAATCTTCACTATGGGAGATGAAATTAGACTTAAGATGGTTTGTTCTGTAAAACAAAGAAGTGAGTTATCAGGAGTATCAAAAATCATCCTCCTTCACTCAAAATCCACAAAGCAGTGGATGGAAGCTCGAGATTGCTTGAGGACATTCTTGAAAATAATTAAAGATGCATCCTTTCTATGGATTGGAGAATTGAACTATCATTGACATTGTTTATCATAGAAGGGAACATAAGATTCCAAGAAACACCTATTCCAATATTTAAGATCACCTTGTAATGGAAGTTGTAACGAGGCTATCATTGATATAAGATTCCAAGCAACACCTATGCAAATATTTGAAATAGTCTTGTAATGGAAGTTGTAACAAGGCTATCATTGATATTGTTGATTGTAGGAAGGACTACTATATGTCTTAGTTATTCACAAAATTTCTACTAGCCCCTATTCCATGATTTGAAGTTATTCGTCAAGAAAGCTATAATTTCAACTCTCTTTTGCTTAGAAGACACCTTCATCTCCACCTCAAATTGAATTGGGTTGATCATTCTATAAAATATGCAAGCTTTAGGTCAAACTTCTGGACTTTGTTTATATGGATTTGAAATCATCTTCTAGTGCAATGCAATGATAGGCATCATTTTCTATAATATAGCTTGTGTGTTCAATTTATTGTAATATTGCTTTTATATGGTTTCCAAATTCACTTTAGCTCTGATTTAAAAACATAGTATTAAAATATAGTATCAAAATGATTTAGGTAATTCACATAAAGTTTGGCTTAAAAATACAAAATCAAAGCAAGAGATGAAAATGACTTTAAATAACATTTTTTTACATTTTGTGACACTAAATCAAAATATGAGATCAAAATGAGTGGGTAGAATTTTTACAATCGATGTCCATAAATCAAAGTATGAAAGGAAATAAATGATTTTAAATAGCATTTTTATATTTGGTGTTTATAATTCATGTGTATAACTTTTAAGTTTAAATAAACACTAAAAAAAATCAAAAATAGAAAATAAATAATTACTAATAGAAAATAGAAAAAATAGAAAATAAATAATTACTAATTAAGAATAATTCATAAAAGTGGACCATTATTAGTAATAATAAAAAAATTATAAACACTTTTTGACAATGCTTTGGAACACGAATGATTTAATAACACTTTAAAGTCAAATCCAAATAGCTTCTCAACATTATTAATGATAAATTATTATGAAAACTATTTATCATATTGCGTATAGACACTACTTGAATTTTATTAAGATTCTTAACTATGTCAATGGTAAACTTTAAAGTCAAATCCAAAGAGCTTCTCAACATCATAAATGGTGATGAAAACTATTTATCATATTGTCTATACACAATAATTGAATTTGATTAAGATTCTTATGTGTGTCAGTGGTCAATCAGGAGCAAAAAGGAGAACAACAAATTTAGAGAGTAGGTATTTTTGAGGACTTCATATAGCACCTAGTTCTCTTCATTTAAATAAAAATAACTACCATATAATCTAATTTCATCAACAAGACAAGGTTGATTGGCGTCATCCATTCATGATTACATAATGGCAATAATCTAATTTCATCAACAAGCCAAGGTTCATTGGCATTATCCGTTCATGATTACATAATGGCAATAGTGTTTTAGTGAGTATGGAAAGCAAATATAATCTAAATTCATTAAAAAGGTAGGGTTGATTGGCATTATCCCATTCCTTAACACGGTAGGGTTTATTGGCATTATCCCATTCCTTATTACATAATAGCAATAGTGTTTTAGTGAATATGAAATTCTCATCCATTCATGATTACATAATGGCAATAATCTAATTTCATCAACAAGCCAAGGTTAATTAGCATTATCCATTCATGATTACATAATAGCAATAGTGTTTTAGTGAGTATGGAGAGAAAATCTAATCTAAATTCATTAACAAGGTAGGGTTGATTGGAATTATCCCATTCCTAATTACATAATAGCAATAGTGTTTTAGTGAGTATGAAATGCAAGTGGCAAGAGTTAGGACTGCACAATTTATCCCATCTAATCTAAATTCATTAACAAGGTAGGGTTGATTGGCGTTATCCCATTCCTGATTACAAAATAGCAATAGTGTTTTAGTGAGTATGCAATGAAAGTGGCAAGGGTTAGGACTGCACAACTTGTCCCTTTTAACGACATATATTGATTCACAAATGTTGACCAATGAAAGCAAGTGTAAACCTAGTTTATCTTGAAAAAAACTATCCACATTAACAGGAAGTTGCCCCAAAAAAACTATCCACACTGTGATGAGAAATGATTATTTGTAGAAAAAGTCTCTAGTATAAGAAAGGAAAAAGAAACCAAATTTATCTTGCACAAATGGCACCCAAAAGGAATCATTGTAAAAAAGGCCTCTTATAACCAACACAATAGCTATCAATATAATAATAATCATCTACAATAATCTATGATTTCCAGGATAACTGAGTTATCCACTGATTGAGTGGAATTGGAATTTGGATGGAATAGATTCTTAGATAATAATTTTAATAATAGATTAATTTAATAGAAAATTAATAGTAATGAAAAAATCAGGTAAAAACTAAATGCTTAACCAGATATAAAATAAACTTATAAAATAAATAATCATATATAATCTATTCTATATCAGTTAAATTAACCATATAATACTACAACCCATAGAGAATAACTATGAATTAATTTAATAGACAACTAACAATATACAATAAACATAATAGGTAAAATAAACAAATATTTAGCATTTGTTTCAAATAAATTTAATAGAAAACTTACAACAGATATAGAACTACCATTATCATATAATCTAAGGGTTAACTAATTTCTATAAATTAAAAAAAAACAAAAAAACAAAAAAACAAAAACAAAAAACCCTGATACAAATTTATTGCATTTTTCATCTTCTCTTTGTCATGAGTGTCATCCCATCTCCACAAAATATTTCTCCGCAATAGCTGAAAACAGATATCGAGAAAGAATCACCCTCTATTTCCATTGTGGTTATATACGAATAATATAAGCAACCCAAATAAACAAACCGACCTACATATGGCTGGATGTCTTTTTTTAACTTGTTAGAAATCAGAATTTCAAATCGTTAGCTAGGCCAATGCCAATAACCAAGAAGTGCCAAAGAAATGAAATACAAACAACCTTTGCCTGGTCACATCCTTCAGGGTTTCTCCTTCTCCTGTTGTCTGCGATAACTGCAAACAAATATTTGAAAAATAATTAGGTTCTGTTTCCATTCTGATTATATATGAAGTACTTTATCAAAGCAAATAAATACATCAACA